>OU898283.1:121594181-122194181 GCA_918026665.1 Diabrotica balteata | reverse complement strand
AAGGTAAATGTATGAGCTGCCATTGTAAGAAATCGAATTATCGGACCGTACTTTATTGAAGGTAACTTAAACGGGGCAACATACCTTGAGTTTTTAAGGGAGTATCTCGTACCTACTTTATGTAATTGTCTAATAATAATAACTGTCATGCACATCCAAGAAAAATTGTTAAGTCGTTCAGCTAATTCAAATTTATTCTCACTTAGAAAAAGTCGCACTTCGTTGCGCAATTCAAAAAATCGAGCCAAAATCTTTCCCCGGGATAACCATCGTACTTCTGTATGTAAAAGGAGTTGAATGTGTTCACTGCCTGCTTCTTCACAAATTGCTTGAAAAACACGGGAGTTTAACGGCCTGGCCTTAATAAAATTAATAATTTTAACAACTTCGTCCAAGACCAATTTTAACGATGGCGGCATTTTTTTGCAAGCTAGAGCTTCCCTATGGATACAGCAATGAGTCCATATTATATTGGGTGCTTACATTTTTTCACGAGTGCCACAAGACCCGTTAATTTTCCAGACATAGCACGGGCTCCGTCTGTACTTAATCCAACGCATTTGTTCCACAATATATTAGATTCAGTAAAAAAATCATTGAGAGCGTTAAACACACAGTCAGCTGTAGTACGCATTAGTTCCCGTAAACACAAAAAGTCTTCATGAATTTCACCATCATAGTCGTAACGAACAAATACCAACAAAATTGCTTTATTTGAAATATCTGTACTTTCATCAAGTTGTATGGCGAACATTTTACAAATCTGGAGTCTTGCAATTAAAATCTGTTCAACATTCAGGGATAAATCGGTTATTCTTCTTTTTATAGTGTTGTTGGAGAGAGGTATTACTTGCAACTGGTTTGCAGCAGAATCACTAATCATGGTCTTACACATAATCTGCGCAGCTGGAAGCAGTAACTCCTCTGCTATAGTGTGGGACTTTCCAGATTTAGCGATTAATTCCGCTATTTGAAAAGAAACAAGTGTGGCCTTTTCATTTCCAGAAGCAACTGTTTTTATTACGTTTTGACTCTGTTTAAGTTCTTTCATTTTCAATCGAAAGAAATCAATAGATTTATTCTCTGATTCAGGGTGCTTTCGCTGTAAATGACGTCGAAGTTTTGCCGGTTTCATACATTCATTTGAAAGCACATCAAAACATAAAACACATTGTGGTCTTAACTCGTCGTTGACGGTATTTTCAATAAATCCAAATTGTAAATATTCTTCATTATATTTTCGTTGCTTCCCACGAAACTTACCAATACTTTTTGGCGTCGAATTCGCTGCCTTAGGTTGAGTTTCTGACTCCTGAGAAATACTTGGTTGTTGTTCCGTCTCATCATCACAGTGTGGTCTTTTCAAAGAGCCGCTTTTCAACCAACGATCCATAGTAAAAACACTAGTCACTATTAGTCACTAATCAACCGAACAATTGTAATAAAAATTGTGTGTATCTGCTTCCAAATCGATTCTAAAGTTGTCACGTTACCATTACTTTACACGTTACAGAAGAAACTAAGCTCAGACAAAAAAAATGCGTAGGCGCAAGGCCACGCCCGAAGCAAGGCCACGTCCGAAGCCATGACGTGTTTATGTGTTAGCAAGCACCGTTGCCAGATCAAACATTAATTCTTAAAACTTCAAAAAATTGTGAACGTATTTTTGCCTATTCTTTTTTTATGCCGTGGGCTCGCGGACCCTCGAAAAATATGTCGCGGACCCCCGGGGGTCTATTTGGGAAACACTGCTGTAGATCTTAGAAGATACCTAGATGAAATTTTTCCGAACAGGTGGATTGGTAGACGTGGACCTATTGAATGGCCAGCGAGGTCACCAGATTTCAATCCTTTAGATTATTTTATGTGGAGACATCTGAAGAATGTTGTGTATCAAACGAGACCAACAAATATTCAAGAATTACAACAGATAATTCGAACAGCAATAAACAATATTTCTCAAGACACAATAAACAAGGTCCAACAAGAATTTGTACAACGTTTGGGTTACTGTCAAATACAGGAAGGGCTGCAGTTCAAACATTTATAAAGTCATGTATTTGATCATATTCTTTTAGACGATAAGTATTTTTGAGAATATTGTTAATTTAACTAACGCGGTACTTTATGAACAGACATAAAACTATTGTATTTTTGTCCACCCTGTACCAATTTGAATCAACATGTGATACATATTTGGAATCAGCTTAGCTAGAGTAATCCGAAAATTGAGACAAAATGAGGGTGTTCCATTTAAAAAAAAATGACGGTGTCGTCATTACTCGAAAGTAATTTACCCTGTATATTAGAATATTATTTTATAATACAGTAAATTAAAATCAAAAATCGACGTGTTTCAGGATTATTTCTTAAAATGATCTGTTTAGCTAAAAAAGAATTTGTTCCATACTTTACGGACACAATGTATGTATACAAGGTGGGTCATGAGAAACTTTACATACTTCTACCATATGTAGAGTCCCTCAGGGAGCATATCATGTGGCCACTAAAAAATGTCAACTCCTCTTCTTTATTAATTAACAGGGTGATTTGTGTAATTGACCATTTATTTCATTTTACTGTAGTGTTTATACGGCTCATTTGATTTTTTTAATTTTTGCATGAAACAGTACACTACTATCAAGCATTCGACTGGTATTAGCTAAACTAAAAAATTTCAGGACTGGCTTTGGAAAAATTAATTTAGGGATTCGCATTAAATATTACACCCTGTATATATTTTTTTTTAAATGCAATAAGTAATTTTCAAACTATATAAATAGCCAATGAAAACGACATATGCGATAATGTTGTCGCACTTTTATTAAATTTTTAGTGAACGATCAAATCTTACCAAAAATAGAACAACCATAATGAAGTATCAAATTATAAGGTAATTAATTTAAACAAATGTTATAAATTTCAAACATTTTAATTGAAATGATAAACTGAGTCACTGCACAACAAAAAACAGTAACTACTAACAATAACGAAGAACAATTTAAAAAAAAACTAAAAATATGTACATAGTTATGATAAACCCATAAATTAGAACTGGAAAGGATACAATAATGGTAACAAAATAAAAATAATTCAAAATAGATTTTCGAAATGGAACATTTTTGTTGCCGAATTGGTAATTGACGTATTGAATTACGGATACTCTAGGGATCGTTTCTAATAGTATTACAACAATGTATAATTCTATCAATTAATTGTTGTCGGTTATTAATATTCACTGCGTAAACTAGTTGCTTCAATCGTCCCCAAATATGGTAATCAACGGGATTGAAATCAGGGGATCTTGAAGGCCACGAAATAGGACCTGCACGCCCTATCCACCTGTTGCCATAAACATTATTGAGATGTTGTCTCACTACCAGTAAAAAGTATGGGGGTGCCCCATCATGCTGAAAATACATCCCTCGGATAGCAACATTCGCGTTGGCAAGCAAATTCGGCAAAATATTTTGTAGAAAGTTCAAATAGACCTACTAATTGGTTATTTATGACACCAATCCACACGTTAACCGAAAACCTTAACTGAGAACGACGTTCTCGAATAGCATGGGGATTTTCTTCTGCCCACACATGTGAATTTCGTGAATTATTTATCCCGTCTCTGGTAAATTGAGCTTCATCTGTAAATAGTGTCCTGTATAGCGTTGGTCGATTATTGTTAATCCATCTACAAAATTCCAACCTATCGATCTCATCTCCAGCATGTAGTCGCTGAACCATTTGAATGTGATATGGGTATAGATTATTTTTTTGTAAGACTCTACTTCCTTTTGATTGAGTAACATTGAGTTCTCGACATACTTGTCTAGTGCTTATTGTAGGGTTCATAGTAACGGCGTCCATAATGTCATCTGCCTGCGCTTCATCTACATGTCGCTCTGTTGTTCCACTAGGAAAAGTGCCATTTTCTCGCAAATAATTAAAAACTGACCCAAATGTTGGATGACTGGGAGTTCGACGATTAGGAAATCTCCTGCGATATTCTCTACTAGCAGCCCTACCATTCCCATTACAGAATCCATAAACAAATATTATGTCTGCATATTCTGTGGTCGAAAACTGATATGGCATTTTGAACGAAAGTAACAAAAGCTCTACCAAAACTAACACAATGTACTTAACGTAAATTTGACAGAAGAAATATGTATTCTTGTACACATAAATAACAATTGATAATGACAATAATGACAATGGGTATAAAATATCAAGAAACGTCAAACGGTCAACGCCAACCTTCATTTTAAACTTTTTTAGATTTATTTTTATTTAGTACAGTTGATGCAATGTATTATTATTTGACATAAAATTTTAATCATTTACAATCAACAAAAACTAACACATCCAAGAGGTTTGACTTTTTAATCAATTTAATTTATTATTTATCGAAAATAATGCCCCAATACGATCTATGAGTAAAAAATTTAAAATTGAAAAACAATTGATTTTATCGTAGAGATAATACAAAGTGACAGTAAAGATGTTAATTTTCTACGTATTAGATTATGTTGTAGGAACTCGTTTTAATTAAAATGTTTGAAATTTATAACATTTGTTTAAATTAATACCTTATAATTTGATACTTCATTATGGTTGTTCTATTTTTGGTAAGATTTGATCGTTCACTAAAAATTTAATAAAAGTGCGACAACATTGTCGCATATGTCGTTTTCATTGGCTATTTATGTAGTTTGAAAATCACTTATTGCATTTTAAAAAAATATATACAGGGTGTAATATTTAATACGAATCCCTAAATTAATTTTTCCAAAGCCAGTCCTGGAATTTTTTAGTTTAGCTAATACCAGTCGAATGCTTGATAGTAGTGTACTGTATCATGCAAAAATTAAAAAAATCAAATGAGCCGTATAAACACTACAGTAAAATGAAATAAATGGTCAATTACACAAATCACCCTGTTAATTAATAAAGAAGAGGAGTTGACATTTTTTAGTGGCCACATGATATGCTCCCTGAGAGACTCTATATATGGTAGAAGTATGTAAAGTTCCTCATGACTCACCCGTATATACATTAAATCACATTATAGTAAAAAAATTAGCATATTACAATTCCTATGCATGCAGTGAAAGAAGTAAATGTAATACATTACATTTATATCAAGTATGGATTGGGAAACTTATATTGAACGACAATGGCTGTTGTTCCTTCCTAATATCATGAAAACAATGAAGTGAGTTCTGGAAACTTTGTCACTAATACAAGTTATAGTTTCCTCAGACACATTTCTCGCAGCTTATCGATTGGATGTAAAGTTTATAACAATATAATTATTATGGAAAACATCGACAATATTATTTAGTAACACCGTTGGTTACAACAGAATAATAATCAGGTTCTTGAAACAGATTTGTTAATTATCTTTTAGTTACTGTTTGCTACGTGTATTATTAAGCTACATATTTAACCACCCATGAATTAATAATAGTATTTGTGTAGTGATCCTTTAATTGACAGTGGTATAAATACCTTAATCCATTAGCGCCTACAGTCACCATGTGGACCCAGCTGTAAAGGTATTGTTTAACACAATAAAATTATAATAAAACAGGCAAGCAACATTACATTTACCGCATGTATAGTTTATTTAGACTTGTCTGAACCTGGATTGATGAATACTCATCAGTATTTTATTAGATTTCACAAGCTAAGAAAGTTAGAAAATCGTGTTATAGTAAAAAGTGTTTGATAATGGACATCCGATTTATATAAGTAAATTGTCAGTATGTACCTTGTTTAGGAATACTAGGATCAAATCAATTTTACTTATTTTAAAAGATCTTAAAATATAACCTAGTGTGTATATTTTCGTATTAAAATTACAAGGGGCAGTTAAAAATTCATGTAAATATTGCTGCACCCATATGGACCCACTAGGCGGTTATGTAGCCAAAAAATATCTTTTTATTATTTCAGTGAAATTACACTACAGGAATCTTTAGATATCGCATATGAAGAAGATAATGTAACAGACATTTTTATTGAGTCGCCTGAATTAAAATTTCCGTACGGATGAGGATTCAGGTGACGAAAACGAAGGTGGTTACCCGGATAACTAGAATCCTCGTCAACTTCGCGCAGGTGGGGATGTTGTAATTGCAGACTCTGAAGGTCTAGGAGGTGTACAATCAGACCTAGAAGCAAGCTATAATAAGGATTTTCAGAACGTAAATAGTTCTTATGAAATAAAAACTAATACAAATCCCCGAATGGTAATTGATCTGCCAGAACCTACAACTTATATTGACGGAGACCTTCATTATAAACCGCGCAATTTAAGGTTAGATTTAAGTCACCGCATAGAATTTTTGTGCGTTTATTGGGCAGATCATCTAACAAATTTAGCAGGTTCTGGAAGAATTAGGTGATCTATAAATGCAAAGAATGTATAGATTAAGATTCTTGTTATAAACCAATGAAAGCTCGATAAAAGGCAAACAAAAATAAAAAAAATGAATTGATAACAGTTGATATAAACTTAATGCAATTATGAAATGATTATTTATAAAACGGCGTGTAAATGATTGAATGCACCAGGATACGATTTATTGAAATGAATGTATACAAGATAAGGATGTATTTTTAAAAATAAAGAAAGTTATAAATATGGTGAAATCGTTTTGTGCAAATATTTATTACTCGTAAATATAGTTTCAAAAGATTCAATAACTGATAAAATATGTTTAAGTTTATTCTAATATGTTTAGTTATACAAAAACAATAAAAATATTTCGGTAAAAGACCTAAAAAGGTGTATAAATATCTATCATTGAAACTAAAATATAAAAAAGTGTTTAATCACAAATTATAGTCCTCTTCCATTATATTGATAGCACATTATGTATGCAAATCCTCAACAGGTCAAAAAACCATAGGCGTCACCCTATACTTGTTTTGAAATAAAAAATAATAATATTTTAAGATGCCGTCAACAATTTATTATCTTTTAAAAAATCTTCTGTAAAATAAGTGTCCACTAATCTCACTATACCTTTTTTGTGCGTAAAAACGTCGGTATATAGGCCACACGATTATTGTTGATTATACATGGGAGATTTACAAGAGAATTTAATTTTTCACGAAATAAATTAATGTAAACAGTAATTTAAAGGTTTTTTATACAAGTTATCGCCTGACACAAAAAGAATACCTTCTTTGAACGATTACCTGGAATTACTGATAAGGCTTCACTAATGATAGTTTAAGTAGTTTTTATGCCACATTACAGCTTATGCCAAGAATATAAATTAGAAATTGTTTGCATCTTCTATTTAGTTTGTAGATGTACATTGTTCATGTCTTACCTACCTTCCTTTTTTGTGTCGATATTTTGTTATTTGCATTTAAAAATGACGTCGACAACAGGTTTTATCCCGGTTAAGTGTAGTTTTAAAGGTGCCTTCAGTCTAAGAGAGAAAAATATATTATTAAATGTACACGATGCACTTGTACATCAACGCCCTTTAAGTAATGTTCATGAAATTGTTAACATGTGTTCAAATATGACAGGGGTTGTATGACAGTAATATGACAGTAATCAACAACAAAAGAGACATCGAGGACGATCTTATCCACAGAATGGAAAACACAGGAAAACTAGTCCAAGCACTAATAGAGGATTCCTTATTAACAAATAAATATCAACAAAGACCAAGATGACAATATACAACACAATATATTGACCTACAGTGACATATGGAGCAGAAAATTGGATACTAAACAAAAGGCATCACAACAGAATTCAGGCAGCAGAGATGAAATACCTCTGAAGAACGATCGGGGTAAAAAGAACTGATAGAATCAGCAATGAAGAAATAAGAGAAGGACTCAAAATCAAACCGATACTCGACTCAATCAAGGAGAAAAAATTGGCATGGTTCGGACATCTAACCCGGATGGACAATAATAGACAAGTAAAAAGTGTGTGGGACGCCAAACCAATAGGGAAGAACAGAAAAGGAAGAACCATTAAAGAATGGAACAATGACATCTCGTAGATATTGCAGAGTAAGAGTAAGACTTGGCAGGAAGCAACACAGATGGTATACAATAAGAAGAAATGAAGAAAGTTCGTTAAGAGCTAGGACACCTCAGAAGATTGTAAAATATTGTAATTTAAGGAATTGAATTATAAACGGCCCAACACCGAAAGGTGTAAATGGGTCTACTGATTAAGTAAAGTAAAATTAAGTCTTTTTAAAATAATTGCATTTTTATTTATTAAATTTAAAATTTTGTCGATGAAAAGTTTTACCGCCACATTTTTATTTGTTTTATTGTAAATATCCAACCACTTTTCGTGCTTCAAATTGTTTTTTAGATTTTTGTAGTTGATGTAAATACTTAAATAATTTCTAAATGTAATATTCAAGAAAATGTGGAATAAATTTAAATATCATTTATTTCACCCTTCAAGTGTAGCTGATAGCACTTAGTCAAAAATATAGACAAAGCCTACTTCAGACTCAATTTCCGAGAGCATAAACTATCAGCCGGGAGCTTTTAAATTCAAGTCAGCTCCAATGTAGAGCATATATATCGTATGTTTCTATATGTTGCTTGCGGTCGTGTTGTTGATCCTTCAGACGACTCTGTGCTCAACAAATCCTAAGGATTATGGAACGCTCCTTCAACTATCCTGGCACTGCTCCAAATAGATAGGATATAGGGATAAAGAAGGTTATGTACGTGGTATTCGGTTACTGTTCTCGAATGCCGGCTGAGTATTCAATTTCAGTTTTGCTTGTCAATCATATACAGGAAGTTTCCAAAATAACTAAAGTTTTTTTAACAAAATTTAAAGTGCCTAAATAACGACATAATAACAGAAGTAAAAACCGACCAAAAAAATATATAATTCAAAAATAAAATAATAAATTAGTGTGTTTCTTGCTTCCGTTTTCATAATAACCTAATTACTGGACTGTACGCATCATCACACATCTCTTCATCTAATCCTAATATGGTTTAAGGAAAAAATATTCAGAGAAAAAACATAACAGAAATTCCATTTTGGTAGTCTCTTGGAGGGCACATTTAGGTTTCTTTTATTTTATTAAATAAAGGGTATTATAGAAATATATATATATATACAGATTGAACCAAATTAAAACGGAACATACAATTTAATACATGTCTGTTTGAACTGCATTTAAAATAGTGGACCAATATAAAACTTGGACAAAAATAAATCCATACCTGGGTTTGTCTAAGGAGGCGTAATAGTTCAGGAATTGAAGCTCGAAAAAAGTTAAAACCTCGCAATTTTTTCGTCCTGCATGTATCCAGTTGAAATTTTAGCAGAAGGTAGGTAATAGCCCAAGGATCAAAATCTATATCGAACCGAAGTGCGCTGAAGGGTTTTAGGGGTGAAAACTACCCCTAATTGTCAAAAATTATAAAATAACATATTAAACCTGAATATGGGTAAGATTTGGTTTGAATTAATTAAATAATGATTATTTTATACTTTTGAATAGAGTTCCATCATATTTCAACCCTTAAAAAGCAACCCTTGTTAGAGATTAATGTAAAAAATTACTAATTCTAAAAAAATGATTTCGCCTTGGATCGATTTGGATAAAAATTTGGATTTAAGCTCAATTCACCCGCTGCTTTATAGTTTATGTCATGTCGACGAACCCTGATTGTTCTTAGGGGTGAAAACTACCCCTAATTGTCAAAAATTATAAAATAACATATTAAACCTGAATATGGGTAAAATTTGGTTTGAATTAATTAAATAATGATAGTTTCGTGCTTTTCAATAAAGTTCCATCATATTTCAACCCTTAAAAAGCGACCCTCAGTAGAGATTATTATAAAAAAATTAGTAATACGAAGAAAATGATTTCACCTTGGAACGACTTGCATAAAAATTTGGAATTAAGCTCAACTCACCCTCTACTTTATAGTTTATGTCATGCCGATGAACCCTGATTGTTCTTAGGGGTGAAAACTACCCCTAAATGTCAAAAATTGTAAAATAATATTACAAATCCTAAGATGAGTGAAATTTGGTTTGGATTAGTTAAATAGTGAGTTTTTTATACTTTAAAATACAAATTCATACATTTTCAACCCTTAAAAATCAATTGTTATGAGTGCTATAGGTGAAAACAATTTTTTGCCAAAATTTTGCAACTTTTCAACTTTTGAAAATCACCCTTTACAACATTGTAGTTTTTATAAACTAATTTATAAGATATAAATTGAAAAAAGTAGAATTAAATACAAAAAAAATTATCAACATAAAAAGGCACCATATATTCTTATACATTTACATAAATAGTTGAAAATATTTACATTTATAGGTAAAACAATTATAATATTAATTTTATTCGTCATCAATTACATCTTCATGTGATCTATGTCATCATCATCTTCCTCAATTATTGGTGGACTGTTATTGCACCCTTCACCTGAGCACCCAGAACAAGTAGAGTTACAGTATAAACCAACTTTTCTGCACCCATATGAAACACCGCATCCTTTTTTGCATTGGCAAAAAATAATTTTCAAAAATTTATCGGGTGCAGGTTGTTTGTTCATGCGTACGGGTAATAACAAACCATCTTTGGAAAACCATCCCCAATCTGTTGCTCTGATATTTTCATTGCCAAGCCATAGACATATGAGCAGATGTTTTATTCTGTTGTATGGGATTTCAAAATAAGAACGCTTAAAATTTCGAATGTAAAACGCCCCACTAGCTAATATACCGGTTTTGTAGATTATTATGCTTCGAAATGTACTGTACTGGTTTTTTTAACGTTTTTCCTTTAATTTTTAACGATAGATGTTTCTTCAAAAACGATTTGTAGAGGTTTTTAATAGCTACAAGGATCTGTGAATTAAATATTTTTGGAACCCTTGGTTTTTAAATGGGGTGAGTTTAAAGGGCTCGAAAAAGATGGTGCTTGATCGTAAATCGATGCTTTAAACGGCTATATCTCGCCAAATATTCATTGTACAACAAATCTAAATAAAGGATAATTTTAGTCATTAAAAAAGCTACAATTTGGTAATTTTTATTTTTTTCATATATTCAGTATTTTCGGGCATATTTAAAAAAAGAAGGGTAAAAAATATGAAATTGTAAATCGTTTCTTGCTTTAAGCTGTACTTTTTCTAAAACTAAGCATTTTAAATGGGTCAAACTTCTTGGACGTATTAACAATACATCTACAAAGGGAATTGCAGAAGGGTGAAGATCGATTTTAATTATGGGGGTGGTTAGGTTGTTGTTTTCCTCGATTTTTTCGTAAAAAATGAGGTGATGACCTTATTTTTTTATGATAGGTCTATTTATGCTCTTTAAAAAACGTTTTGTGAGTTTTCTTCCAAAAATGCATCATTTTCCCGATATTTGACTTTGAATCTTTCAAATTTGGCATTTGAAGAAAACCGCTGAACATTGATATTGTATTTGTAATTGTATTTGTCTTTTTAAAAGCTACAAATTTGTTTTCTACAATTTTTTTGATAAAATGCACCATTTTCGAGTTATTCGCGAAAAATCGATTAAAAACGTGGATTTTTTCGTCTAAAAGTTGTTACTTTCAATCGCGAATAACTTGAAAAATATCATTTTATAAAAAAATGTATAGCACATTTTTGTTTAGAATCACTTTTCTAATCGAAACCTGTAGTTAAAACGTAAAAAAAAAATTCACCCCGGAGATGGGGTGGCAACCAGCCCCTAGGCTTTGGCGCACTTTGGTTCGATATAGATTTTGATCCTTAGGCTATTACCTACCTTCTGTTAAATTTCAAGTCAATCCACGCCGCACGAAAAAATTGCGAGGTGAAATGCTACATTTCCTGGACTATAACTGGTTTGACAACATAATAAAATCGTAGATTTATGTGTAGCTTTCAATTTTTATGAGTTCAGAATTCAGCAGCCCGCTGAAGTATGGGATTTTTTATAATATAATTATTTGACAATCTTTTGTTGGCCAACCAGCTACAGCAGAATTGAGCCGAAATACATTATATTCCTATGTTCCGAATTTATTTCGTTCAATCTGTATACTATACGTAGAACTACTTCTACCATATGTAGAAAGGAAAATTCTAGGTTGGTTTCAGACGTGGTAAATCGACTATTCATCAGATTTCAACTAAGAGAGATTGTGATAGGTAACAGTGAATCCCTCCTGGACATCACACTGGCTTTAACGACATATCTAAACAGGGTCGTAAGCTGAACTATTTTGGAAGAAAAATCGCTTAGCTTACACAATTATGTGAGTTTTGAAATAGCTAGCAAAAGATGGAATTGTAAAAATGAGGATATCAATCTAAAGATATGTTTAAATGAGGAGGTTTTTGAAGATGCTTTTGGCTTGATTGGTCCGGGATGTAAGTATGTGCGTAAGTTAATTGAGGGTCTGAGTGATGCATAGGAGTTATCTTGTATAAGATCAAATGGGAGATATGAAAGAAAACAACCATACTGGTGGAACGAGCAGCTTGAAAATCTGAGTACAAATTGCATGAGAGTAAGAAGGAAGTGTAAGAGGTTAAGAAGACTACAAGGAGGAGATTCTGAAGAGAGAATAAATAAATTAAAGCGAATGAAGAATGAATACAGGAATGAGAGAAGAAGATCTAAGAAAGAAAGGTGGAGTAACCTGCTTCAGGATCTCGAAAGGGATATCTGGGCGTAGGGCTTTAAGATTGTCTGTACCGAATTGAAGGGGAAAAAGTGTTAAGAGTTCCCGAATTAAACTCCATTAAATACGAGATAAAAGGAACTCTTTTCTCAGGTGGAGGGTACGTAGGATACAAAGTGATGGGTGGCTCTCATCCTGCTTGACGTCATAAATGCCTTTATTACAGCATCATAGGAAAAAATCATGTCCAGGCTGAGAGAATTGGGCATTAGTGAGTACCTGGTCAACGTAATTGACATATACTTTACTGACAGGTCCATAAAAGAAAAAGATACCAGCATCAGTTTGTCACAGGGTGTTCTGCAGGGTTCAGTACTAGGTCTCAACCTGTGGAATGTCCTGTACGACGGGGTGTTGAATGGCAAGAAGATGCCAAGGAGATGCACTTTTGTAGCTTATGCCGATGATCTGGCACTGGTTGCGAAGACAAGTCAGAAAATGGACATGACTAATGCGACTAACACAGCCCTTCGTTGCATTAGTAGGTGGATCAGAGAGAACGATCTACAACTAGCGACTCAGTAAACTTAGGTGTTAGTTCTCAAAGGAAGCCGGTAAAAATTCTCTCTTCGCTTTATAGTGAAAGGTGTGGAGGTTACACCCGTTACATCGATTAAGTGTATGTGAGTCTGGTTGTCGGAAGCACTAAGGTTCGGAATACAAATCGAAAAGGTGGTAGAAAAGGCGAATCGAAATCTGAAGGCATTGATACTGCTGATGCCAAACATTGCAGGACCAGGTAGCACCAAAAGAAAGGTACTGTAGTTTATTTTTATGAACGAGAGAGTAATTAGCATAATTTTAACTGGTACCTTCGACCACTCCATGGGCGTGCTCAAGATTAATTGAAAAATTACTTTGAATAATTGTAAAAAATAAATGAATTATTTCAGTGTTATAAAGTGTTATGTGTATGTAAACAAAAGTGACCTCTTTTATCACACACTATGTTAGAACTGACTGGCCTACATTAAAAAAGGTTTTAAAAAATTCACATTTTTTTTAATTTTTAAAAATTACAAAAGAGAAAAAGAGTTTTTAAAACCGTCTAAGGTATGTTAAATAGATGAATAAAAATATTAATATAAAACTTACAGCTACTTGTTACAAATCCAAATCAGATTCAGAAGATGAACTTTTAGAACCAAGATTTATAATAACTGGCTCGATCATTTTATCAGTAATATTGTCCAGCTTCCACATTTTTTCCTCTTCTTTAATAGTGTGATTTACTGCCTTTTTGCAGTTTTCAGGTTTTACATTATTTACGGCCTCC
This sequence comes from Diabrotica balteata, assembly GCA_918026665.1. Taxonomy (NCBI): domain Eukaryota; kingdom Metazoa; phylum Arthropoda; class Insecta; order Coleoptera; family Chrysomelidae; genus Diabrotica; species Diabrotica balteata. The sequence continues at coordinate 122,180,186 of OU898283.1, read as the reverse complement.
AAAAACAACTGTTTAACATCATGAATTTTAAAAGTGGTATTTTTTCTTGAAACTTCACTCTTTGTCTGTGCCCATACCAGTTCAATCGGGTTTAATTCACAATGATATGGTGGGGATCTAAGTACTGTCATTCCACGATTTTTGGCAATTTCATCAATTTCGTATTTTTAAAATTTTTCTTTATGAAGGGCACACAACGAATAAAGTTCCTTTCTTATAGATCCGGCATGGTACGTAATATTTTTTGAACTCAGCCAATTCTGCAAGTCTTTTTTTAACCACTTGGTTGTGGGCAGTCCTTCTATAAGTTGGAGTGATAACTTGCATTATCCATTACTATTACACAGTTCTTAGGAAGAAGATCTATGATTTGTTCGAACCATTCTTGAAAGACATCAGCGTTCATGTCTTCATGGTAGTCACCGGTACGAGTTGATTCAAAAGTTAATAAACCACCTTCAACAAAACCGTCTGAACTGCCAATGTGTACTATTATCAGCCTGCGTCCCTTCCTTGATGGTGGGATTAAACCAGTAGATAAGTTATTTACAAAAGCGTGCCTTTGACTTGTAACAGTTTCCTCCTGCCAAAATTTATTTGGTGTATGACCCTCGTTGATCCATGCTTCATCAAGACAAAATATTTTTCTTTTTTGGTTTCTCATTTCCTTTATGGTTCTTAGAAAATGTCTTCTCCATATGACAATATCGCTTCTTTCTAATAAAATAGACTTTCTGGGATTCTTTTTCCAGCGGAAGCCTATTTCTTTTAAAAGTTTCCATAACGTACTTCGACTCATTTCTGGGTAATCCTTATCATCTCGAACTGAGACAAGAACTTTATCCAATGTTGGAAATTCTTGTCTAAAGAAGAATTCATGCACTTTCCGTCGAAGTCCTTCTTTAAAATGATATTCTATTTGAAATTTTGGTTTCCCTGGAGCATTACGTGGCATTTGAAAACTACCACATTTCTCTTCTTTAATAACTCTGTAAATCGTAGATTTCCCAACACCAAGTGTACTGCTAACTAACTCAACGGTCTCATCAACACTTTCACATAAACGTTTGTCTGTAATTGATTTAAAACAATTAAATATTAATTCATTCACTGTTAAAGGACCAATTTTTCGGCGTTTACATGGCACTTCCAAATTTTCCATAACACTAGTATACACAATAAACTGCACCTTGCAACTGAAGAACCTACTTTTAGTGAACTGTTAAGAATTTTGAATACGCCACTTGGACCTTCCTACAAAATGGAAAAACCCACTATCACATTTTCTGTGGAATAAGTTTAGAAGGTAATTATCTAGTCAATTACTGTCGTAGATTCCTGGAATTAAAGAATTAAATGTTTGATTGTTGAAACCCTTACTTCGTGGAATGCATTCATTTCAAATAAAATAAAACGTTTTATTTTATCTAAAGAAATAAACTTTATTTTGCAAATAGGTAGGTACTTATTAAACTTTTATTGGTTATATATAACCAATAAAATAAACATCTTACATTTCTTGCAAATTCATTAGTACCTGTTAACCTCCATCACTCCGACACTGGCAACCTTATTTAGGGATTAGTAACCCTCACAACTATTGTATTCTATTCTGCTCCAACCTTTATACCTGGTGGTCATACTCAATTTAAAATTGTTTTCCTATATACTTCTGTAAACTTGTTGACAAATATCTGTTTTTCATTGAGTCACCCGTATCAACAGTTTAGGGATTTGCATACATAATTTATTGTTTTATTACTCTCTCAAACATAAAAATACACTATAAAATGAAGTTTTCCAGTCGGTAGTAACCTTTAGTAACTAACTGTTTTATATGAGCTAGTTTTATATGCCTTAGTAACTAACTGTTTTATATGCCTTTCAAATAAGGCTCTATATGTCATTGGAGCGGTGATATCGATCGAATGCAAATTTTAGATTTCCCATGTATCTTTTAACATCTTTATCAACGTCTGTTTACCTTGCAATTTTTAGAAGGTTCAGATTAATGCAGAAATCTGAATTGGTTTTGAAAACTATTTTACGGATTTATTATCAGATGTCGCTATTGCGTCTATATCAAAGCCATTTTAACGTTGCTTCATAAAGACAGAAAAGATTAATTTTTTCACGTTGAGAACGCCTATGAATAGCTGTTCTGATGAGGCCTATTAGGCCGAAATACGTATAAACAGATACATAGACGCTTTGTACGTGAAATCTAATCTTTACTGTATTTTTCATTTTATTCGGATCTACTCTGTATGAGTACAAGAAACCAATTCGCTAAGGATTTCTGCTTAATTGAGGAGACATGTCGTGGAATGCAAATTTTAGATTTCCCATGTCTCTTTTAACATCTTTATCAACGTCTGTTTACCTTGCAATTTTTAGAAGGTTCAGATTAAAGCAGAAATCTGAATTGGTTTTGAAAACTATTTTACGGATTTATTTCTTTTATTTCATCGTCAGAATCGAGAAACATACTCTGAAGCTCTCCAACATTCTTTGGATCATCCAACTTATATACCTTTTTCGACATTCTGAATATAATATAGATCATACAATGAAATAAACACGAAACAATATAGGTTTGATCTGCGAGGTCGCGGTATCTGTCAGATTCAACTGTTGTTCGGTTACGACAAACGTTTACTTTTCTCAACCGCTAGAAATTATCTGAAATCCGACGATGTATGTTTCCCACTAGCGTCTAGCCGTTGGCAGATCAGGATAATCCTAACCAATCCAATCGCACTTGAGTATGTGTATGGCGCGTCATTTAAATTATGTACATATTTGAATGTAACAGTTCTCATATCACGAAACGTTCTCGGATTGTTCACTCAAACAAGAAGTAATGTTTAGTTGTTTTAAATACACAGTTTTATTATTTTACATATATTATCTTATTGTGAGTTGGCAACAAGTGAGGGAGGGCTTGTCTGCTTGTCACTTATTTTTATTATAGATCATCGTTGTTGTTATTTGTTATGTTGTTGTATAATAAAATAATTACCACAATCAAATATCAGCAATAAACTGACGTTCAGATAGACTTGGAAATAACTGTAAAATATCAGTTTGATGTCCAATGTGTGTTTTTATAAAATTGACTTCAACTTTTTCTTCCAAATCAACCACAACCGTGAGACTGCTGGGCAAAATCCACCAATCTTTATACTGCCTTTTATTTTTAAGTGCCTTTTTCCTTTGCTTTCAGAATTAAAGCAGCCTGACAGATGACAGAGAAACTTCATTGTTTTGTGAGTCTTTGCGGAAAAGTTCTCGACTTTTTTGTACTACTTTCAATAAAACATTTCCACTCCTGAAAAGAGACTAAATTGGAAAATTGAAGTGTTTCACTTTCTAAGATTAGGTTGTGTTCTTCTTGAAAATGAGAATGCAATTCTGCAACATAACTTGAATAAAAATTATACAAAGGACACTTCTTAGAATCTTTCTTGATTTTGCTATCTTTCGTTAAAGTGTCTACAACATTTTTATGAGTTTCTGTGTATTCAAAACAATTAAACATAACTCCTTATTTGTGTGAACAATATAAGAACGTTTCGTGATATGAGAAATGAGAACTGTTACATTCAAACCTGTACATAATTTGAATGACGCGCTACACACAAAATCAAGTGCGATTGGATTGGTCAGGATTATACTGACCTGCCAACGGCTAGACGCTAGTACGTTTCCTCACTCCTAAGACATAAACGTGAAGCTAGACAGTGCCGTAGAATTGTACGATGCACTTCTTTAAAAATATTTATAAAAACGTTTTCAGTGTATCTCTTACATCAGCCGCAACTTCCAGAGTGTTAATCAAAATGAACATTGCATATTTGTAAATAATACATACCAATAATATCTTATACTAACTGTCATTTGCACTACATAAATTAAAGATGAATAATTAGTGTATTTTTAATAATAATAATCGTAAAATATTTGTTTAAATTTTTTAGGTAATAAAATAAATTTTATTTTATTGGGGATATGATGATTATAAGACAAACTAATTCGAACAATACTAAAATTGTTGTTAAAAAATTTCTAATCAGCAATATCATGAATGATGTGCAATGGTAAATTACAATAAATAATGCATATCATTAAATCCTTATTTTATATGTACATATATAGTAGTTAGCTGATTTAAATAACTATATGACTTTTGGTTGACTTATATTATACATTTTTATTGTTAGAGCCTTTATATATACAATAAATTGTTTGCATAATACTAAATTTAATTTCAGGTAATTCTAATTTGAAAACATATTTGATTTGATATGTATAAAAGGTTATGTGTATGCATAACTCTGGTAATTAGTGATTACTAATATTATATTAATTATAACAATAAACATACAGGGTTTTTCAATAAATATTACCTTTGTATGATGTATATAAAAATGAAAAGAAAATGAAATAAAAAAGGCACTCAAAGAAATGAAGAATAACAAATTTCCTGAGAAAGATGGAATAACTGTCGAAATGCTTAAAACTGGGGGGAAAACTACAGTGGAAGTCCTTTATGTACTGATTAATAAAATATTAAACACAAAACAAATACCCACCACATGAAACGAGGCAATAACGCTATTACTATTTAAGAAAGGCGATAGAACAGATCTGAAAAACTATATTCTCATAACGCTACTTAATGTAATGTACAAGCTGTTGACTAAACTACTAACAAACAGATTAACAACTAAGTTAGATAATTACCAGTCAAGAGAGCAAGCCGGTTTTAGAAAAGGATTCAGTACAAACGACCATTTGCTTACGGTAAAAATAATAATTGAAAAGGTCAACGAATATCAAATCCCAATGTATATGGCATTTGTAGGCTTTAAAAAAGCATTCGATACGCTGGAACATTGGGCAGTAAAGAACTCTTTACAAAATGGGAGAATAGACTATAGATATCCACTAGATAGAACTTGGAGAGCAGTTTTAACCTCGATGTCCCATAAGGCTCAGGAAAGGTTTGTGCTCTGTTTATGTAGGAACAACCTACAACATAGTTAGTATAGTTAAAATCCCACTGCAAGATCACTTCGTTTATAACGTAATTAACCAAACTCACCGTTTTACATACATTTAAAATTAGGCATACATTAAAAATGGGTTGCCAGTCAAAAAGTGGCCGCAAATATTTTTAATTGAATTAATCGTAATTAATTTTTGAACAAAAATTTTATTTTTATGCATTTAGCAAAGTATTAAACAATATAAAGAACTCCAGTGCAGTTTAACGTGCCTTTTACTATAACGAAAGGTTTTCTGCGAATTCCGTTAATTGTTTAGAGGTTTAAGTTGGTTGAATGTACTGTATAAAATATTACACTATGTCTAATTCACTTAGGCACTCCCTGTACTCAATCAAATTTCGTCCATCAAATCGCCTATAAATCATTAGTGATATTAATACTCTTGTTTTAAAACAAGCCATGATAAAAGGTCCACGTCATGAATCAATTAATTCGTCAAATATAATTTTACAAATTTTGATTAATTGAATATTTTGCCTGAAGCAACGCAATATGTTATAATTAATGTATTATATACACCAAATTATTTTATCTAGATTTGTAAAACGGTGTCAAAGCATAACATAAAATTAAATATTCAATAATATACTATTGAGTTAAAAAAATATAGGCACTCTTTGAGATTACCTACAATAGTTTAACTGTAAGGGACAAAAAATTCAATATTGTAGACATTACTCGTAAATGAAACTAGGAGAAAATTTAAAAATAGTGTCAGAGTCTGTTTTAGAATAAGGGTGGCCGCACACAGAAAGAGCAAAACTGTTTTAGTCAAAAACGTCTTTGACTATAGTCGGACAATTTTCAATGAAAGGTGACTAATCTACAAATTGTGTAAAATGTCAGTAGTAAATTTTTACAGGGGTCATTTCTATTGTGTATGCTTCGCTCTGAAGCGTCTCCTATCACGGAGATTCAAACATTAATCAGACGAGAAGGATCTTTTTCCAGAAACCAAGAACTCGAAAGGATATACAAAAATTGTTATGCTTCAGATGCAAGATGCCAGGTCACGGTGGTAAAAACTGCAAAAACCCATCGAAAAAGGTTTGTTCGCGTTGCGGCAGAGGAGTTTACAGCAGCGACTGCTATTTCAGGCGTCAGGGAAACGAATTACAGACTGGAGAAACAAGGAGTCCTCCCAGTCTGTAAGGCAAGATTCGACTCCATTTGTTTTCGCCGTTACACAGCCAGCAAGCAATGACATTCGACTGTTCGCATCACTGACAATAGGGCAAAGAACATACAGATCGCTCATCGACACAGGAATCACTAAAAATTACGTCGGGGAAAGAGTAGCTCAGATATACAAGGACTCTCTAGATAGCTACAGCGGGAGAACAAGACTAGCAAATAGAGCGTCAATGGAGCTTAACCAGAAGTTGACAATTGAATGCGAGATCGATAAGTTACAAACCCGACAAACATTCATAGTAATGCCTGGGTTGACGAAAGATGCCTTACTAGGAGTGGAATTCCTCAGGAACCATTCTATCGAACTTAAATTCGATAAACATATGACCAAACAATACGTACAACATCAAGAACAGACATGTAAGACTTTAAAAGACTTCACTCAAAATACGGAGTTATAAAGGTTACTAAGAAACGAACTAAGGGAATTTGAGAACATAACAGGACCCACCAACTTAATAAAACACGAAATAAAATTAAGAAAAAGTGCAATCCAGTTAAACAGCCTTATAGGCGGCACAATCCCGATCAACCAAGAAGTGGACAAGATGTTAAAAGAAGGAACCATCGAACAAGTGGTTGGAGTTCACCGATTGTACTGGTTAGGAAAAAGGATAGCTCGTACACATTTTGCATTGACTTTAGAAAGTCAACGAACTATCAGATAAGGACGCATATCCATTACCCAGAATATCGAAAATTCTGGATAGACTTAAGGAAGCAAATGTTATATCAACACTCGATTTGAAATAGGGATATTTTCAAATACCCCTAGAAGAAACAAGCCACCAAGTGACAGCATTTAGCGTACCCGGAAAAGGCCATTTTCAGCTCAAAATCACCCCATTTGGACTGCATTCCGCAGGAGCCACTTTCCAACTCCTCTGGATAAGGTATTCGATATACCTCCCGATATGGTATTCGCGTTTGCCTACTTGAATGATATCGTAGTAATATCTAAAACGCTCCAAGAGCATTTAAATCACCTACATGAAGTCTTCCGAAGACTGAAAGAATCCAGATTACAGCTGAACTTCGAGGAAGGCAGATGGTGGTAAAGATACCGCGAGGGATAGATGGCATCACAAGGCTGTAGACGCCATATACACAAAAAAAGGTATGTTACTTTTTTTCCAAAGAGAATGGGGTGTAACGATGTTCTGATCGTTTAACAGTTTGAACCATTGGAGTGTCGATATTCGCGCATCCACTTCTACGACGAGACGATGAAGTGAGATTCGGAGCAGCTATTTAAGGCGAGTGACTGGCGGAATTAGATATTTAGATTTATAGATTATTTAATTAATTAATATTAACTTAATTAGATAGATAGTCTTATAGATAGCGCTCTAGGCTCCCTGACTCGCTGGTGTTGTGAACCTGCGAGCCAACCCTGACAGAGAGATTTCCGTATTGAGGATCGTACTCTGTCCTTAACCAAGCAGAACCCATCGGTATTGTGAATTGAACATTACCGTGGATCTGCACAAACAAATATTTTGTTTGCGAGTGCATTTGGAGCTTCCGCCGAATTGAGGTGGAGGCGAGTATAAGTCTGCGTGCGAACGACTTCGCGTATTTTATTTCTTTGTTAGTAATAATAAATTTTTTTCTTTTATAGACGTTCGCCGCGGGTTCACTCATCGCGGGATCCAGACAGGGACATAGAATTAATTTTATTTTTAGTTATTGTATATACGTTAAATTAATAGATTTATTTTCATTTCAACCTGTGACTTACTGAGCTTGTCGCCCAGAAAAAGCTACCCGTCACAATACTATTATAAGAGAACACAAATATGCATTTTGTTCATTATGAGATATCAATGAATTAAAATTATTTAAAATTCTTTGTCTATTTATTTCATTTACTGTGTGACAACACTTCAAGCGTTTGCATTTGCAGAATTCACCAAACTCATCTGACTGAAGCTTAATTTTTTTATGACTTTGTATAACCTGCCCATTTTCAGTCTCTTTTTAGTGGATATGTTTCCACTACCTGTCATAATTGTTTTAAATAAATTGACTAACCAAACAGAACTGCACAAGCACGTGGTTTTGTTAAGCCCTTTTCTTTATTCGTATTGCCGAATATAGGCCTCTACTAATTCTCGAAGAAATCTTTGTAAAAGTGGTGTACATAGTGAAAGGGAAAAAGCTAGTTTAATAAACCTCAACAAAGAAATAAAACGAAGATTTAAGGCCGACAAAAACCAGTACTATCAAGGTATATGCAAAGAAATTGAGAGAAATGGTCAGAATAATCGGCCGAGAGATCTATTTAGAAAAATACGCTACCTGACAAGAGACTTCAGAGCCAGAACTTGGGCCATTGAAGATAACACTGGAACCCTGAGAACAAACAGAGAAGACATAGCAGAGACATGGAGATCGTATTGCAGGGACCTATATAAAGATGATCAACGCCAAGAGCTTGTTAGCCAAATCTCTGACGAAGTGGAAGAAGAACCTGATATACTCGAAAATGAAGTAAGACAGGCTATCAACAAGCTCAAATATAACAAAGCACTAGGTCCAGATATGATAACAGCAGAAATGCTTAAAGCCACAGAAGAAACCGGCGTAAAGTTACTTCATCTACTCTGTAACCAAATATGGCATTCCAATCAATGGCCTAAAGACTGGACAAAATCTACAATAACGACCATACATAAAAAAGGCAGCTTCCATGAATGCGACAATTATAGAACTATCTCTCTTATATCCCATGTCAGCAAGATAATGCTAAATATAATCAATGAAAGACTGAAAACATTCCTTCAAAGAGAAATTCCACAAGAGCAAACTGGATTTACCAAAGGTAGAGGCACTCGAGAACACCTGCTGAATATAAGACAGATAATCGAGAAATCTAGGGAATTCAACATCCCACTATACATCTGTTTTATAGATTACCGTAAAGCGTTCGACATGGTCAAGTGGAGACACTTATAGCGAATACTAAAAGAAGTAGGCGTACCACAACATCTAATTACGCTTATAACCGAACTATATGAACACACTACTGGATCAGTTGAAGTACTTGACACACTTTCGAATGAGTTTCATCCAGAACGGGATGTCAGACAAGGATGTATACTATCTCCACAACATATATGGGGAGTATATTATGCGAAGAGCACTTGAAGGATGGGAAAAGGGCATCTCAATAAATGGTCGTAAACTAAACCACCTACGTTTCGCAGATGACACAGCCCTTCTTGCAAATAGTCAAAGAAAACGAACGTCAAATATTTGGTCTGCAATTAAACATATCAAAGACAAAGATCATGATAGTGGATAGACTACACAACAATCATCCACACATAACCACAATTGACCGGTTCGAGGTTGTGAGCTCATACTTATATCTTGGATCATTAATAACAAACACAAGGTCATTACAAGAAGAGATTAAACGTAGATGTGATCTAGCAAAAGTTGCCACAGCAAAAATAACCAAAATATGGAAGAACTGTCAAATTTCAAGAACAATAAAGATGAGGTTGATCAACTGCTTAATATTCCCAATACTGACCTACGGATGTGAATCTTGGACTCTGAGACAATCGGAGAGAAGAAAGATAGACGCCACTTAAATGTTCTGTTGGAGACGAATGTTACGAATTCCTTGGACCGACCGTAGAACAAATAATTCAATTTTAAGAGAGCTAAAAGTTAGCCAACGACTCTCTAGTAAAGTCCATCTCCAACAATTAAAATATTTTGGGCATGTTATGAGAGCAAACACAGAAAACATGGAAAAACTCATAATACAAGGAAAGGTAGAAGGCCGAAGATCACGAGGAAGATCCCCAACAAGATGGATAGATCAAATTACAGGAATATGCCAAAGAGCTATGCATGAATTAAAAGAAATGACCAGAGACAGAGATCTCTGGAGACGGACAATACACGACATCACGTCGACCACTACACTCCCCCTGGGGGGTCAGGATTGAAGAGAGAGAGAATTCTCGCCATTCATCTCTGTTGTTTGTAAGACGTTTCTACATTGGCCCTGCAGTTCTTTTAATATCGTCGCATTTCTCCATCGCATTCTCCATCGCATTTGCGGTCTTCCTCGTGGTTTTTTGGCTTCATATGGCCACCAATTCCCGATTTCTTCTTTTGTTCTATTACGAATGTCTTCATTGGTTTTATGGTCTTTGAGTGAGATACCCAGCATCTGTTGTTCCATAGCTCTCTGAGTTTTTTCGATCTTCTCTATGTTTATTTTAGTGAATGTCCAGGTTTAAGCTCCACTGATATAACTATTTGCAAGACAATGATGCCAATTACATTTTCTGGCGCTGCTTACTGGACATTCAGTGTTTCAGTAGTTTACGCGCGGACATGCACGGTTTTCTACCGATATAGGGTATTTAAAAACTGTAACAACTTATGACACTCACTGTTTTCTTCCTTATTTGAAATGTCCAAACATAGGCATTAACTAAACTTACTAGATGGCGTACTTAAATCAATTTTAGAAAATTTGTGACATTCATGATTTTCTCCCGAGACCCTTCAAACACCTATACAGATTGAACCAAATTAAAACGGAACATACAATGTCTGTTTGAACTGCATTTGAAATAGTGGACCAATATAAAACTTGGACAAAAATAAATCCATACCTGGGTATAGACATCGTATAAAATATCGTTCAACTATCTGTCTCGCAACAATGTTGTGCGTAAGACGGGTTTGTCTAAGGAAGCGATAATAGTTCAGGGAATGAAGCTCTAAAAAAGTTAAATCCTCGCAATTTTTTCGTCCTGCATGTATCCAGTTGAAATTTTAACAGAAGGTAATTAATAAGGAAAATAATTTTTTGCCAAAAATTTTGCAACTTTTCAACTTTTGAATATCACCCTTTACAAAATTGCAGTTTTTATAAACTAATTTATAAGATATAAATTGAAAAAAGTAGAATTAAATACAAAAAAAATGTATCAACATAAAAAGGCACCATATATTCTTATACATTTACATAAATAGTTGAAAATATTTACATTTATAGGTCAAACAATTATAATATTAATTTTATTCGTCATCAATTACATCTTCGTCGTGATCTATGTAATCCTCATCTTCTTCAATTATTGGTGGACTGTTATTGCACCCTTCACCTGAGCACCCAGAAGAAGTAGAGTTACAGTATAAACCAACTTTTCTGCACCCGCATGAAACGCCGCATCCTTTTTTGCATTGGCAAAAAATAATTTTCAAAAGTTCATCGGTTGCAGGTTTTTTGTTCATGCGTACGGGTAATAACAAACCATCTTTGGAATACCATCCCCAATCTGTTGCTCTGATATTTTCATTGCCAAGCCATAGACATATGAGCAGATGTTTTATTCTGTTGTATGGGATTTCAAAATGAGAACGCTTAAAATTTCGAATGTATAACGCCCCACTAGCTAATATACCGGTTTTGTAGATTATTATGCTCCGAAATGTACTGTACTATACTAATGGAATTTTCCGGAAAAAAATTAACTGGTTTTTTTAACGTATTTCCTTTAATTTTTTAACGATAGAGTGTTTCTTCAAAAACGATTTGTAGAGGTTTTTAAGAGCTACAAGGATCTGTGAAATGAATCTTTTTGGAACCCTTGGTTTTTAAATGGGGTGCGTATAAAGGGCTCGAAAAAGATGGTGCTTGATCGTAAATCGATGCTTTAAACGGCTATATCTCGCCAAATATTCATTGTACAACAAATCTAAATAAAGGATAATTTTAGACATTAAAAAAGCTACAATTTGGTAATTTTTATTTTTTTCATATATTCAGTATTTTCAGGCATATTTAAAAAAAGAAGGGTAAAAAATATGAAATTGTAAATCGTTTCTCGCTTTAAGCTGTACTTTTTCTAAAACTAAGAATTTTAAATGGGTCAAACTTCTTGGACGTATTAACAATACATGTACAAAGAGAATTGCAGAAGGGTGAAGATCGATTTTAATTATGGGGGTGGTAATTTAAGGGTTTGTTTTCATCGATTTTTTCGTAAAAAATGAGGTATTGACCTTATTTTCATCATAACTCACTTAATTTTTGAGCTAGAGTCTTTTTTTATGATAGGTCTATTTATGCTCTTTAAAAAAGGTTTTGTGAGTTTTCTTCCAAAAAGGCATCATTTTCCCGATATTTGACTTTGAATCTTTCAAATTTGGCATTTGAAGAAAACCGCTGAACATTGATAGGCCGTATTTCGGTTCCTATTATATCGCAAAAACATTTAAAAAAATGAATTGTATTTGTCTTTTTAAAAGCTACAAAATTGTTCTCTGCAATTTTTTTGATAAATGCACCATTTTCGAGTTATTCGCGAAAAATCGATTAAAAACGTGGATTTTTTCGTCTAAAAGTTGTTACTTTCAATCGCGAATAACTTGAAAATATCATTTTAATAAAAAAAATGTATAGCACATTTTTTGTTTAGAATCACTTTTTTAATCGAAACCTGTAGTTTAAAACGTAAAAAAAATTTTCACCCCGGAGATGGGGTGGCAACCACCCCTAGGCTTTGGCGCACTTTGGTTCGATATAGATTTTGATCCTTAGGCTATTACCTACCTTCTTTTAAATTTCAAGTCAATCCACGCAGCACGAAAAAATTGCGAGATGAAATGCTTCAGTTCCTGGACTATAACTGGTTTGACAGCATAATAAAATCGGAGATTTATGTGTAGCTTTCAATTTTTATGAGTTCAGAATCCAGCAGTCCGCTGAAGTATGGGATTTTTATAATATAATTATTTGACAATCTTTTGTTGGCCAACCATCTACAGCAGAATTGAGCCGAAATACATTATATTCCTATGTTCCGAATTTATTTTGTTCAATCTGTATATTTGAAACAGAAAATTTCAGTTTTGGTTTTAGTAAATAATTAAAAGGCGTTCTATTTTGTTTGATCTGTGATATATATAGTCGCGCCTATTTCAATAACAGCGCGGAGTTTTCGCGAAAAAATAACACATTTATTCTCATTTTCATTTCCGGATAATCGGGTACTCTTAACCGGGAATATTTGACATAATTTTTCCGATTCCGCACTTGAGCGAGCATAGCTCCATACAATAAATTACCTGACATTTAATAAATGTCCCAAACCACACCACAAAACGCAAAAATAGGAACCGAAAGCAAAGAAAACCTCAGTTTTGCATGAATAAATTTTCATGAAGTTGAAAAGCTGAAAAGTTAAGGCTCAACCTCGCCGGAAAGAATTATGAATCTTAATTGTGAAAATGTAAAGGACCTTAGTTTGTATTTGAGTTCAACGTTAACTAAAAAACATACAGGATGACGAGGAGTTGATATAAAGTAATAATAAAAAGATCACCTACACAGAATCATAGCACAATTAAGCTAAGATATAATGTTCCTGTGTTAGAGATTTTTTTTGTTTTGAAGAAAAATATAAAAAACCAAACATCCATAGGAAAGTAATTATAAGTGTGTTACCTCAAAAAGACATGTAGCAGTTAATGATATTAAATATGTGTACAAAAAGGGAGTACATATGTGGGAAATTATTAGTATAATTTCCGTGTATGTGGACTGTATTATATAGGGCAGGTTCAATAAAATTAGGATAAGTAGTAAAAGGTATACAGACAATAGCAAATTAAGTTTATAGAAAGTCTTACCAATATTTTTCTGCTCCACACTCTCATGGTTGCTTCCGGTCTTTACTCGTGGCTATTCTTAATTACTATTAAACTGGGAATAAGCCACAATTAAAGATAAAAATACGTTTATTGACGTTTCAATTTCCACTTCGGAAACCGTTCTCAAATTACAAACAGTAAATTAAACAAATTTTCTTTTTTTGTTACATAGTGAAAAATTCTTCTAATAATTTAATTTTATCTGACTCATTTATATTGACAATTCAGACATACATTATGCATTTTAAAGTAGACGACTTTAAAATGATATTGCCAATATTGTTGAGTTGCGCTCCTGGGACGACTTTACTTATAAGATAGTTCATTCGATTACATGAAATCAACTTTAACTTGAGAATATCCGTCAGAAAAAAATCATAGCATGTAATTCGTCTTTAAAAAGACAAACACATGACATGATGACAGTAAAATTCTCTTGTTAGTGATTCCATAGTAAATTATGAGGGAAAACCAGGAAAAAAACCTCATAATACTATCCCGACATTGTAAGTATTTGTTCGTGAATTTAGTTTACCTTCAACAAACATCAAAATTCTGATTTTATATGTCACGTTATTTAAAAAAACATAAATGATGTATCCTCTATATGTTACTGACTTACTAATACTGGTATTTTCTTATTAATAACTTCCTCTTTCAATATTGGTAACCAGATCCTACTACATTCTGCCGAGGAATTTGCGACACAATTGCCTTCATTTAGCATAATTAGAGCCGCTTCTTTAATTTTTCTTTTTTTACCATCCGTTTCTTTTAGGACTATATTTGAATTATTCCATTGAACCCTATGTTCATTATCCCATGCGTGTTTACAGATTTGAGATCTATCAAATTCTTTATTTTTAATATAAGATTGATGTTCACTTATTCTAACATTTAATGGCCTTGATGATTCACCTAAATAAAACTGATCGCATTCACAAGGTATTTTATAAATGCAATTCTTTGTCCTTTCTTGTTCATTGTTAGGTTTGGTTTTAGACAAAATAGATCTCAACGTGTTTGTTGTTTTGAATGTTGTTGAAATGTTGAATTTATTTCCTATCCTTTTAAGTTTTTCTGATAGTCCTTTTATGTACGGTATTGTTATTTTCCTCATATTATTCCTTGTGTATGCTGTAGGATCTCGTTCTAAGTTGTTCTGTTCTATTCGATCGATTGTTGAAAATTCCTTATTTATAAACGATAAAGGATAATCATTTTTTAATAAAACAGATGTTAACAAATGTTTCTCCTCCCAAGAACGAATTTTCATTAGAACAAGTAATTTTGGCTCTATCGTATAAGGATTTAATTATTCCCTTTTTTACATTAATATTGTGATTTGATTTGAAATTTAAATATCTATTGGTGTGTGTTGGTTTTCTATACACCTGAGTCTCATATCCAGTATCGTTCTTAGAGATTAAAACATCCAGGAAAGGTAGCGTGTTATTATATTCCTTTTCCATGGTAAATGTTATTGTCTCTTCTTTATCATTTATATCATTTAGGAATGTGTCCAACAACTCTGACCCATGAGGCCATATTGAGAATACATCATCTACATACCTCCACCATACTGTGGGTTTGAAATTTTGTTTAGAAATGATATTTGTTTCAAAATCTTCCATAAATATATCGGCTATAGAATGGAGATAAACTAGAGCCCATTGCTAGACCAAAATTTTGTTTATATAATTCATTATTTAGTAGAAAATATGTATTATCATTCCATAATGTTAATAACTCCATTATAGCCGATATGTTTAGTCTTGTTCTAGTTGCCAATGAATCATCACTCTCTAATTTTGTCTTGACTATACTTAAAGTCTTATTTAGTGGCACATTCGTAAATATACTATTTATGTCAAAACTTACCAAAGTATGATTTGAAGTAAATTCAATATTTGATAATTTATTTAAAAAATGTTGTGTATTTTTTATGAATGTGTCATTTTTATTTGTAAATGGTTTTAAAATATTTAATAAAAATTTTGATAGTTCACTACAAGGAGAATTCATGGTACTACAAATGGGTCTAAGTGGTATATTCGTTTTATGAATTTTCGGTACTCCATAAAAATGAGGAGTCTTACTGTAATGAGGTGTAAATTAATCCTCTCTGATAACTTGTTAAAACATCTTTAAACTTGAATAAAGTTCTATATATTTTGTTTTCCAAAGATTGTTATTCTTCACCCGCGAAATCTGTCCGATGCACCGGTTTCTGAACATGTGTTTCGCAAATATATCACGATATAGGAGCACACTTTGTCTGCACACGATTTAATACAGTATTTTCGATATTTCTCGCGTAACTAAAGCGGGAAAGAGGTAATTACGATAGAAAAACAACCAAGATAGATGCTGTTCTTCTTGATAAGCGAAGAGAGAGAGGATGAAAGAGAGAGTACGACTGGCTCTAGCGGTGGCCAGATCAAGAAAGAGAACGTCTGGCTCTAGCGATGGCCAAACTCAGAGAGTGAGAATGGTCTGTCCTTAGCGACAGGCGACCATCAAGAGAGTGCGTTTCTTCTTTGCTATCTTAGAACTGTCTGTATTTCATAAGAGAGGGAGTTAAACTGTAAGTAGGAAGGGTTATTAACGGATGGACTAGGATAATGATTGTAAAATTGTGATATAAGGATAGTTAAAAATACAGCAAAAATGACATATTTTTTCACATGTGAAAAAATTGAACAATATGTAAAGAAGCTTACGACGTTGAACATTAAATGATTATGTTGAAACAATTAATGGAATTTAAATACAGTTTACAAATTAACTCAAATTTAGCACATTAAAATACCATGTGATAATTGTACATGTAATATAAAAAGTATGTAAAAAACACCTATTTGCCGAGAACTAACAAGATCATAAGATCACACTTTCCAACAGTATATTATTAGTTAAATGTAATGTTTACTTTAGGTAACATTATTAAAATGATTCATATTTTATTATAGTTCCTATCATCCAATTAGTTTGCTTCCCATTATCTCTAAGATATTTGAGAGGATACTCCTTCAGAAAATGAATTCTATAATCGACAGACAAAAGTTAATACCTGAGTATCAGTTTGGATTCAGGCAACAACATGGAACAATTGAGCAGGTACATAGAGTTGCCAAACTAGCAAGAGATGCGATTGAAAAGAAAGAATACTGCACTGCAGCCTTTTTGGATGTCTCACAAGTATTTGATAAAGTACTGCATTAGGGGCTGCTATCTAAAATAAAAACTCTTTCCTCATCCTCTGTATGCTCTTCTGAGATCCTATCTTACCAATCGATATTTCCAGGTCAGATGCAATGAAGCAGTATCAAACATATCTCCAATTAAAAAAAAAAAGAGGTTAGTCTTATTAAGTGGGTATATTTATTTAAAAACCCTTAAAAGGGCTACATCAAAAAAACAAACGTTTTCGGACTAAACAGTCCATTATCAGGTTTAAAATCGCTGGGTTAAAATACCTGAGCCAGCAAAATACATGGGTAAAAACCCTTTAAATTACATATAGTTATAAAAGATTATACATCTTGTTGTTAAAAAACTGTGATGTTCAGTATTAAATTAAATATGACTTCAGGTAACATACATTGTAAAATTGAGTTCCAGTGCCGGGGAGAAAACCTCTACGCACGGAGAACAGTTTCCAGCTTTCCAGCAAAATATATTATTTGAATGAAACCTGGATTAACGAAAGTCATACAGTTGGGAAAAATTTCGCAAGATTTAAATGTCAAAAGTAAACGCGAAGCACTTATAGAAGGCTGGTCTACAGGATTAAAAGCTCCATCAGGAAAGGGACGGCGTTTTAATCATCACCCATATAGAAAGTGATACAGGGTTCCTTGATGATGGTTGAATGAAGAAATGACTTCCGAAGTATTTGAGCGCTGGTTTAAGAAAATCTTACCAAAATTGGAACCTGGGTCTGTGGTTGTTATGGACAATGTGCCATATCATAGCCGCAGACTAGAAAAACTACCGACGACGGCATGGCGGAAAGGCAGAATTCAAAAATGGGGACTGCATACAAAGAAAAGGGGATTGCATACAAAGAATCAATGCTCAAAATTCAGCTACTTGACATTGCACGGTTAAGGAAAAGTGATTATCTTGAGTATGCTATGGATGAAACTGCAAAAGATTATGGTATAAAGTTCTGCATCTGCCACTTTATCATTGCTTAATCCCATTGAACTTATCTGGGCGCAAGTGAAAGGAGAAATAGCACGCAATAACAAAATTATTTTTATTTTGGTTTTTATAGAATTTTGTTTTGTTTTATAGGATTTTGTTTTGTTGTAAACTGTAAAAAGTAACGCGCCACAAGACATACCTCTGGGGTAGTGTGGAAATTTGTTTTAAAAAAATTTCATTTGTAACTCTTTAAGGACGGGTCACGTCAAAAGATGTTTTAGCGTAACTTCCGTGACAGACGGGTGGCATCAGTAAGCTTTCTGCAAAATTACTTGTGTTTGTGGCATTCTGTATTTTTAGGGGAATGTAGGGAATGAGCCACAAAATATTTATTCATATGTTTATTTACTGACGTTTCGATCTCTATATCCAGAGACCATTTTCAATTATACAAATGATAGTAATATTTATTTTCTATGGCTTTTTGCTTGTCGTTCTCTACTTTTAGAAATAATGTTCGGAATAAGCCACAATATATTTATTCAAATGTTTAATTTACGGACGTTTAGATCTCTATAAAGAGACCGTTTTCAAATATACGAATGACAGATATATTTATTTTTCTATAGCTATTTTATTTTGTTTTTAGCATTCTGTATTTTTAGGGATAAGGTTGGAAATAAGCCACAATATATCTATTTACATGTTTAATACACTGACGTTTCGATCTCTATTCCAGAGACTGTTTTTAAAGATAGAAAAAAAAAAGAAAATAAGTAATATAAGATTATAAAAATACATAATAATAAATAAATAAAATAAAATATAACTATCATTTATATTTTTGAAAGCGGTCTTTGGCTATAGAGATCGAAACGTCAGTAAAATCTTGTAAATAAATATATTGTGACCTATTTCGAACAATAATATTTGAAAAATATAATATAATTAACGTTAAAATAAAAGTGAGTGTACGCCACTGGATTTCATATGTCTTTCCTCACTTCTTCGCCTTTAAACGATGAATCACTCTTCCAAATAGTGGAACTATAGTTAACTCTATTCTACAAATCAAAATAAAACTAAAAATTGTGTTTACCTATTTGGTGTTTATATTGAAAACTGTAATACTATTGTGGCAATTTTGTTTTCCCTCAAGAAATTTATTGAGCATTCTATGACAGGGCTTAAAAGTGCGGTGCAACTAGTAGTTCCAACAAAGGATAAATTAGTTCTCTTAGTCATTAAACGCACTTACCTGTACAGCAAGCTAAACTTTTTGAACAGGTAGTGCATCTCTGAAACTCGAATAAAGCCGTATTAAATATATGAAAGACACCTGCTACCTAAGCATTGAACCACTTTAGAAGCTTTTAAGTGTAACTCCGTAACTTTATTTACCTACTTTAAAGCTCCTTTCTATTAACTTTATAACATTAAAATGTAAGGGGATGTCTCCAACAATTTGGGACACTTTCAGGATAAATTTATCGCCTGTCCTTCGCCGCGTCTTTCCTTCTTCGGATGAGGGTTTTTGCAAAATTACCTCATTTTTCTGAGAAACTTCTGTTATTTTGTTAATTATTTATGAATTCATTAACTTAATGCAACTCATTTCTTTAATAGTTATTATGTCCTAATCATGTATATACATATATACACACATCAAAATAATCTAGGCAACTGCGTAGCTAAGGGGGAGGGCTGGGCTTAATTTTTTTTTATATTTGATGAGCAATGAAAAAATAAATAAAAAAAACACGTTATAATAGTATACTGGTTTTATTTTTTTTATATACATAATATACATAATATACACTGCTAGAAATATTTACAAAAACAAAATTATTACCAACCCTTGTTCTAAATTCACTAATAAAATATATAAATTCATTACTTACTTAAAAAACTTAAAGATCATAGATCAACCACTTGCAAAATATTTACATAATTATGATGGATATGCTCCCTAACCTAACCTAACCTAACCTAACCTAAAATACATAAGCCCACATTGAGCATGAGGCCGATTGTTTCCTCCTTTAATTCACCAAATATTAATATTTCTAAATTTTTAACTAACATCTTATCTAAATCTTACAATTATAATAACAACTTTAATATTGTTGATTGTTTTCACTTTAGTGAATTTATTAATAACTTTGAACTTCCACAAGGTTACATTTTAGTGAGTTTTGATGTGGTATCTCTTTTCACTAATTTAACTCTATCTAGTATTATTACCTCCTTAAGAAATCACTGGAACTCCATCTAACTCAACTTTCCTGTATCCTGGGATGTATTTGCAGAACTTTTGCAATTAGTATTTGACACTAATTTCTTGGTCTTTAACGACAAATATTATCTTCAAATATTTGGGACACCTATGGGTTCCTCAATCTCTCCCATCCTAGTTAATTATGTACTGGATGATTTAGTATCTGACCGTTTGGGTCTTTTAGATTTCCAAATCCCTTTTATTAAGCGGTATGTCGATGACTTATTATTAGCCTTACCCCCAGACAAGATTCAGGCCACCTTGTCTTTGTTCAATGAGTTTGATCCTTATTTACAGTTCACTGTTGAACTTGAGGACTCTAGCACAAATAGTATTCCCTTCTTAGACATGCGTGTCATCAGAATGGGAGATAACACCTTAACCACAAGTTGGTATAGGAAACCAATGGCCTCTAATAGGTTTCTCAACTACCATTCTTGTCATCCTTTTAAATATAAATTAAACCTAATTAAAGCTTTAAGCTGCAGTCTAAATAAATCCGGTTAATCGAAGGGAATCCCTTAAATTACTTAAAAATATTCTGATTGAGAATTCCTATCCATCCTCGCTCATTAATAAATACCTTTACTTACAAAGCTATGGTTTCTCTTTAAATGACATACCTAATGGTGACCAACTTAGAATAATATCAAATAATTCCATTAATAACACGTTCTGCCAATACTGTACTTGGACTCCAACTACCATTACTCTCCTACCTTATTTCCTCAAGTTACTGAAAAACTTGTTAAACTGTACAAACAGAATATTGTACCTGTTAAAATTCATGTTAAGAATGCTAAGACTGTCAGAAATTTGTTTTCTAAAACAAAAACACCCTTGTCCCTTCTGAACAAGTAAATGTTATCTATTATATACCTTGTGCTGAGTGTGACTCATGTTACATCGGTCAGACAGGGAGATCACTGAGAGGACGTCTTATGACACACCGCAGTGATATCAACTTATCTAAGCATACTTGTGCTCTTGCCCAGCATGCTATTAACACTAAGCACAAAGTGGACTTTAATGAAGTTAAGATTCTTGGCAATGAACGCAATCTCGTTAAAAGACAGTTTTTGGAAATGTGTTCAATACTTAAACACCCTAATGCTCTTAATAAGAGAACTGACATTAGTAACTTAAGCCAAATTTATCATGCATTAATTTTGCACAATTAGGCTTAATATATTGTTTACTGTAAAATTGTCCCCTAAGGTGTATGTTTTATCATACACTACTCAACAATTGAAGTGGATAATTTTAAAATTCCTAAAATTAACATATAAAACTATTTTTAAAATAATTGCCTTTACTATACGCTATATGCTATCTTTATTGTCAATATTTTTTGCATGTGGTTTTTTTCTCCCTATTCTTATCGGCCCTTATCTCGTACAAAGAGAGAAATGTTGTTCCAAACATGAATATATCATTCGTATAAAAGTGCTTGTATTGGCTTTACCAGTTGTCAATAAGTCAAGAAATCTATTTATCACAAAAACATTATGCCGCAAAGACGTTTAGAACTAGTGCAGCTCGAGCAATTAGTTCGTTGGATCCAACAAGGCATAACTCAACAAGAGGTTGCTATGAGGCTAAATGTGTCGCAAAGTGTGATAAGTCGTGCATGGAATCGGTATGTAGCAACTGGATCTGCAACATACAGGCATGGAGGAGGAAGAGAACGATCTACAACTCGTCGGCAAGACCGTTTTGTAGTTCTGACGGCAAGAAGAAACCCAACATTCACGGCTTCCAGAATTAACAGTATCTTCAGGCATGCTACTGGACGAGCGATTTCCAGTCAAACTGCCAGAAGACGGTTACATGCATCCAATTTAAGGGCTAGACGGCGCGCTACCCATCCACGACTAACTAGGAGCAGCGTGCATTCAGATATCGCTGGCGATGGAACACTATCAGTGGAATTTCGAAAATTGGAGGAATTGTCTCTTTACTGACAAGTCCAGATTTTGTTTGTATATGAATGATGGCCGAATATTGGTGTGGAGGGAAAAAGGACAGCGTTGTAATGAAAATCTGAGAGTCCAAACAACTCTTTTTGGAGGTGGATCCGTTTGCGTGTGGGGAGGTATATGTTTTGACGGTCGCACGGACTTAGTCGTCTTAATTAATAAGACAATGACTGCTACACGATATCGAGACAGAGTCATAGTACCAATATTTGTTCCATTTTTTGGTGCAATAGGCGAACAATTTGTTCTGATTGATGATAATGCTCGCCCTCACCGTGCGAGAATTGTCAACGAGTGTATAGAAGCTCATGGCATTACAAGAATGGAGTGGCCACCGTGTTCACCTGATATGAATTGCATTGAACATGTTTGGGCCGAAATGTCTAGGCAACAAAACAGGCTCCTTCAACCGCCCCAAACCTTAGATCAGTTGGCAAATACATTACGCGCGATTTGGGAACGTATACCGCAGCAGTTCATCGACAATTTAATAAGAGTGGTTCCAAATAGAGTTATAGCACTAAAACAACACAGAGGTGGACCCACACACTATTAATTTTTCTTTTCGGGATATCAGAAATTGAGCAGGAATAGAAATTTTAGGTTGTTAATTTTACAATTTTTGTTTATTTTCTATTTTTTTTTCTTAAAGAATTTCTTTCTTTCGGTTCATCTGTATAAAAATACGAAGTAAAAATAAATCTTTATTTATATCACTTCATTTTTCTATTTGACCTTATGAACCAAAAATAAAATACACATTTTCATAATAACCACTTCAATTGTTGAGAAGTGTATTTTCATTTAAATAATTTCAAATAATAATATAATAAATAATATTTTCTTTCTTTATTTAACTTACATTGATTCAACTTACATTTTATTGATTATTTTGTCAATATTACATTTACCTATATTACATATAGTTTTTTTGATTAATTTGTTTAATAAAATTTTTAAATTAAAACTGATTCATAGAATCTGTTTTAATCTCCGTTCCAAACGCTATGAACCTTGGACTGTGGAAGTTGAATCAATCTTTACCTGTTGGCTGGATAACCAGTCACAATGTAGACTTATTAATATATGATATTATGGATTGATTCCGCTTTTTTATTGATTGTATCTCACAACCGATCACGGGGGGAAAATGGTGATCTTAACCACCTTTGCCTTTCATTTTTATTTTTTTACTGACAAGTTGTCACCCAAATTTTTCATATTGTTTAAATGTATCGCTCCATTGCACGAGAGATTGGTAACTGCCTTGATGTTCTGTCAAACTTTGACCTCAAGGCCACTGTCTTTTCACGTTGTAATATTGGTTATAACTTTTTAAATACCCGGTATAACATAATAAAACTTTACATTGTTGTGATGTGGAAGTGAAGCAGATTTTAAATTTAAAATAAAATACAGGATGTTCAATTAAAAAAAAACATAAGTTTAGTCTGCCACCATCTTAGGGAACATCCTCTAAGATCGTAACTAATTTTAAAAGTTCAAAGCTGCCTACAATTTTTGTCAATAACTTTTTTTGTAATTTTTACTATAACAGATCTACTGAGCTTCCTCACACTAATGAATCGCCCTGTATACACTTACAAATAAAAACCCTTATTTATAGTTTTTGCTGCTTTCATAAAAATGGTTTATTAAACTTTTATTAAAAATCCTTGAATTTCTCTTTAATAATCTAGTTTTTAATGAAATTTTTTTCTCAAGTAAACTTGTAATAAAAAGCTTATCCTGAGAAAAATATTTCAACCCATATAAAATTCTTCTGTATGTCGATCAATCAGAGCTAGGCGTTTATTGGAAACTCCTTACTTGTTGAAACTTTTATTTCATGTGACGTTTTTATTGAACACGAATTAGGAACTGATTTTATCTCCCCTTTTCTTTTCATCTGATTCTTTTATCAACAATTTTATTTTATAGGCGCAGGACTGATTAATAAAAAATTTCCTCCATGTACTCGAGTGTACGAGAAATTTAACTATATTGCTTTTGGATGTTTCTTCTGAAAACTGTTAAATTCAAATTTATTTTAGATTAGTTTTTTTGTATTGTTCTGAAGCTATTTTCTTGTGGCATTTTAAATTAATTACTATTTTAACTGGGAATAAGCCACAATTAAAGATAATAATACGTTTATTGACGTTTCAATTTCTTCGAAATCGTTCAAATCAAACAGTAAATTAATCAATTTTGTTTTTTGTTACCTAGTGAAAATTTTTAATAATTTAATATCTGACTCATTTATATTGAATTCTGACATACATTATGCATTTTAAAGTAGACGACTTTAAAATGATAATATTGCCAATATTGTTGAGTTGCGCTCCTGGGACGACTTTACTTATAAGATAGTTCATTCGATTACATGAAATCAACTTTAACTTGAGAATATCCGTCAGAAAAAAATCATAGCATGTAATTCGTCTTTAAAAAGACAAACACATGACATGATGACAGTAAAATTCTCGCTGTTAGTGATTCCATAGTAAATTATGAGGGAAAAACCAGGAAAAAACCTCATAATACTATCCCGACATGGTTAAGTATTTGTTCGTGCATTTAGTTTACCTTCAATAAACACCAAAATTCTGATTTTATATGTTTCGTTATTTAAAAAACATAAATAACCAATTACTCGGCAGAATGTAGTAGGAGCTGGTTACCAATATTGAAAGAGGAAGTTATTAATAAGAAAATACCAGTATTAGTAAGTCAGTAACATATAGAGGATACATCATTTATGTTTTCGACGTAGCTTGCTTTATAGTGTTTGTCATTTTCAAGAACTTTTGTTGTATGTTGTATGTATGTTACTTTTGTTGTATGTCGTGAAAACCATACTCAAAGACCACAAAAATTAAATGTATGGTCAGATATAGTAGTTACTTATTCAATTGGGTCATTTTTTGTCGAAAGAAATTTAACGTCAGATAGTTGGTGTAAATGTTCGGCGATATTTAGATGAGATATTTCCTGGACGAAAAATTGGTAGACAAGGTAGAATTGAATGGCCTCCACGTTCACCCGATTTTAATCCTAAAGATTATTTTTATTAGGGATACTTGAAAAATTCAGTTTACAAAACTTAACCAGCAAGTCTTGCAGAGCTAAGGCAACGAATTATCAATGAATCTCGAATAATTTCTAGACAATCATGGAGAAATATGGTAGACGCCTTCTACCATCGATTATGATGCTGTCAACTCACAAATTGAGCACATTTTGAACACTTAATAACGTAACTACGATGTTAAAAAATGTTCTAAACTATCAATTGTTACGTTTTAATGTATTTGAAAATAGTTAGTATTAAAAAATTTATTGAAACAATTTAGGCGTTGCCAGACTTCGGTTTTATGTATTTATGACCTTCCAGATTACATAAAATCATAAGTGTTACATATGGTTGAACTCGTATTGAATAGGAGATTCCAATAATGACGGCAAATCTGGCAACATTGTAAATATCAAATAATGGAATATGGAATATATATATATGTATATATATATATAATATATATATATATATATATATATATATATATATATTTATAATAAGAAAAAAGAAGTACTTTGTGACTCGTTTGGAAAAAATATAACACTGTTTTTGATGGTTGGAGTCAATAAAAGGGGCTATTTGTTGACTATTTTTTACTCGAGCTTTCAATTGTGATTACAATTTTTTATCAAGAGCTTCTAAAAAATACAAAATGTCTTACAAAGTTGAACTAGAAATAAAAAATTTTTTGTTAACTCACCAAATAAAATTAGTTTTTTATATAAAACTACTGCTTACATAATAAATACAAAAAATATTAATAAAAAAATGTCTTATTCTAACAAATGTTTCTCTGAAAAATTTAGATGAAGTTTCTTAAGAAAAAAAATTGAAATTATAAACAAATATAGAATAGCTACAACCAGCCTAAAAACGTCATAAAGTATTTATGACGTTTTAGGCTGTTTGTAGCTATTCTATATTTGTTTATAATTTCAATTTTTTTTCTTAAGAAACTTCATCTAAATTTTTCAGAGAAACATTTGTTAGAATAAGACATTTTTTTATTAATATTTTTTGTATTTATTATGTAAGCAGTAGTTTTATATAAAAAACTAATTTTATTTGGTGAGTTAACAAAAAATTTTTTATTTCTAGTTCAACTTTGTAAGACATTTTGTATTTTTTAGAAGCTCTTGATAAAAATTGTAATCACAATTGAAAGCTCGAGTAAAAAATAGTCAACAAATAGCCCCTTTTATTGACTCCAACCCATCAAAAACAGTGTTATATATATATATATATAATATATATATATATATATATATTTATATATATATATATATATATATATATATAATATATATCAGATACACATCATCATATCAGATATACATCAGATTTTTAGATGAACTGATGATGCTATCAGAATTCGATAGCGAAACGTCTCCAAAATAGATGAAGTAGTATCAAACTTTGTCTTTTATTTCTCCACCTAGTAGACCGATATTTGAACCACACCACTCGTCTGAGTGATCCTTATTATATAATATATATATATATATATATATATATATATATTATATATATATATATATATATATATATATATTATATATATAATTTATATATATATATATATTATATATATATATATATATATATATATATATTTATATATATTGTTATGATATGTAAAATCAAGAAAAATATTGGTTTTCTTAAAACATTTCAAAGTTCCAAAAAATTAAAATAATTCAGATAAGTAGGATAATAAACAACAAACATTTCGAAGAAGGAAAGTCTTTTAATTTTGGATTACCTGTATTGAACAAAAAGTAAGATAAGCATAAATTATTTTCTTAATTAAAATATATTTGAGTGACCTGCATAAGCTTAAGTGAAATCCTAGACAATGGAAGCGGTTTTTCCAAATAAATGTTGTGCAGTAAGTAGGACAATAGAATAGATTTTAGAAAGATATGTTTTTGTTAGTTCTTAAGAATTGGTAGGAAAAGAATATTTTGTAAATAAGTTTTAGGAAATTTTATAATTGTAGGTAAAAATTGGTTTGTGTGATCGAAATGAAGAAATGGGAGATTTATGACGTGTTTTGATTGGATGAGAGTGAAAAAGGTGGGATGGTTGGTTTGAGAATGAGACTTTAGTTAGTATTGGAAGAAAAAAGGATAGTCAGTTGGTTTCCAAGGGTGCAAGGCGAACGGCCGTTGTTCTCGGGTAGTTTCCCAGAGGTAGGAAGCAGTAGCAGTGAAAGTTTGTGAGTTTTCGTGTAGTTAGTGTATCTGACAGAAGCTGATCCAGTAAAAGATTGTAAATTATATTTTCTACTTATATTCCAAGAGTCACTGTTCAGGCTAACGAGAGATTCAGTTTATCGTAAAGAGAAGATATTCCAAGAGTCATTTTTCACTCAGGCCAACGAGAGATTCAGTTTATTGAGAGGAGAAGAAGCTAGCATAATTTGAACGATTCGTGCATTTGAAGGAGATCATTAAGGACGATAAACTTGCAATAACTTGTTGTAAGATTGCTGATTACCTAGGGAGCTGCTAAGAATAGATAATGTAGGCTACAAGGAACAAGGATTTGGACCAGTCATCATCATAGAGAGATAGTTTTGTTTTTCTGCAGTTTTTCTTTCATTGATAACACAATTTTTACAATTACTTTGGAAAAGATATAAATATTTGATTAGGACATTTAGAATAATAATTGGGATTTTGAGAGTTTAACTAATATTGTTTGTACCATTAATTTTGAAGGTTCACGTACGTAGAACAAAATTTTGAGAATCATTATATGAGATATTGTTTATTGAAAACATTTGAGTGTGAATTTTATTTCATTATTTTATGTCAATATATCGCTACCCCAGTTCAAAACAGAAACAACTCAAAATTTTGTTGAAATGAGTTATTTCCGTAAAATTTATGCTAGGATGATAATCTACCTATTTCAAAAGAGAAATAAATCATACATTCATATGCATTCCTTAAAAAGTGTCTATTTCCTTTTTGATTTTATAATCTTTTTTAACAATGTCGGTTCAAAACAGAAATAACGTAGTTGTTTCTGTTTTGAACTGAATGTCACGCGCTGTCTGACATCTGTTAGGAAATAAGTTAAATTATTTCAGTTTTGAACCAGCCTGTGTCACGTTTCTTTTAGGTTATGTCAGTTTGAAAGTAATTGTTAACCTTTATGTTTTTAATTATTTAGAACAATATTAGTTCCGTTATTTTGTGTATTTTCGTAAGTTTTATAAGTATTACAATGTTGCCTATAGGTAGAGGTAAAAGAATGGCATTATTGGCAGTTGGCGAACTAAATAGTAGTGATGAAAATGAACCATTAAACCAAATAGTGGATGAAGTAACTTTTCAGAAAGAGGTAAGCCGGTTAGCTGTAGTAAACTAGTAGCATTCTGTTTTGATAATAGGTACATAAAAAGTTTTTCAAATTGTTTTAGGGTACTACTAAAAACCTTAATACGGATAATATAGTAGTAGAAATTAACGTTGATGGTAATGTTGGATATAATGACCAAAGTAATAATAGCAGTGGCTATCCATCCGTTCTCCTTGCAATACCTGAATTTCCATCGAGAGAAATATTTGTACACGACCAAGTAAGGAATTTGTTCTAAAAAGCGTTAAAAAACATATTCATTATTACATTAACTTTTTTTAGGTACAAAATTGCAATATTATTAAAGAGATAAATGGTAGTGTTACTGTGGAATTAGATAGTAATGAAAATGCGCTTGATTTGTTGATAAACACTCAGGAACCAGCTGCAATTTTTGAAGAAAATATTAATGAAGACTCTGCTGACAAAAGCCAAGAGAAAACCTATTTAAACTTATCAACTTTCTACCCGGTAAGCAAAAAAAAATTAATTGAATATTTTAGTATAATTTAGCTTTTTTATTATTATTTTAGAGAGAAAATGACGATGAGGAAATAAATTCTAGTGTTGGTGATGAAAGCAAAGATAAAGATTATATTGTACCCGACACTTATGGAGCAAATACCAGTTCTAGTGACAATGAAGCTGAGAACTATCACGAAAAAGTTGCTGAAACAGAAGAAATGGTTGAAGAAACTGAACTGAGTGAGAAAATTCTCACAAAAAAAAGATCTAGAAATCCAGACAATTGGGAGAAGAATGTGTTAAAGAAAAAAAGAAATCTAGGAAAAAGTTTCACAACAAAAAAAGGTAAAATAATTGCAGCAAGAAGTGTTCAATCAGCTTGTGGGCCCAAATGCAGATTCAAATGCAGCGAAAAAATTAATAACGAAATACGTCAAGAAATACACAACAGTTTTTGGAAAATGGGCAATATTAATGACCAAAGAGAGTTTATTTTAAGGCACATGTCTGAGTTAAAAACAAAATACCAAAAAAAGCTGCCTGAACGAAAAAGGTCATACAATTTCGTTTATACATTTTCTATCAATGGAAATAAAATCGTAGTTTGTAAGACATTTTTTATGGGTACACTAAACGTTAGTTCAAAAATGATTTTTACCGTTACGAAAAAAAAATCTCAGGATGGATTTCTGGAAAAGGATAAACGTGGCAAACATGGACACATGGGAAGGGCTATTAATCCACAGATAAAAGCCGACATACGTGAACACATAAACTCATTTCCCTTAATAGAATCACATTTCTGTCGTTCAAGAACTGCCAAAAAATATATCGATGGAAGTCTTAACCTGTCCACTATGTACAGATTATATAAAGAACAATGTGAAATACTACAAAAACCTTATGGAAAGTATAACATGTACTCCACAATTTTTTCTACAGAATTCAATATAAGTTTTTTTCAACCAAAAAAGGACCAATGTGCCCTATGTCATAGCTTTAATACCGCTACGGGAGAAGAGAAAGAAAATTTAAAAATGAACTACGAAAATCATCAATTAGAAAAAGAGGCAAGTAGAAAAGAAAAAGCTGAAGATGTGTCAAAAGCTGTTTCCTCGACTGATCAAATAGTTGCGGTTTATGACTTACAGTCTGTATTAAGTGTACCTTGTGGAGAGGTTTCACATTTTTTTTATAAAAGTCGTTTATCTTGTTATAACCTCACCGTGTATGACATTGGACAAAAAAAGGGTTTCTGCTATTTTTGGAACCAGACCATTGCTCAACGAGGTGCAAATGAAATAGGAAGTTGTGTATATTATTTTCTAAAAGAGCAAAATGAGAACCAGGTAAAAGATATTACTTTTTACAGTGATAATTGCAGTGGGCAAAATAAAAATAAATTTATTATTGCAATGTACATGTACTGTGTGCAGTCTATGACAAAAATTGAATCCATTACACACAAATTTTTAATAGCTGGGCATACCCAAAACGAAGGGGACAATATGCATTCCTTAATAGAAAGGGAGAAAAAAAGAAAGCTTAAGGCCAGCCCGATTTATGTGCCTGCTCAATGGAGTACTATAATAGAATTAGCCAAAAAGACCGGCCATCCTTATAAAATTAAAGACATGACGACTGAGGAATTTCTGGACCTAAAAAAACTGACATCCTCTTTGGGAAACAATTATAATATAAACGAACAACTAGAAAAAGTTCTGTGGACTGACATTAAAATTGTTATGGTCAAAAAAAATAACCCTTATATTCTTTTTTACAAGACATCTTATTCTGATGCTGAATACAAATCAATCAATATAAAATTTAAGTCTCCAAGAAATAAATCAGTACCTAGTTTATCTCAACTTTATACCGGACCTATTCTTATTCCATCTAACCTTAAGAAAGGATTACTAGAACTTTGTGAGCTCAAAGCTATTCCTAAGGTACACTGGGATTTCTACAGAAATTTGTTGGAGCAGGAAAATACAAAAAAACACAAAAAAAATATTCCACCAAATAATGATAGTGATTGTGACGAGTGTGAAAAAGTGAAAGATATCTAGTATTTAATTTTAATTATGTTTAAAATTGGAATAAAATGTTTAAGTTATACTATTTTTTATTTCCTAGTTTAGAAACAACATCAATTTTTTTCCATTTTTTATTTCAAAACAGAACTAACATGAAATTTAAAAGATTTGTTTTTTTTTTCTTTTAATTAGGTAGAAAGGAAATAAAAAACACACTTATGATGTAACCATCTACTAAAACCACATTAGAATTGCAAAAAATACTAGTCTTCAAATAATTGGTTATCTCAATAAAACGTGGTCGTAGCTGAGCGATTTTAGTTATTAGCCATTTTCTCAAAAGTAGTTATTTTAAATTGTTTCCGTTTTGAACTTGGGTAACGATATAGTGTTATATCATATGTGTTTTTTATTATTCCGGTATTCTTTGGACCTTACCTATCACATGTGAAGCATAGATATTGAAGCACGAATATAACCCTGAGATAAGAGAATTAAAAAGTGTGATAGAATCCTAATTATATCATTTAAATAATTTTAATTAATCTATTAATTAATTAGCTAATTAATTTCTTGACGCACTGAGACTTTGAATATCACATTAATATATATATATATATATATATATATATATATATATATATATATATATATATATATATATATATATATATAAGAATCCATACTTTTTATTAATCTAGCAGTACCCGTTCTCTAATAAATCTGTATTTTTAGTTTAATTTATGTATCAAATTAGGGAGACTGAAAATAGACGCCCGTAGTTGTCCGCTGACACTAAAAGCCTCCTTTTAAAATGAGTTATCGCCCTCTCCAATTCATATTTCACGGTTAACGAAGAGAGTAAACATTCTAAACTCTAATTTTTAATGTGACCAAATATATGATAGGGGCTTAAAAATGTGTTGAAATATGTTTATGTGTTTCTTGGGAATTATTTTTACTGAGCATTTTATATTTGCTATATTGACATCATATTTCTACGTCAATTTCAGTTAGCGCAAAGGTTAATGTATTTTGGTTGGTAATGCAAAAGATTTTTAGTGAAAAGGTCTAAGTTCAAATTAATAATCGAAAGTTCCTTTGTCATTGCTATTAATTAATTTAGAATAAAAAAATCAGTATGTAATGAATCTTTTTCTTAAGGTGCTCTCTCCATTACTGAAGATCTTAACATCAGAAGATGTCAATGAAAATGGAGCAATGTTCAGAAGGCATTACTAAATGCTGCAGAAGAAAATTGAAAGCCTGAAAAGACAAATAAAAACAGAAATGGATGACTTCAGAAATTCTAGCATTAATGAAAGAGAGGAGAAAAGCCAAAGGGAGAAATGAGCCAAAATGAGAAGAATTATAAGTAGAATTAAAGTAAAGATAAAAAGTGGCAAGGAAAAATGGTTAACAGATCTTCTTCTTCTTCTTCTTCCTTCTAGTATATAGGCTTTAAAGCTTGTTTCTTCTTCGATATTAGCCTCATCAATTGTCGCACCATCTTTTTCTTGGTCTGCCAATACTTCTTTGTCCATTTGGTGACTTATCTCGTGCTATTCGTACTATTCTATCCTCTGCCATTCTACTTATATGTTCGTTCCACTCCTGTTTTCGTTTTATCACCCATCCATTTATGTCATCTATATTACATGCTCTTCTTATGTTTTCTCTTCTCTCCCTATCCAATAGACTTTTCCCTGATATTCGTCGGAGTATTTTCATCTCTGTTGTTTCTAGCAGTCGTCTCGTTTTAGATGTGGCAGTTCGTGTCTCCGCCGTGTATGTTAATATAGGTCTAATTGCTGCTTTATAGATTCTTGTTTTTGTGTCTTGTCTTAGGTGTTTGTTCTTCCAGATTGTGTCATTAAAAGAACCCGCCGCTTTACTTGCTTTTAAGCTTTGTCATCGTACTTCTTCTTCAACATCTCCGTAACTAGTTATATCTATTCCCAAATATTTAAACCTTGCTTCCTGCTTTATTATTTTCCCATCAATTTCGATTTTACACCATAGTGGGTATTTAGATGTTGTCATACATTTGGTTTTATCTGCTGATAGTATCATATTGTATTTCTTAGCTGTTGTATTGAAGATATGTGGTAATCTTTGGAGCTCGTCTTCTGTCTCGGCGATTAATGCGGCGTCGTCTGCATAACATAATATTTGGATTTCTTTGTTCCCCATTCTGTAGCCATGATCTTTACGTACTGCATGTATTATTTCGTCCATTATTATATTAAAGAGAAGTGGACTCAACGACTCACCCTGTCTTACTCCGCTTTGTACTGGTATACACTGTGTTAGTTTTCCATTTATCTTTGCCTGTATTCGATTTTGGAGGTAAATGTTTTCGATGGTTTGTATAATATTGATTGGTATGTTTCTTTTATACAGTAGGTGTAAGACGTCTTCGACTTGAATGCTATCGAAAGCCTTTGTCAGGTCTATAAAACATATATGCTGGTTTATTGTACTCGATGTCCTTTTCTGTGATTTGTATTAGTACAAATACGGCGTCTACGCAGGTGTTATTTTCATTCCTATCTTTGCTAGTACTAGTTGGTTAACAGATTAATGCATAGAAATAAAAGATTATGACAAAAAATACGACAGCTTTATTATGCATAAAAAAATAAAAGAACTAAAAAATACCAAAAAGCGAACACACTATGGGATACTTAAAGATGATAATGGTAAACTCATTGCAGATATCAAAGATAAACTAAGATTTTGGCAAGATTACATAATGAAACTATTCGGCGATGATAGAATGATACAAGAAGAACCACGGGAACCAACAGGTCCGAAAATAATAATGTGGAGAGCTGGATACTAGAAGTAGATAATATAAAGAAGTTGGAATTATTTGAGATGTGGTGCTATAGAAGTATTTTGAAAATATCATGGACCCAACGAGTTACAAATGCAGAAGTGTTAAGACGGTTACAAAAGGATTGTGAGGTCATAAAGCATATCAAAATAAAAAAGCTGGAATATTTAGGCCACATTACTAGAGGTGCAAAATATGAGATATTAAGGCCTCTCGTTTACTAGATCCGGAAAGCTGCTAAATTAATTCGTCCGAATTCGGTCGATAACGGACGAAAGATCCAAACACGTGGATAGGAGAAAAGCGCGTCCACTGGGCCCGTGTCGTTCAAACGTTTTCGTCCGAATTCATACGATGCCGGATCCTATCGCAGCCTGTTATAATCTAATTGCGAAATGATGCGAAACTTTCAGGTGAGATTGACACAATAGACTGTGAACGGTTAATTTTGCTCATACTGGAGAGAAAATATCTATGGGATCAACGTGAATAGAAGTACCAGATGCGAAATGTACAAAAACAGTTGTGGCAGGAGGTTTCTACTGGAATGAAATTTCCAGATAAATGAAGGCTAAGAATGTATTAGAATGTGACCTTTTTCATTCGACAATAGTGACACGTCGATGAGTCAAAGGAGATTGTTTCAAAAAGAAAAATTCTTCAGCAGAATCAGAAAGACCGTTCCTTAGAGCCATCCTTACACCATAGAGTTCGGACGAATACTGAGGCAATAGACAATCGGCGTTTGCACAATTTCGTTATAACGGCCTTCGTCTGAATTCGCACCTTTGTAGTTCGCAGCTTTCCGGATCCAGTGGACGGGAGGCCTTAAGCTCATAATGCAAAGTAAAAAAGGCTCATAATCAAGAGGAAAAGATCCATAGGAAGACGAAGAATTTCCTTTCTAAGAAACCTAAAAGAATGGTATAGTTGCAGCTCAGTAGATTAGCTGTGATCATAGCCAACCTCCGATAGGAAGGAACTACAAGAAGAAGAAATTTAAAACAAATGTAATTTAAGTGCGATTTTGGGTTGTCAAATGTGGTCAGTAGAGAATTGAAGTATCTTGGAACAACAATAACTGAAGACAATAATGGATCACAAGAAATAAACAACAGGATTCAGGCCGGCAACAGATGTTTTTTGCCCTCCAAAACCTTATAAAATCAAAACAACTAACACGACGTACGAAGATACAGGTCTATAAAACAATCATACGACCCGTTGTGATGTATGGAAGCGAAACGTGGACAATAGCAAAGGCAAACGAAGAGAGACTATGTGTTTGGGAAAGAAAAATCCCAAGGAACATCTTTGGTCCTGTGCTGAATGAAGCATCAGGACAATATAGGATAAGAACTAACAAAGAGCACGAAGAACTTTACCCAGATGCCAACATCATAAAAGAAATAAAGTCCAGAAGACTCCAAAGGGCAGGACACCTCAGAAGACATTCTGACGAACGAACAGTAAGACTGGTGTGGGAGAAAGTTCCAACTGGAAGGAGACCACGCGGACGCCCTCGTCTCCGGTGGCGAAATAATGTAGCAGGAGACCTAAACACTATGGGCGTGGAGAATTGGATGGAGGTTGCTCAGGACAGAAAACAGTGGAGGCATGTTGTCGAGTCGGCTAAAACCCACGAAGGGTTGTAACGCCACGGGGTAAGTAAGTAAGTAAGTAAATGTGGTCAATAAACTGACTTGAATTATGGACTTAAAATATCACCGAAATTCGTGATTAAGTTATCTAGAAATATTTTTATTAAATATTATTGGTGCGTATAATTTCTCCGGTATAATTTTGCAGTACCCTCTAAAAAATATAACAAAAAATTGAAAAAAAAAAAGAAGTTTTGATTATCATCACTGATTTTTAAATTTACTAAGGTAATTAAGGTCTGCAACATCCAAATCAAATTCGTAAAAGTGCGTGCATAATTTTTCCGTTGATTAGATTAGCTCTAATCCTAAAAAGCCACATCCACGGGCACATAAATTATGCTGCGTCGTCTTTTCCATGTCTTCGTCGCGCTATTCGTCTTCATTTCGCTAGACGTTAAGCTTTTTATTGGACAAATAAAAATAAAGGTGGACCCTGGACCGGACCTCTTTTCTATAATTTCCAAATCTGTCTCTTATTTCATCCTTAACGGCATTGTTTACGGTTTCGTGGAGGCTTCGCTTTTTGTTTGCACTTCTAAAAATTTATTGTCTCCTGGTTCGTAAGAAGGAAGGATATATACGAGATAATTTCCGTGTTATAGTCTTTTTCCCACGTAACTTTCACTTGTTTTTGTGACACAAATCGTAATCCCTTGTAATCTTGTAATATTTTAACGGTATTTTATTGTCTTATATCAAATCGATTTATTTTAAATATCGATTAACAAAGAGCTATATTTTATTTTACTTATACAGGGAATATACATAGATACATAGTAAGAAATGAATTTAACGATCCTAAAATAACATTTTGGATGTTTAATCGTGTATCAGATATAATTTTTGTTTTGTTTTCTTAGCCAATACTATAACGAAATAACCTATCTCTGATGCGTTGTACGTATCACAAGTCTTAGAAGTCTTAGAAGGATAAATCTAGAATATTCAAGAGTTGGCATTTCAATAGCGCCCGTCTTCGATGTGCTTTTGACGAGAAGAATAGAGGTGTGTTGTATATTTAGTATTTCTTACTTAAATAAGGTAATAATTATTAATACAACGTGCCAACGTGGTTTTACATCATTAACCTTTATTCCCCATTAACTAACTAACTTCATTCCCTTGTGTCAGTGAGCGGTGTTGCCTACCTGTATTGCCAAGTATATAGCACCTCCTCTCTTGACCAAAATTCACAAATACAGATTGAAATAAAGATGTACTTACAAATGCATCCTCTGAACAGGTTTACGTACTCTACTTGAACGTCTTAACACTGGTTCAGCTTCAGTGTGAGCTTCAGGTACTGTTGGCTCTATTGTATCATTTAGAAGTTCTTGTACATTTGTAGGTGGTGAAACGGAATTGGGTTCAGGGACAGATATCTCCCTTGGAACTATACTATATGTAACTGTATCAGGAATGAAACAAGGTGTATCCTGCCCAATTACTCTAATTTGGTCAATATGACGTCTCCACGTCCTACCATCATCTAACTCAACTAAATAATGTAATAGTCATAACCTTAGTATAATCTTGCCGAATTGCCATTTTGCACTGAACTAATCTCGCACTGAGACTCTGGTATCTATAAAAACATTCCTAAGACTCTGGTCTGTGTAAGCTGTTTTGTCATTAGTTAAAGGTTTAAGTAAATCCAGTCTATTTCTACTCTGCCTTCCTAGCATTCGTTCAGAAGGACTTTTGCCAGTTACTGTATGAGATGTTCTACGATACTGCATTAGTAACTTGCACAATTCAAGTTCTCTGTCTTTCTTTTCACTGTGCGTGGCTCCAGGCAATTTTTTAGTGTTTGAACGTATCTCTCCCCCTGGCCATTGCTGGCTGGGTGATAGGGTGCAGTAACATTATTTTTCATGAATTCTCTAAATTCATGAAAATCGAATTGTCTAAAAATTGAAATGTAGATACTTGTGTAGACATAATTGGGGCTGTAGTACCTATAACTGTACTTGAAGTTGAAGTAGCAATCGTAGTAGTCGTAGTAATCTCTGCAGTAGTTGTTATTACCCTTTTATGTATCCCATCCACGTCGCCAGTTGTTGTGTATTTAGTATTTCTTACTTAAATAAGGTAATAATTATTCTTACAACGTAGTTTTACATCAATAACCTTTATTCCCCATTAACTAACTAACTGCATTCCCTTGTGTCAGTGAGCGGTGTTGCCTACCTGTGTTGCCAAGTATATAACAAGGTGGACTATTCCAGAATATTCTAGTACATAATAACTTGCATATATAAGTAGCTCCGATATTAGCTAAATTTAGTTGATAAGATATGTTCGTGCTGTTATTTTATAAATAAGTATATTTAGATAAATTAAGAACCGCCCGTTTTATTTAAAACGGTACAATGGTGTCACGGTGTGAGATTAAAAAAATAAATTCAGCAGTGACTTTTGAAAAAAAGACTTTTGAACTTTTGAAAAGTATTGTTCGTCGACAACATCCGCGTAGTTACAGAATTACATAAATATTTACGACTAGCAAGACCGAAAGTTCTAGATAAAGCGCTCGCTATTGCCTTGGACCATGAAACAGCTAGTCAAACGTCACGGACCCGTCGAGTAAGAACCATTGAAGAAGGCGAAGAACCAAACGATGAACGTCTGGAAGAAATGGTACGAAAAGTAGTTCGCTACAAGACGCTCAAGCAAATGATCCATGTATAAAAAGAGTATTAGATTTGATGCGTCGAAGTGAAAGACCTTCTTGGCAAGACATTAGTGCATGTAGTCCAGAAATCAAGTGTTACTGGAGCCAATGGAATTGCCTAGTACTAAAAGATGATCTTCTGTATAGAACCTTTGAGGACGATGATAGTGCAGAATCTAAGCTTCAGTTGATTGTACCTAAAAGTAAAGTGTCAGAATTATTGCGTCAGTTGCATGACGTTGTATCAGGTGGACACTTTGGTATTACGAAGACGCTGCAAAAGGTTCGAGAACGGTTCTATTGGGTGAACTGTAACGATGATGTAAGAAGATTGTGCCGGAAATGTGGACTGTGTGCAACCAGTAATGGTCCAGTTGGTAAAAAGAGGGCAACCATGAAACAGTATAATGTTGGTAATCCTATGGAAAGAGTAGCAATCGATATTGCAGGTCCACTTCCAGAGACGAATGATGGAAATAAATATATCCTGGTAGCCATGAATTATTTGACGAAATGGACTGAAGCCTGTGCAATACCAAATCAAGAAGCTGCTACTGTTGCATAGGTACTTGTTAAAGAATTCTTTAGCTGATTTGGTATTTTTTGGAGATCCACTCCGACCAAGGGCGAAACTTCGAGTGCACCCTTTTCTAAAACGTTTGTAAATTGATTGGTGTCAATAAGACCAGAACGACACCCCTGCATCCTTAATCAGATGTAGTGGTCGAGAAGATGAACCGAACGACGAGTAAACACATGTCCCAAGTTGTATCAGAACATCAAAGAGATTGGGACCAGCACATTCATTTATCCTTAATGGCCCACCGCTCGGCCGTAAATGAAACTACAGGCCAGACTCCAACCTGCCTGAAGTTAGGTCGTGAAGTTCTTTTACCCTGCGAGCTAGAGATTAGCTGCAGACCTTCCAAAGAACATGTTGCAAGCGAAGATTATGTCGACTGCCTGAAGTTAAGAATGAACGACATTCATGCACTTGCCCGACAACACATCCAGTTAGCCAGTGACAGAATGAAAGATCAATTTGATTCTCGATGCAGGTGATCATGTTTATCTTTATGATCCTCGTCGTCGTCAAGGCTTGTCTCCTAAACTGCAAAGACAATGGGAAGGTCCGTATGAAATTAAAAAGAGAATAAATGACGTAATATACCGAATTAAGAAGTTGCCGAAAGATAAACCAAGAGTAGTTCACATATATCGTCTTGCACCTTATGCTGGCTCAAATGAAACAGAAGAAGCTTGAAACCTTCAACATGAGATCAAAGATGACCGGCGACCAAGCTTTAATGAATTTATGTCAAATTACGGAGAGAGAAAGAGTGCTAGATTCGGCGTGACCACAGAAGTTTAGCAGGATCTTTTTAGTGTTCCGCATAACGTCTCTCTAGCCCACTGTGTTGTCCAAGATCTTGGGAGGACTAAAGGAATCTCATCCGTATTTTATAAGAAGTTTGGTCGTTTGGACGAGTTAAGAAATCAGCAGCCTTAAGTTGGAAAGGTACTGAGATTAGAAGATGGTTCTAGATCTTTGCTGTATATGGTGACCAGGAAGTCGTATACAGACAGAGCAAGCTACGAAGATATATGGCGTGCTCTAACTAATTTGAAGAAAATCGTGTACAATTATGACATCAAGAATTTGGCCTTACCGAAGATGGGCCATGTACCAGATAATCTGGATTGGAAGATCCAGATCCAGCTAAACTAAGCAAAAGTGAGTTACAATGTTTCATATCAGGCGTCGAAATAAGTTTCCATGAATTTTAAAAATAGACAGCTTCATTTTTTAGTGTTGTACATAATCGCATACATATTTTTCTACATATTCGCCATTTCTTTCCAAACACTTTTGAAGGCGATGCTCTAACTTTTCTATCCCCATGTTATAGAATTCTGCCGCCAATCCTTTGATGAATCGAGTAACCTCTTCTTTATGTTCCCCAGTATTTCTTTAATTTTGGGAATAACTGATAGTCACTTGGTGATAGGTCCAGACTGTAGAGTGGTAGGGTACAAGAGTCCAGCCAAAATTTCTCAGCAGTTGTTCAGTTTGATGTGAGACATAAGGTCGAGTCCTTACGACGACCTCTCAGGTGGTTCTGGATCGCATGTCTTAGTTTTTTAACGTCTCGCAATATCTGTCGGAGTAAACTGTTATTCTATGAGCCAGAAAGTCGATTAAAAGTAGGTCCTTTCTGACCCAAAGATGGTTGCCATGACTTTCTCAGCAGACTGCGTGTGTTTACATTTCTCTGGCTTCGGCGAAGTTGAGTGATGCCATTCATGTGATTACTGCTTTGTTTCAGGAGTAAAGTGAAATACCAATGTTTCGTTGCCCTTAACAATGGAATCTAAAAATGCTTCCTTGTCTTTACATTTATCTTTACATTGTTATAAAAACTGCTGGGCATACTCGACAAGTTGCTGTTTGTGATTTTCTGTAAGCAGTCGCGGTACCCACCGCGCACACACTTTGTGATAGCCTAATTTTTCTATTAATATCTTATGAATTGTGGTGTAGAAAGGCTCTTTCTTTGCATATCGATCTAGAGCATTATTATGAGGCTAGAGAGAGTGTCTTCCTAGTTTTAACAATGAAGTAAACCAATTGTATAAAGAAGGATTTCAGTCAGTCTTGAAGTATGTGTAATATTTTTATAGATAGCTTGCGTAAAGGCTAAAATATTTTCTTTGTTAATCAGTTTTATCTTTTCATTATAGAATTTATTAAGTCCAGCAGCTTTTCCAATTTTGCCATTTATAATCTCTTGTTGTACTTCTGAATTTAGGTTAGAATGCTTAAGTAGTTTCCGTCTTCTGAAATGTTCGATAATTCAGTTCTGTTATCCTCGAACATATTCTGAAAATATTTCAGCCAGTGTGTCTTTAATTATTCTTTATTATTAGTGTTTTTGGAGTTTCACTTTCTTTTGTCCTGTTATAACATTAACTTTTTTGTTTATATTTAAAAAATTATGCCCTTTTTAGCGTTTCCATTTAGCTTTACTTACATATGGGTAAGCAAAATCATATTTATCGATAATATACTTTGCTCTTAGAATATAGACCTTTATATTGCGTAATTAAGTTTTTGGTTTATCTTTAAATTTCTTGTTATTTACTTTTTATTTGATTTTAAATTATTTTTTTGATCTAGTTTAATTTAAATTGAAACATTGAAATTCTGACAACACTGCAACGAGGTACAGTAAGTTTTCTAAATTTGGCGCGACATACCTTATGAAAAGAAGTCCATCAAATATTAACTAAACGTAGCAACATTTATTAATATGATGCAGTTTAAAAAAAAAGTGAATGATAATAATATTCCCAAATGAAATTTAAACCAATAAAAATCCTAATATTTAGGTAAACTACTCAAATAGCTTAAAACTTACACTATTTGAAAGTTGAAAGAAACGTAGAAGATATGAGAATGACGTTGATAGCAATAATTTATAGGTTAGCCATTGACGTTTTCCAGAGATATGTAAGATATCTCTGACGTTTTCATTATATTGATAAACAACCCTTTAACACTTAATTTACAACGAGAACTAGATACTTTTAACATGGGTGAACGAAAAGGAGTAAATAAATATTATCCCCCCGACTATGACCCAAGGGTCGGGGGTCTCAACAAATTCGTGGGGACTCAT
The DNA here is from genome assembly GCA_918026665.1 of Diabrotica balteata. Taxonomy (NCBI): domain Eukaryota; kingdom Metazoa; phylum Arthropoda; class Insecta; order Coleoptera; family Chrysomelidae; genus Diabrotica; species Diabrotica balteata. The sequence goes on along the minus strand of OU898283.1, from coordinate 122,138,016 downwards.
GCCCTAAGAGAAAGGGCTCGGAAGATCGACAAAGGTATTATTATTATACGTTTTGAAATGCCATATAATATATGGTGTGATGGCTGTAAGAATCACATTGGAATGGGTGTAAGATACAATGCAGAAAAAACTAAAGTTGGAATGTATTACACTACTCCTGTGTATGAGTTTAAAATGAAGTGTCATCTATGTGATAATCAATTTGTAATTAGAGCCGATCCAGCAGTAAGTACTTTTATTTTTTTATACATTAAACCAGACAATCTTAATAGTATAAAAAGATAAAAAATATATAAAGCATCCAAAATTCTTGATTTACTTTGTTTTAGAATTTAGACTACGTTATTCAATCAGGAGCTAGAAGACAAGAAAATCGTTGGGACCCAACAACAAATGAACAAGTTGTACCTGAAACCAAAGAAACTCAAAAAAGACTATTTGATGATTCTATGTTTAAGCTTGAGCATGGTAGTGAAGATAAGACTACTGCAGAAAGTGTAAAACCTGGACTGGTCAAACTGTTTAACAGGAATGAAGACGTTTGGGCTGATTCTTACTCTGCTAATCAAATGCTTAGAGCACAATTCAGGGTAAAACTTGTTTTATAAACCTTTATTTAGACCTCAAAATTGAAACATAAAGGCTGAGCAAAAAATGCAACAATTTTGTAATCATTAAAGTCTTAATTTGTTAACAGGTGCCTATGTATCTTAAAAAATGAATAGGTAGTACTTGTATCAAAAAAAGAATTTGATTCTTTTTGTTTCAGTTAGATATATATGTTTAAATTTTAAAGTAGGTTCCATTATGACTGCAAGACTGCCTTGAGAGAAATGAGATTACAAGGCATTAAAGAAATTATTCACAACATTGAAATAGTCAAAATTTACAAACATTTTGCTAAAAAATTAATTCTAGATCAGGTTCCATTGACAGTGCTTTATTATTACTTGTTTTTTCATAAATATACAAATTGCATTTTATATAGTATATAGTTTATGTATTACATTTTCTGAAATTATAGTTTTATGTATATCTTTGCAATTTCTATTTGTAATCACATAAAAATCTCAGAGCTCCAGTGCAGTACTTAATGAAGTTAATATTATATCTTATTATATATGCAATGATAAATCCCATATTGTTTGTTTGCAAATGATAAATGTGCTGAAAAAGGCTTTGTCTTCACTGATCTTGTCAAATAACTGTTTTATATATTTTCATGAATACCATTCAAAGTTGTTCCAAAAATTAGTATACTAATATATATTTTTTTACAGAAGGCCAATTATGAAGCAAAACAAAAAGTAACTCATGATCAAGTTCTTCTAAAAAAATCCAGCCTGGACATTCCTCTTTTACCTGAAAGAGAAGAAGACAAAAAAGTAGCATCTCTTCTGAGCATGAAACTAAAACCGTCAAAAAGTATAGACGAACATATGGAAACTATAAGAAAAGAAATCATATCACAGTCATCGCTGCCTACATCTAACTTTTCGAGGAGTAAAGAGGATAAAGCCATGAAAATTTTAAATCAAAGTCAAAAAGATTTGGGAATAATCAAGAAAAGAGGTAATAAGACTGAAACGGAGGAGAAAGATGAACCCAAAAAAGCAAAAACATCATTAGTTGGAGATTATGGATCAACAAGTGAATCAGAATGAAGATATACCAATGTTAGAGAATGTATCTGTTGATATAAAAAAGGAGTGAATCAAGATCTAATGTTCAAATGAGTGAGATTTGGTTAAATAAACTAACCACCAGTTATCTATCGGAAGCAAAAGAATGAATCCTGGTGAAACAAGGAAATCTGGTTTTTATTGAAATTTGTTAAAAAACCTTTTAAGATTTCTTAGATAAGACTACAACTACACCAAACGGCAAGATAAGAGCAAATTATAGAAGTTATAGTATATATGCAAGACCTACCTTAAAAGTTACAATCTTGTGAAAAAAACGATAATTTAATAAAAATATGTTGCTTATGGTAAGAATTTCTTTTGTACAAGTACTTGTTGAATTGATTACTTAGAAATATCAATGTTTACTAATCTTGAGAAATTAAACTGCACAGCCCAAATTAACATTACAGAAAATTAAGAAAAGAAAAACCTTACAAATTATTAATTTTATTTTTTGTTTCATTTCAAAACTTATGCCTCTACAATATTGTTTCCAAAAAGCCGGTTAACTTTCAATTCTAAACTGTCTCTGATATTCATTTATTAAAAGCTTTCTAGCTATTTTCCTTTCTTTGTCGTGCTTACAAGGAAACTAGATCAAATATCCTAACAATCCTTCCTAACTTTTTGGCTGCCAAAAATCTCCTTGTCTAATTCTCCCGATGAATAATAACTTATTTGTACTTACAAATACTGCAAAACTTAAGTACTGCAACATCTCCCAATCAGCATTGATAAACCAGAGCTGCTACAACTCTTTAACTCTTACTCACAAAAAAAAAATTACTGTTACACCATTCAAAGCTATCTACACTAGATCATTTCTCAGGATTAGATGTTCTTTAAGTCTTCTATAAACACCCAAGCTACCAGAGTTCTCAAGAAATCACCCAAATTTCTCAGTGTTGTTTTCGATAAACAAATCCAATAACAGTATATTGATACCATGGACGTTGATTGATACCAATTTATACACGGAAGGTTTGATGAATAGTGCTCCTTTCGCCATGTATTTATATATTCGGCGTTTATTACCTATATATAAATGGCTTTTAGTTTTTTTAGTATTATGGATGTATGAGAAGATAATAAATATAGATCGGTAACAAAGATATATATTTTCAAGTAAAAATATTAAAAAATATAATTTTGAAAACTTAATGAGCTTTTTAAAATGCTGCAATTCCTGTTATTCCTCTCCCTAATATTAAAGCGTGAACATCGTGAGTACCTAAAAACAAAATAAAACACTTTAGATATAATTAAATGTTAAATTGATAAAATAAATCAAAAATTTAGTACACTTGCAATGCACTTACTATAAGTATGCAAAATGTAATATGCTAATTATTTAAAAATTCTTAGCTCAATTCATGTTTTCTGTAGTACAGGAGAATCCGGTCTAGTTTAGGCCTATAATTATCATTTTCTGCGACTTTTGTACTGTACGCAAAGTCGGTTTCACTGATTAGATTTTTTTTGTTAGATCATCTACAGCTTTTTTGTGTCCACAGTTGTGTTAGCTGTTCTCTCAGCCACATTTTTCCTGCTGTCTTTTTAAGTCATTGTGTTATGGATCTTTCTTCTTTGTCCATCGGAAGGTCTTCAGTTTATGATTTTTCCATTACATCTTCCGTTTTCTATTATTACGTCTCATATGTAGTCAGTCCAATTTGAACTTTGTTATTCTTTCTGTTACATCAGTTGAGAAATCTAACTGCAAAAGTCACTGTTTAATAATAAAAAAAACTTTATTTATACGTCCATGCCAGCAACCCTGTAACTTGTCAGACCGGCATTTATGAAGTATTGGCACAAAAACTGATTTTCTTCTGTACTAAAGAATAATTTCAGGTACTTACAGATTAGATGCATTACACTGAATTTAATATAGTTAACTATTTAATAAAATAAAATAAACTTGAAATATGCTTCCATTTGAGAAGCGTGAGATGAACTATTTACTTGCTTCTATGTGAGAAGCTAAAAAGGGAGTTTGACTTGCGTGCTTCTATTTGATAAGACAAAAACGAAGTGCCGTAAGGGGAGTTGGGTTTGAATAGTTTAAATCTGAAAAGCTAACAGGCACAGAAGATACAATAAAGCAAAAACAAGGCATGTCATGCTGATCGTATAGATTTTAATTTAGTGAGAATAAAATTTAATTATTGTTTATTTATTAAACAAACTATTGTAGAAAAGACAATTCATTTTCTACATACTGGGGACGAAGAAAATTTAGAATAGTTACAAATAGCAATTGATCGAAACGACCATTAAGAAAATGTTTAATCAGAAATTGGAAGAGGTGCTATTTTATTATGGGGCGAACATATTCACTTTCTGCTATTTTTACACGTGCAGCGCGAACTTTTCCATCCCTTCCAGTCAATAATTCTACCTAGTGGCAGTTTAAAGGAGAGCGATCTTCAGATTGTATGAGAACTAGTTGATTGATCGCTATGTTTTGTTAGGGTAGTTGCCATTTATTATTACGTATATCCTGGACTGAGTACGTGACCAACGAAGAGGTACTACGCCGGATAGGTAAAGAGAGAGAGGTAGGAATAAGTATAAAGAAAAGAAAGTTGGAATACTTGGGTCACGTTATGAGACATAATAAATATAGAGTACTACAGCTGATCGTTCAAGGGAAAATAGACAGCAGAAGGGGTCCAGGGAGGAGAAGACACTCGTGGCTCCAAAACTTGCGACAGTGGTTCGGATTGTCATCTGCTGAACTATTCAGATCTGCCGTAAACAAAGTCAGAATTGCCATGTTGATTGCCAACGTTCGGAACGGACAAGGCACATGAAGAAGAAGTTGCCATTTGGGTCTATACTGCAGACGATGCAAATAATCACAGACCATTTTCTCAAAAACTCCTGTTGGAGTTTGAAGCACACATAAGAAAGGTTAATATAAGTAAGCGGTTTAATAATCATGGCAAATTAACTAAGGAGAGATGTGGAGGTGATAGACTCCTTGCAAAGAAGGAAAATGTCATTTCATTCATAAATCGCCTAAAATGCAGTGAAACACATTATTGTTCCTACAGAGCTTAATATCAAAAAACTCTGGCGGATGTACAAATTCAGAAATTGTCCAAGATGAACTAAAGGTTAAGGAACCATACTTTAGACACATCTTTAACCAGTTTTGTAATCTTTAGATGTTAATAAAATCGTGTAGATGTTAAATATTTGAAGAAAGCAGTGGCTTAAAAGTATAACAACTGTCAATGTATCAACAAAAAGTTACTAAAATACCAGGTTTGCCAACAATCGGGAGGCGTCCTCTAGCATCAAAAGATCATTACTGGATGACACTATTACAAGAATTAGCTCCTGGTCACAGTGAATCACGGGAAATCTAGATATTCGTTAACAGACTAGGGACTGGAACTACCATATGAGATGGGGATTTAGTAAATTTTTAGTAGTAGATATTGTAAGCTACTTAGATAAAACTATTTAGTTAAACTTACCTTCATAAGTATTAACAGCTTCTAAATTCATAACATGCCTAATAACGTGATACTCATCAGATATTCCATTACCACCTAACATATCACGAGCAACTCTTGCAATTTCCAATGCTTTTCCTGCGTTGTTCCTTTTTAGTAAGGAAATCATTTGGGGCGTATGCCTAAAAATATAAAAACAATGCTTGTGTATTTTTAGTATAGTGCGTTTTTTAAAAAAAATTGTATTCGACTTATTATACGGGTTAATTGAAAGGTGGGTTTTTATCCTAACTTTGAAACATCAGTGGAATAATTCCATTAGCGGATTTTCGTAAAACCTTGTTTTTCGGTTGCAACCATGTCTTTTAAGGATTATGTTTTTTGTTTATGTGAAAATATGGATTAGCGAAATGACTTTGCCACCCACAATTTACGACTTTTCCTATTATTACCATTATCTTTTGTATTAATTTGTAATACGACTATGGGGGCTTGGTGACATATCGAAGGAATGTCATATCGACATCCCAGAAGCACTGTATTTAAATAATGTCAATGTTTACTAAACCTAAACCGATATAAAACTTAACTTACAAATTTTGATCCTTAAGTCTGCCAGCTTGGTAGCATCCCATCAATCCCAAAGAGATTTCTGTCACCATGTCCGCCATCTTTTTCTGTATCAGTTGGTTTGCCGCCAAAGGTTTGTCAAACTGATGACGTTCCAAAGTGTAATTTCTTGCAATTTCCAAACAGGCTTCAGCAGCTCCAAGTGCTCCCCATGCAATACCATATCGTGCGTTATTTAGACATCCAAAAGGCCCACTCATACCAACGGCATTTGGTAATAAATGATCTTCGGGCACTTTTACGTTATCTAATAGTATCATACCTAAGAAATAATGACAATTTGGAAAAAAATTGCTATTAACATATGTAGTATACGACGGCAGTCCGATAAGTATTTAGCCTCACTGTTCAACTGCGCCACTATCGCAAGATAAATTTTCTATCGTGTAGTACATTCGCGCAGAAGGCTAATGTCAAATTTTCAGCCAAATCAGACTCATAGTTTTGTTTTGACCGCGTGTAAAAGCGAGGTTTTCCGCAGATTTTAAAAAAATGGAAAAAGAGCAATATCGGTCGGTGATTTGATTCTTCTTTTGGAGAGGAAATTAAAGAGCGCTTGGATGCTATGTACAGTGATTTTTCTATTGCGATGGCGACCCTTTAAAATTGGTTTACTAAGTTTCAACGTGTTTGCTCGTCGGTTTTTGATAAGCTACGCCCAAGTGCCCCGAAAACGGCTACCACAGAGGATAAGATGACAAAAATCCACAATTTAGTATTGGCAGATATCCGACTGAAGGTGCGCGAGATAGCAGGCGCCACAAAAGACTGCTTGGGTCATACCCTGCACAAAATTTTGGACATGAAAAAGATGTCGGCGCCATGAGTGCCACGTTTGTTCACTCCAGACAAGAATGACGCTTTTTAAGCGCAAATTCGAAGGAGTTTCTGTGTCCTTTCGTAACCTTCGACGAAACGTGAATCCATTGGTTCACACCAGAGACGAAGAAACAGTTGACTTTACACGGTAAACGTGCTCCCAAGAGGTGAGCTGTCGGTCACTATTATCTGGAATTCATAACCTTTGATCTATATCGACTTCCTGGAGAAGGCCAAATGGTCACAGGGATCCACTATGCCGAATTATTAGGCCATTTCGACGCCGAATTGCAGGAAAACGGCCTCATTTGGCGAAGAAAAAGTGCTCTTCTACCACGACAATGCACCAGCTCACACCTCTGGCGTCGTCACAGCCAAATTGGTCGAATTGGACTACAAACTGCTGCCCTATCCACCGTATTCTCCAGATTTGGCCCCGTGCGACTTCTTTTTGCTTTTAGACTTAAAATAGTCAATCAACGTCAAAAATTTTAGTCGAATGAGGTAATCGCCTTCAGGTCTATTTTGCAGATCTCGAGAAACATTGAGATAAATCGCAACTTTTTCAAAAGTTTCATTTTTCTTTTGTACGCTAAATACTTATCGGGCCATCCTGATATTATGATTATAGACAAATAGATAATGGAATACCTGTAGTTGACGCTCGTAAAGAAAATTTTCCTTCAATTTTAGGAGCCTCTAAACCTTTACCATGTTCCTTTTTATTGATTATGAACCCTCTTATTTTTGAATCATCGCATCTTGCCCAAACGATAAAAATATCCGCTATTGGAGAATTTGTTATCCTAAAAATGTGATTTTATCTTTTGCTTATAAAACATTCAATTATGTTCACAATTTACTCTACCAGGTTTATTACTGACCGGGGTTTGTTTATAAGTTATAGGTTTTGGAAGATGAGTCGTATTTGGCTCTAGTCTCCATTTGTCCTATGTCGCTTCCATGATTTGGTTCAGTTAAACCAAAACAGCCAATATATTCGCCCTTGGCTACAACATATTAAACCAAATATAGTATACACTTCAAAATTAAACAGAAAATTCAAAATTAAAATCCACAGAAGTGGAATATTAAGTGAATAGAACAAACAGAGCCGCAGGATGCCTGAATGAAACAATATGGAGAAATAAAAATATTGGAAAGAAACGAAAGGCAGAATTTACAAAACAGTCATCAGACCAATAATGACATACGCGGCAGAAACAAGACCTGACACAGTGAGGACAAAAAGGATGTTAGAAACAGCTGAGATGAAACACTTATAAAAATTGATGGTAAGACACTATGGTACAGAGCTAGAAGTACAGGTATACGACATAGATGCTAGGTGGAGAATATCAAGAACTGGGAAAGAAATGGAATAGTAGAATGGGACGATCATATAAGCCAAATGACAAACAAATAGAGTAGTAAAGACGACAAAATACGGTTCCCCAATAGAAAGACGATCATTAGGAAAACCACGAAGAAGATAGAACATCAACTTACTGGAGGTACATTGAAAAACAGACATAGTCATGTCTACATAAAAACAAGAAAAAGAAGACTTCAAAATTATATGGTTTACCCATAGACATATATAGTAACATAGACTGAGCAGCCAGCAACGAGCAGTGATGACATATTTTGCCGGTTGTTTGACATGTTTCTCTCTAGCCATTGAAACTCCTCACTCGCTCTCTCCTGACCAAAAAGAGATACTGCTTTACTTACTTCAAGTAAGATAGATACACAACTAACAACAACAAAGATGGTGTCGTTACTTAGCTCTACAGACTGCTCGGTCTTATTAATATCTATGGGTATGATATGTCTATGGGTTTACCAAGTACATTAAATTAATTTATACTTTGTATAAAGTTAATTAAACAGTTAAGGCATTAATACTTTGTTTGTTTCTGCTTTATATTTTTCTCCATTCATTTTAGACTTCACCAAAAGACTGATATAACCTTTTTTTAAAGTAATTTTTATAGAAATTTGTATAAAAATTTTGATTTTTACATAAAGTTACCCAATTTGTCACTCACACACAAAGCATAAGTAATTTTATAGGAACTTACCCAATTTTGGAAGGTATTGCTGTTTTTGTTCTGCACTTCCATACGAATATATAGCGCCCATGGCTAAAGACGATTGAACACTAAACGCTGATCTATAAGAGCTATCAACTCTCTCAACTTCACGTGTTAACAGACCATAGGCAACATTAGATACTCCTGCACATCCATATTCTTTTATTGTACATCCCAAAACACCTAGTTCGCCTATTTCATTCATAATTTCCCGATGAAAAACTGAAAGAAAAATGTAACAATAAAACACTGAAAACTTTTCAAACTTCCACAAAATTTATTTTAAACTCTTATCACTACAGCTGTTTCGGCTGATTGCCTTTCTCAAGTGATCTATTTTTGGCATGCGTTTACACTTTATAGTCTCTAATGAAATAGGTTGAGGAGGGGAGAACTGTTTGTCTCAAGTTGGTCATTCAGAATTATATCTGTTTTTTAATTTGTTGATTTTTTTTGTTGATGATTCTATTTTACCTACTATTAAATGAAGAAGTAAAAGCAATTTATTTTGTGTATGTGAAAAAAATATTTACCTTCTTTCCTATTCGCTTCTATAACTCTGGGCATAAGTTTTTCTTGGCAATAGGATCTAAATTGATCCCTTACTAATTTTTCTTCATCAGTTAGTTGTGATTCAAGATTCAGTGGGTCTTGCCAATTGAACGGAGCTGTAATTATAAATTATGAAAATCAAACAAATTAATTTTCATTACATCTATTACATGACTGTGACCAGAATACATGTCAGCCTTCATAAATTATGAGATATGCCACAAGGTATCAGATCGGAAGAAAAGAAAAAGGTTATTAGTAGAATATAAGAGCTAGGAGCTAGTGAGCTCTAGAAGCTCTGAAATGTACATCAATGGATTCTGATTCAATTAGTGATTAATGTACAATGTATATTAGAGGGCGATTAACATTAATTTTTTTGTATTTCCCATGTAAAAGTGATTCTTTTCACAGGGATTCACAACAAGAATTGTTTATACTACCAAATAACAAAAAAAAATAATTTACTAATTTGAATTTTCAAAATGATTTGTTAAGTGAAAATTGAAACATCAGAATAAACATATTTTCAACTGAAATTGTGGTTATTTCTCATTAAAGATAGTAAATAATATTGAAATGCTACAAGCAAGTAGCTTCAGATAATTGGGGGTTGGTGAAGGAAGGTAAGGGCACAGAATAATATACAATCAGAATGCCCACTCTCAGATGCCGCCTTTGAAGTTTGTCAGCACACAAGCGCCATGTTTTAGATGGAAACATATACTCGAATTGAGAAATTTGTGACTACAACAGAACTGTAATTTAAATTTTTATAGATTAATAATTTAGTACATTTGAAATAATTTAGTCTATTCTTCAACTAAAAGTGCAAATAAAATAGTGCACATTATGTCTATAGTTGCCGTAAATAAATTAAACTGGGTTAATTTTTCTATGCACACCAGATAAAATGTCACTGAACAGCACTGCACTGATTCTGTTTAAAACATGGCTGATTCTGTCTGTGCGAACGAGATGCGCATACTTATTTGTTCCAGTGGAGTTGGCATTCTGATTGTTTATTATTCTGCAGTAAGGGCAGAAAAAATGAGTTTTTGTACATTCTTAAATATATAACTAGAATTTTTTACTTGGAACTCTGTCACAGATCTTAAAATATTACTTACCGAACTTGGAACAGCATCTTATTGGTATATCTGATATGTTGGTTAAGGAATAGTCTAAATTAACTCAAAAAAAAACTAAGAAACTTATTCACGATTATAGCAGTAATAACCATATTAAAATACAATTAGAGGAGGCTTTAACAGTAACATAAAGACGAAGAATAAAAAACTGATTATTTTATGTATAAAATTAGTATGTTATGACAGATAATAAATTACCCACAGCACAATCCATTACATACCAAATCAGATTATTATTATATGTGCATATTATAAAAAAATACTTTGCTGCAACAATATGGAACATTTGAATGCGTTTTCTTTTTATGCAAAGAATGGAACATATAGTAGCTATATCGACAATAATTAGAATGAACATTAAAGAAAGTTATTGTGAGTTTTTAGAATTTCTAGAGTCCCAAACCCATTAGGAATGTTTTTAGTGGAAAATCTAATGTTTGGTTTAAAAAGGATACTTTTATTTGCATTTTTTACTGCAACTTCGGCACCGATTTTGCTTAATTTTACTAATGTATTTAAAGACATGTTATTACTAAAAATGAACAGCAGCTAGAGCACTTTGGAAATTGTAGAGAAAAACACTTTTAATATTGTCGTCACTAATGAGTTGTTATCTGTATTACTATCATAACATGTCTTATTTATAGAATATCTCGGAGCGTATTGTTTACTGATTACTTAATATATCTTTTATCAAAAAATAAAACAAGTATTTAAAAGTGTTTTCAAATCTTACATCTAATCTAACCTAATATTTTTGAAAAGGGAAAATTCATTAGTATTAAGTGTTACTATTAAGTTTATGACCGAGCTCTCATGAGCGGAGAAGCTTGTTAGTTTCAGGGTCTAGAAAATATACAGAATATAATGATCTGGGGAAAATATATATTCGGGCACGCATCTCCTTCATCTTGTTATTTGTAGGATTGTATGTATCCAGATTTTTCTCAGAATCTTTTAATAGGTACAGTACTATAGAACCTAGTTATATCTGCAAGGATAGTAGCATGAATGTATCATTTTGATTATGTTTCCTTTGAGTATGGTCGGCTCAATTCCAGTAAGGTATTAAAAAGAGAGGAAAGAGTATTGAAAACAAATTAATTATTAGTTTCATTAATAATATATGTTATTTTCTAAAATATGTCAATAATATCTCATTCTCAGCGCAATTTTTGACCACAAAATACGCAATTTCTTAATACTAGTCTTACTACTACTACTAGTCCTACTGCTAGTACTAGTATAAATAGTAGACATCAAGTATTTTTTTATGTATAAGTACATCGGTCAAACAGATAGAACCTTTATTAAACATATAGCAGAACACAAAAAGGCTTTCCGTAATAGAAAAACAGGTTCTACATACGTACTTCACTTTCTAAATCATAATCATTCTTTTAACGACCAATTTCAAATTCTTCACATTCAAAATAGAGATCTTATGATATGAAATTAAAAACTTATAAAATACAGATATAATTCGAAATGACCAACTTGAGGCAAACAGCTCCCATCTCCTTAACTTATTCAGTTAACGACTATAAATTTTAGAGGCATAGTAAAAATAAATCTTGTGAAAGACACTCTGTCGAAACAGCTGTAGTGAAAATAAATTGTGTCTAATAAATTATGTGGAAGTCTATAGTTGTAGAAACAAAAGTTTCCCGTGCTTTATTCTTAAGATAATCTATGAACTATCGCTAAGCATCTTAAATAATTTCAAAAAGTTTATCAAGGTTTACCGGCCTGGGGACTCATTAAATCTCATTAGCCGCGTATATTTTCTAAGAAATTAATTTCTGTAAGTTCCAAAAGACCCTAATATTAACAGAAATACCGACGTAATTTGATCAAAAATTTCTAAAATCATCGTGTGGAAAAAAATAATTCGTATTATTTTTATCTATATTTTTAGACCCTACAAATTTTTTCGATGCCTCTGCTAATGAGACATCGAGTACAAAGAAATGGCAGAACTGACTTTTGAAGTTGATATACTGCTAATTTCACACTTGTTTCGGCAAAAAAATATTATTTATACTTTAAGGTTAGGAAAATCTTAAATCTAAAACAAAATATTTATATTTCCATTTTAGATTCAATTTTTATATTATAACAAAATAAAATGATCGGAGTAAGAGTAAGTGCTTTTAATGAAAATGGCTTGGGTGAACCTGACCAAGATGCAAATTCCGCATTAACAGAATTAGATAAAGGTTTGTTAAAATATGTTTTTTTAAACAATGCTCATTGTATCTTAATATACTTATAGGACTGCGGTCAGGAAAAGTAGGCGAACAGTGTGAAGCAATTGTGAGATTTCCGAAATTGTTTGAAAAATACCCGTTTCCAATATTAATCAATGCTTCCCTGCTTAAATTAGCAGATGTCTTTCGAATGGGGTATGTCGTTTACTAAACTGTCATAACTAATTAAGTTGATCACTTTTTAATTTTCAGCAATAATTTTCTTCGTTTATGTGTGTTACGAGTATGCCAGCAAAGTGAAAAACATTTGGACAAAATCTCAAATGTTGATGAGTTTGTACGTAGAATATACAGTGTAATCCATAGTAATGATCCCATCGCTAGAGCTGTGACTTTGCGGATATTTGGAGCAGTTGCTGCTATCATACCAGAAAGGCAACAAATCCATCACTGTATAAGAAGCAGTCTAGACTCCCATGACAGTGTTGAAGTTGAAGCAGCAGTTTATGGAGCTGTACAATTTGCAGCACAGTCAAAGTTGGTGAAATTAGTTTTTTTTTATAGAAGGATACTTATAAAATTGTACAAAAATATTGTCAAAGTCCAGTTCTGAGTCTTAAATTATAAGTTATAAACTGGTCCGGAATATGATTAGAAAGTAAAATATGAGCATTATTAGTCCTTAAAAATAATTTTTAAATGTATCCTGTATTTTGCTTTTCTTAATTTTCTATTCATTTAGTTTAATTGACAGATCTAGGCAGAAGCAGAAGAGAATAATCTGTCAATTTTTGATCCCTTCTACCTAGATCTATCAATTATCTATAATCTCTTAAGGGTATAAACAATTATTCTTGTAATGAGTGACTAAAAAAATGTTTTTCAGAAGAAAACCATATTCTTTATTAATTAAAAAGTTGTTTCACTAATAATGTTTACTACTTATGTATGTTTTAGAACATTTGCTATAAGTATGTGCAATAAAGTATCAGACATGATCCAAAGACAGTCCACTCCTGCAAATATGAAACTTCAACTTATACCTATTCTTCAGTACATGCATCATGATACCAATACAGCAGCCATGGTTAGATCTCTGTGCATAGAACTATTGCCAGGCAAGTAAAAAAAAACATATGGAATTGATAAAACCTTCTTTTTCCATTTAGTTCTTGTTTATTATAATAGCAATTATGTAGATACTGCCTGTGTATTTGCTTTTTACATTTAAACAATTAAGAAATGAGAAAATATGTGAGAGTGGTAGTAGTTTATTCTGCTTCTATGGTAGTGACCCTTTGTAAAACTAGTAACATTATTAATTAGTAAACGGAAGTTTTTATATATGTTTTTAAATTTTAGGTTACCCTGCTCAGGAATTTGTTCTTGTCACATTGAATGCCCTGACGAAATTAGCTGCAGCTACTTTGGTGGATATACCAAGCCAAGTAAATCTACTTTTGAATTACTTAAAGAATGATCCCCGCTGGGAGATCAAGTTAAAAGCTTTGGAGCATTTATATGAGTTGGCCAAGCCAGGTGCTCATCTATGGCCACCTGGGGCAGTGGACGAAATCATTAATTATGCTTTAAATTCAAATAAAAAGAAAATTCTTTCACCATCATTACGTGAGTATTTATTTACATATGTATTATTAACATCACAATACCATTTATGTGCAAGTAGATTAAATAAGTTAGTTCTACATACTGTGTTATATAAATGACATTATATACAGGTTTCGCTATAAAGAAGTATACTTTTAGGTGTACTTCAGGTATTAGTAGAATCTCCAAGGATGTGTCATGAACATAGATCATCTGGATCAAAGCTCAGAGAACTTTGCAGTAACCATTGTTATTCTCCAGAACCAGCCATAGCAGCTCAAGCGATTCAAATACTTAGCCAAATATTTTGCTACTGGTAAGAATTAATCTCTTATTGTCAATGTGTTTCTGTTGATTTCTTCTAGATATTACCAGTGGTCTGTAAGAAAAATCTATTTTTCAGTTTTTGCTACATATTTACCACAGCTGCATGGAAGCTTCCAGGCTCAACATAGCATAAAAGGTTATGATAATATAATATAATATCAATGTTTATATATATTTATTTATTTTCAACGAGCTGCTGCACAATAAGATTAACAATGTTTTAACATTGTTCTGCTACATATTACTACTACAAATCACAAACACAGAACATGCTAGCCAGAAAATAGCTGAAGCCTGAGAAATACCTCGCACGGGGAATATCGCGCATCAGTATCTTGCAACACGCATAAGTATTGCAACTTCAACACAGTGCGTCTCGTATTGATAGCCGACCCATGTTTGTAATATGACTATTCATAATATTGGTTTAGCAAGTCACAGATTGTTTGTTTTCAAGACTTTGATGTAATTTCGACTAATCTTTAACAAGTGGTAATGTTATTAATTTTCATTAAAACTATTCAGTGATTATTTGATTTATATGTCAGATAATTCACTACAAAAATATGCATTTATTTCATAACGAACCAGTGATAGTAAGTAGTTACTGACTGGGTGAATACCGCTGGCTTGTGGAGTGCATGCTGGAGGTGAAAGTGGTTTTGTTAAAAACACTTATCTGCGCTACAAACCTACTATAAAAACAGGAGATTATCATGATGCAATGAACTAAGACAATTACAAAAAGTGGCTGCAGGATAAGCCTATACCAAATTTGCCCCCGAACAGCGTTTTAGTGATTGTATGTACAGCTTTTAACAATTTACAGTTGGCGCTGAGCTGAGAAAAAGTGCGATAATCCAGAAGTGATTTAGATAAAAAAGATATTGTTTGTGAGCTTTCTTTTTCTCAACTATCAGTTCCTTCAACTCTGGTGAGAACTAAGAAGGGAATCTACGTTTTGAATACCTTTTCAGGAAGATAACTAATTATATAGCTAAGTAAACTATATCATAAAAAATATTCACAATTTGATTCAGTAGTTTTCCTAAAAGTAAATTATCCCAACAGAACTGTGATAAAAAATCAGTTATTTTCACATAGTTAGCCGACTTAAACTTAAAGTCCCTATAGAAACTATCACTAACCAAACCACTATTATTGGGACACCTTTTGGTAATCTTTATCTCAAATTCCAGTGGTGAGTGGTGCATAACCTCCCTCAAAAGAACTTCATCTGCACTGGTCACAGTTACGTCAGCATCATCAACCAGCACCAAATCTAGAATATTACCAGTGGAATTCACAATAGTGTTGGACTGAAACAAATTGTGGTATGCACACATACTAGACACAACCTGCAGGACTTCAACTTCAGATGCTGTGGCAGCTGGTAGAGGAATTGTTGTAGAGCACATGTCATTTGAAAACCATTCACACTTTGGTAAATTGAAGTCAGCAGCCAGATAATAGTGTGCAGATGGATAAACTTCAGCTATTTGTTCTAAGGTTTCACAAAATATGGAATATTTCTTAAATGTAGACTTTGGTGGAAAATATACTGTTTCTATAATAAACGATTTGCACCTTCAGTCACCAAGACAAAAAGTTGTTCAATTGTCTGGATAACTGTTAAAGATCTACTGTTAAAGCTCGTATGAACTGCAATAAGGATTCCACCATCTCTCGAAAATGAATTATTAGTAATAAATTTGCTTTTTAGTTACATTTTTGTTTTTATTTCAGCTACAAAGAAAACATAGAGACTGACGGTGAGCAAGAAGTGATATCAGCATTAGAAACGCTGATTTTACTATTGACTTTCATTAAAGAACAACATTCAACTCAACTAAAGACTGTTCTGAAGTGCGCTGTTAGGCTGTGTGAGGCTAAACATCAGTATTGTGAAGTATTTGTGGAACTTTTAGGAACTCGGCTGGATAATATAGAAAGTAAGTGGATATATTTGTTTATATTTTAGTTGTAGTCTTCAAAAACGGAATATGTTACATATATAACTTCTTGATAGCTTGTGCACAAATTACTAATATGCAACTGTGTAGTTACATTCTTTATATCTTTTTAGTACTGAAGTATATGTATTTTAGGTGATAACACTTTGACAATTTGCGAAGCCTTGGGTGCCATTGGCAGCCTTAAACCCGAAACACTGCTTCCACTTATCGATACCATTCTAAGTCTTCTTAATGTTCTCTCGACCGTTAATAGTCCTACTGCTCTTCAGACGCAAACAAAGACAATGCTGTGCACTCTCATATTTCAGTCATTGTCGGGTTATAAATGGAATGACACCACGTACGATACTATTATTAATGTTATTGACAACAACAATTTATGGGCAAACTATTGTATTGCAAGAGCAGCCATGCGATATGGTCATCATAAGGTAAGTCACATTTACTCATTAAATGTCTATATTTTGTTAGTTATTTTTCATTCAGTTTTTAATTGAAACCTGCTTAGATATATGATGACTACAAATGAATTGATCGAGAGTAGGAATCAATGTCAAGAATTGCTTTTCTACGTCACTACCTGTGATGACTCCATACGCCATCTTGTGGGCTAGCCTCAGCATTTTACTGTAGAGAAAAAAGTAATTTGAACAACGCCAGTATATTTGAAGTACAACCTTAAAAAAGAACAGGTAGTTTAAAAGTCAATATCAAGCTAAATCACATGCTGAACAAACCTAAATGACCTGAAAATTATATTTAAAGTTTATTAAATTATCACCTAGCTGGACAGATCTTGTACTTTCTGATTTTTAGCACTGTACTTTAATTGCGTTCATTTTCTGACAGAATTGACTCATTTCAGGTAGCTCATCATATTTTTCTGGGACTAGCGGAACAGGTTAGTTCGGAACATTTTCATTTTTGGTTAATATGTTTAAAAGAATTATCCGAGGCTGAAGCTCAGCTCTACAGTGAAGATTCAGATTCTCTTGTTAATAGGCTGGATACCGCTGTGATACATTACAACAAGGCTATAGCTGCCTTAAAGGTAAGTTTGTAGTTCTGTTTTATCATCATTAACTTTTTCATTTGTTTTCTTATTTTTATCTTTTTTTATTCTGGTGACAAAATGTGTCCGTCATTGATTTTAATTAATGAAAAATATTTATTTTTATATTTGAAGCAAGGTGAATTAATATATGAATTTTATCTGCAATTATCCCTACAAAATTTCCTTTAAAGTTCATTAATAAGTTCATCAATAAAAATTTATTGTTAACAATTTCGCACAGAGTTACTATAGTGTCGGGAAAGCATATACTGTGGAGAATTATGACATGATGAAACTGTAGAACTATTACACAGGCCAACAATGGAAAAGCTTTTTGATAAAATTACCTCTATTTTATGTATTTTTAGTGTGCCAAGTCCGAAAATAATTCATCCATCATTCTTTCACAATTTAACATTTAAAATTGCATAATTTGTAGCGACGTAGCAAACGAACAAGGACTTTGAATATAAATACATGGAATATCCAAGGGTGGAGAACCAAGTCAGACGAAGTCATGGCAGAAGTAAAGAAAATAAAATCAGATATCACGGTTCTTACCTAAACAAAGAAAAAAGGCCAAGGTAGTGAAGACATAGGAGGTTTTATACATATTTATAGTGGAGTAGAGAAAGACAAAAGAGCACAAGCAGGGGTATCAATATTGATAAAAAAGACTTAAAAGGAAACCTGAAAAGCTGGGAGCAGATCAATGAGAGATTATTAGAGTATCTATTACGTGGAAAGGGCACGACCTCGAGATCATTGGAATATATGCTCTGTCAGAAAATGCATCAAAAGCAGCTAAACAAATATTCTACGAAACTTTATCGGAACTCATTGAAAATATAAATAGCCGCAAAGAAATTATGCTGTTGGGAGATTTTAACGCTTGGACAGGAACAAAAATAAATGACAAAGTCGTAGGAAATATGGTGACGCTAAAACAAATGAAAATGGGGAACACTTAATCGAATTCTGTGAACAGCACTCTCTGAAAATCCTAAACGGATTCTACCAACATAAAAACATACATAAGTACACCTGGGTTCAACCAACGAGAAACACAAAGTCAATTATAGATTATGTCATCACAAAACAAGAAACACACATACAAGTTGAAGACATAAGAGTATTAAGAGGACCGGAGTGCGGAACTGACCACTATATGGTAAGATCAAAATGTTACCTACAGTATCGACCTCGGCTACTACATCAAAATGACAACCAACTAGCTCAATCAAAACCCCTGGAATCGAATCTACCTAAATACAATATTGATGCACTGCAAAACGACTCGACATCATTCTTATATAAGCTGCTACTTAGCCAAAAATTGGCAAACCTGATCTACTCCTCAGCCCAGAATACCTATAAAGAGATAATCAATAAAATCAATGAAGCAGCTTACGAAGCGCTCGGCACAATCCAAAAGAACAAAAAGAATACTCCATTGTGGTGGACAATGACATCGCCAATGCAGTACACAACAAGAAACAAGCATATCAAAAGTGGCTGCAAACAAATGATCCAGATGATAGACGAACATATGCAAGATCAAACAGAGAAGTAAAAAATTTAGTAACTAAAGCAAAAAATATTTCCTGGGAAAGTAAATGCGAAGAACTCAACAAATATATAGGGTCAACAAGAGAAGCATGGAAAACGGTAAAAAATCTGAGAACAAACAGAAAAGAAACGAGTAGAATAGATTTAATAGAAGAAAAATCTTGGATCGAACACTACTCACAACTTTTGACTGAAACAAGACCTCAATTCACGAACATCAGTACAACAACATATGAACTGGAATTCAGTGAAGACGATGAAATAACAGTACAGGAAGTCGAGAATGCAATACGAACTCTAAAAAATCGGAAGTCATGCGGACCACAAGGTATACCAAATGAATTATTAAAACATAGCCCACAAGTATTACGGAATTACTGGCGTATGTCTTCACCTTATTCTATAATGGACACGACTTACCACCGGAGTGGACAAAAGCACATATTAACAACATCTACAAAAAAGGAGATAGAAAGAATTGTTCAAACTACATGGGGCTAAGTGTCATAAATTCACTCTCAAGACTGTATGGAAAAATAATAAAAAATAAAATTGAAAAAGAGATGACAGATGTAGAAGAACAGAATGGCTTTCGTGCAGGCAGATCCTGCATGGACAGTATATTCTCTCTAAAGCAAGTTATCGAGAAAAGATTAGCCCACAACTTTTCAACTCATATAGTCTTTATAGATCTGACAAAGGCATACGATAGTGTACCACTTTCAATGCTTTGGGTAGCAATGGAAAAACAAGGAATAAGCAAAAAAAATATACAAGCAGTACAACAGCTCTATAAAAATATGACGGCAAACATTAAAACTGGAAATAGATTAACTAGAGAAATTCCTATTAGTAAGGGCCTAAAGCAAGGCTGCTGCATAGCACCTACACTCTTCAAAATATATCTAAATGAGGCACTCTCACTGTGGAGAAGAAAGTGCTGCAATATGGGCATCCCAATCGGAGATGATAGATTGTATACGATACACTTCGCTGACGACCAAGCCATTCTAGCTGAAGACGAGAGTGATATAAGCTACATGCTTAGAAAACTGGAAGATGAGTACACCACATGGGGCCTCACAATTAATATACAAAAAACTGAGTACTTAGTTGTAGGAGAAAAACCAGAAAGCCTACAAATCGAAATGGGAACTATAAAACCAACAGACAATTTTAAGTACTTGGGAGTCCAAATAACATCAAAAGCAGGAAGTAGCGAAGAAATACATTCCAGGATTGGCCAAGCAAGATCAGCCACCAGACAGCTACACGGACTATTATGGAATAAAAAAATAACAAAAGAAAATAAAAGAAGAATTTATAAAACAATAATAGAAAGTATTGGACTGTACGGCGCCGAACTCTGGGAAATAAACCAAAGAAACAAATCAAAAATTAAGGCCATGGAAATGAACTACTGGAGACGATGTTGCCAGCTCACTAGACTTGATAGGGTGAGAAACGAAGATATTCGGAGAGAAATGGAAATCGATCTAGGCATAATAGACACAATCGAAGCCAAAAGACTTAACTGGTATGGACACCTTCAGAGAATGCCGGAAAACAGATGGCCAATAAAAAATAGAAGAATGGACTCCGCCAACTAGAAGAAAACGAGGTAGACCAAGACGATCCTGGAGAGACGATGTCGACGATGCAATGACCGCCAGAGATCTAACAACTGAAGATTGCTTCGACAGAAAACGCTGGAAATTAGGATGCGAGAAGCGGCGCCAGCTGTAGAAGACTCGCTTGTTATATATAAATTGCATAATTACATAGGATTCATATAATTCTTTTTTTTTTTTTTTGTTGGCCCGTGTTATTATAATTACATATGTTTAGAAGTACATCTTCTGTCCTTGTCATTATTTTTTAACATTGACACACTCAATTTTTCGTTTTGTTACGCTTTTAGGCTGCCAGTACCCCACAACACACCCTCACATTCCAAGCAGAGTACATGAAAATTCGAAGTGAATATTTACAATGTTTACTTCAGTTAATTTATAGTTGTAACATTTTGTGCATAGTGCCTCCTCCTGCCATAGCAGCCACCATAGTGCAAAGTACGAGAGATGAATATCAAAGGCACGGCTATATTACTAACCAACTCCGAAAATGTGTCAAGGACTTCAAGAATTGTGGCGATTTGCATTGGAAATTGTACCAAACTACTTTTGATGCTGATCCTGCTACCTTAGAAAATATGCAAATGTAAGTATTGGAAGATTTACTTAAATCTAACTAAATCTTTCTGATGATAATTTTAATACAGAACTTGCATATTGCATAATGCAAAGCTTGCATATTCTTCACAGTTTTTTCAACCGAATGCTTCAGATAACATCAGATATTTCTCCTTCACTTATATTAGTAGCATTTCCAATAAAGTATCTAAACTTTTTACTTCTACAATTGATAACATCAAAATTTCCTTTAAATCACATAACACTTTAGGTTCCTTCTTAATCAATACCAAAGATAGGATGAATAACCTTGATAAAAGTGGTATTTACAAATTAAAATGTGATGATTGTGATGCCTCTTATGTAGGTAGAACCATCAGAAAGTTATCCACTAGAGTCTCTGAACATTTGAAAAGACCAAATTCTTCAAGTATTGGTCAACACTTAGTATTCAGCAACCACAATTTTAACATCAATTCTGGTTCATCTATCTTACATGACATTAGCAGAAAGAAAAACTATCTTGAGTTGGATTTATTGGAAGATTTGGAGATTACAAGGGAAACAAATGAAAACTCTCACTGTCTTAATACTCAAATTAATTTAAATTGTACTAAATTTAATCCTATATTTAAAAACTTTATTACAGCTTCACCTCGTAGAGGACCCAGCTCGACTGTTTAGACTTCATGCACTGAGCATTTCAATATTAATTTTAAAGTTCTTCCATTGACTGTGGATTCAACTGAACTACGTGGACTATAACCCATTTATATATTTTGTCTTCAATTTTGATTTTAACTTTTAGTAATTTAACTGCATATTCAGATTTTTCTTTTTTACAGTACTGATAGCGCTTGGTGGACCATTTTATTGTAGTCAACCATCCACTGTCTAATATATTGTTAGTCTTTTCTCACATTCATACTTTATGTCAACTTCAATTGCTCTCAAACTAACATCCTAATTATTATAGACAGGTTTGAGTGTGAGATTGGGATTATTCAATCTACATAAAAAATATACTATATAATTTTATATTTCATCAGTTGATTTCCTATAGTGGTGTCAGTTGGACCTTTGGTCAATACTTAGTGTCATAGAATTTTGAAAGGTGCAGATCACATAACTGCCCTTCACAAGCTGTCATTTGTCACATGTCATCTCTATATTTCCGTCAGACCGGGAGCCCATTCTGTCTCCGGCTTCTATACAACATGTAGCTTCTCCTTAAAAATTTTAAAGTGTTTGTTTGTCTTAGTGTATTGTATTTTGTATTGTTATGTCCAAATTTTACATTTATGACATTCTACTATGTCGGATAGGCCACAACTGACGAAGTAAGTCTATAAACGTTTATCACATATAAAATTTTTTCAACCATAAACTTGGAGTTTTTTATCCAAGTGAATTAATTTTCCTTTTTATAAAAAACGTTTCTTGGCTTATTTCAGATGCCCCTGAAGATGATCTATTGATCGAAAGTACTTGGGCAAGATTAAATTAATCACCGTGTTCGATAGTTGCCTTGTATACCCTCAAAGTTTAATTATTCGAACATTCAACCTTATATTGAGTTAAAGTAGGTTTTGTTATACTAAATTTATTTATATATTTTTTCTATTTTCTATTCTAGTCTGCAACAGATGTGCGTGCTACTGGAAAAATGTGTAGAAAGTGTATGCGTCAATGGTAGTAAAATAAAAGACGAATATATTGAATTTGGGTCAAAGACTACCAGATTAGAATCTCAACAACTGGTCAAAGCTTGTGAAAGTGCTCTCAAGATTGCACAAAGTATTGGTGAAGATGGAATCAATTCTACTATAACACATAACGTAAGTGACGATTTCCATTAAGTTCAAATAGCGACTGTTTAGATTATAACGAGTTTTTTCCGTAACATATACAGTGCGTTAATCTTTCAGCTGGACATAGGTAATATACATTGAGGTAATTGTGGTAACTACGCTTTCTTAAGCCCACTGCTGTAGTCAAGGCCACCTGTTGGAAAATCATACAATTCCCAAGGCATTCATATTGAATTATTTTATTATAAATTATTCTATTATTATGTCTGTTAGTGCCTTTGTCGTTCTGTGAATTTCGAAATTACCCGATCTTACCTTATTATTATGGGAATATAGGTACGTGACTTCCTACGATTAAAGCTTTTACCGGAATCAATTTCTTAAATTTACACATATCATTCGAAAATGATTCATGTTCTCTAAAAACTGTTATCGACAAGTAAATATGTGCTGCGACGGCGAATATAGTACAGTAGAGCGTCGATAATCCGAACTTATTGGTACAGGGGTCGTTCGGATTATCAAATTGTTCGGATTATCGAACATATATTCAAAATACAAAGGTCATAAACATAGTACATATGTGTTAGCTGAAGTTATTGAAGGGCCAGTCAGCGACCAGCTATCGTATACCGACACCGTATCGGTGTTATTGCTACAATACTGGGAGACGTGAGTGTTCTCTTCATTCCCTTCTCATCGCACTTTACCATGGCGAACGTGACTCGCACAATTGAATTACGCATCTGTGTATCAGAGAGAGACGAATATTAAAAATTCCGTAGTAGCTTATTTCAGGAACACGCCAAGAACGATGAAAACGAGTATATCTGTATTCCCTAACACAGGCATGTCAAACATGCGGCCCTTCAGGCATTTTCTTGCGGCCCGTAGCCCGATCATATCAGGTAATTTTCTGCTGCCCACGAAGCCCAACCCAATGTATGTAGTACAATAGTTAAAACGTTTTATAAGAACGCATGAAGAGCACAGGGACAGAAAATGGCTGTGCTTCTCTCCCGCACGCACTGCAACTGCAATACTTGAGAAGTACATATTGTGATTGTTGGAAATGTCTTGTGAGAGAAGGATCTGGTGATAAGGTGATAAAAATTAGCACCCCTGCGGTCTGACCGCTTTATCTTGGGTTCTATTGTTTGCGAAATAGCAGGTAATTTTGTTGCAAAAACCTCCACTGCCTGTTAAATAAAGTTTATTTTCGTTTAACCAATAAAGTGGACACTACTATCTTTAAGGCCGTCTATTATGTACAAACCGATAATGACAGATAATATTTTCAAGTGTTTTCTATTACATTTCGGGCGAGGCTACTTAATACCTGCGCCTGCGCCAGCCTGTTGCTATGCAGGAGGCGGCAGGCGGGCGGCCAGTAAGTAAGAATGTAACCAACCAACCAGAAAGTACCAGTTGACGACCGATCGACATCGACGCGCCACTCTGTTGTGTTTTATTCTGTGATTTTAATTTATCGAAATAGCAGATCGTTTTTTAGAGATTATTTATGCCACTACTACTGTAAAATGTCTCTTTCAAAACCAAGTGAAAGTAAGAGGAAAATCACAGACGAACATCGAGTATTTCAAGAAAAATGGAGTTTTTTTTGCAGTGAAGTGAAAGACAAAATTATTTGCCTGATTTGTAACAGTACAGTGACTGTCCCTAAATTATACAATATCAAACGTCACTATGATCAGCACAAAGCTAAGTATAACCAGTATGTGGGGGCAATAAGAAATGAAAAATTAACCGAGTTAAAAGCACGATTAACAAATCAACAACTCATGTTTACACGAGCTAAACAAGAAAATGAGTCTGCTGTTTATGCAAGTTACGTACTTTCAACATTAATCGCCAAACACTCAAAACCTTTTGCTGAAGGTGAATTTATAAAAGAGTGCCTCGTGAAAGCCGCAGAAATTGTTTGTCCCAGAAGCGTTAAAGCTTTTCAAAGTATATCTTTGTCGCGCAATACAGTCGCTGAAAGAGTCACTGAGTTGGCTAGTAACATAAGCGATCAAATAAAAATGAAATCAGATACTTTTATCGCATTTTCAATTGCCTGCGACGAAAGTACAGACGTGTGTAGTGTGGCTTAACTCGCTGTTTTTTTTTTTTTTTTCGTTTGATAAAGAAATGAATATTTATGAAGAACTACTGGAATTGGTGCCTTTGCATGACACAACGACTGGGGAGGATATATTGAATGCTGTGTATGAACTGCTACAACGGTATAATTTGAATTTATCAAAATTGCCTTCTGTTGCAACTGACGGGGCTCCTTCTATGACAGGAATAAATAATGGCTTCATTAAATTATTACAGACCAGAATTAAGGAGACATACAAAGACGTACCAGATTTTCACCACGTTCATTGTATAATACACCAAGAAATCCTATGTTCAAAAGTGATAAAGATGGAAAGTGTGTTAAAAGCAGTAAAAAAAATTATTAACTTTATAAGATCACGTGGTTTGAATTAGCGATAATTTACTGCGTTTCTACGCGATTTAGAAAGTGAATACGCGGGCTTGCCTTATTATACGGAGGTGCGGTGGCTTTCGTGTTCTATGGTTCTCGATCGATTTTGGAAACTAAGAGAGGAAATACGACTTTTCATGGAAATAAAAAACCAAGATGTCAGTTTGCTGTCCGATGTATCGTTTTTACAAGATCTTTCTTTTATGGTAGATATCACAAAACACCTATCTATAAAACTTTAATTCGGCCAATAGCATGTTATGGCAGCGAAGCATGGGTCCTGAAAGAAACATCCAAAAACAAACTCGACACATTCGAAAGAAAAGTACTGAGGAGAATACTAGGACCTGTGAGGGAAAACGGAATCTTCAGAATTCGATATAACAACGAGCTCTATCAACTGTATAAGGAAACACCCCTGTCAGACTTCATTAGAATACAAAGATTGCAATGGGCCAGACATGTGATACGAATGGGAGAGGATAGGCTACCAAAACGAGCACTGAACGCCAGAATGCAGGGAAAGAGACCAGTTGGAAAGCCAAGAAAGCGCTGGGAAGACACAGTAAGCAGCGACGCACAAGCACTTTTAGGAGTCCGTGTATGGAGAAGAGCAGCCACAGACAGACAAGGGTGGAGGCAAAAAATAAAGGAGGCCAAGGCTCATTTTGGGCTGTAATGCCGTAGAAGAAGAAGATCACAAAACACCTATCAGAGCTAAATACAAAGTTGCAAGTACCACGTCAAATTATTACAGACATGAACGATCAAGTAAAAGCTTTCAAGTGCAAGTTATTATTGTGGGAAAAGCAGTTAGCAGTTAATAATTTGTCGCATTTTCCGACATGTAAGGACTTCCAAAAAAAATAGTAGTGTCGAAATTTCGTATAATAAATATGTCGAGAAAATTAGAAGTCTGCAGGCTGAGTTTGAGAGACGTTTTCATGATTTTAGACTTCAAGATTCAAGGCAAAGTTTTCCTTATTCACAGGCCTTTTCTCCATTGACATAGAAAAAGTTCCCGATCACTTGTAGATGGATGTCATTGAAATTCAATGTCAGACTCACTTGAAACAAAAATTTAATGATGTTGGTTCATCTGAATTTTATAAGTACCTACCTGTCCAGTATGAAGAACTACGGAACTTTGCTTGCAAAAGGATATCAATGTTCGGAAGTACCTATCAGTGCGAGCAATTATTTTCCTTGATGAAAGGAAATAAATCACCGACACGATCGCGATTGACTGACACACACTTGGATGCAGTACTGAAATTGATTTCAGCAGATAAATTTACTCCTCAAATAGATAACTTAATTAAAGATAAAAGGTGTCAGATTTCAGGGAAAAAATTGTAATTATTGCAACTTAACTTACCTACCTGTTTTGTTCAATTATTTACTTTTATTATGTAATTAAACTATTAAACGATTGCTGGACTATCTTTACTATACATTTTTTTTTTGTTTGGCCGAGTCTTGCGGTTCGGCCCATTGATACTGTGATCATTTTAAAAATGGCCCGCTAAGTACTTTTAGTTTGACATGGGGCCCAACACAACTGTCAATTTTTTGAGGTTAGATCGTTCATCTTAACCTCAGACAGCAACTTAAGCTGAGAATAACGGGGACTTGAAATTAGCATCGGTTCAAGCTGAAAATTGAGCTTAAGGCACGTCTTAAACTTAAAATATGTTGGTGCAACCAGGCATCAAATAAATTATATAAAGTTCTTCTTCTTAAGGTGTCTTCTCCATTATTGAAGGTTGGCTATAACTACAGAAAATTGCTCTCTATCTTGAGCTGTTCTTAGTATCCAATGTGTGTCCATACCTGTCCAGTCTCTTACATTCTTCAACCAGGAGCATTTTCTTCTTCCGTCCACTTTCCTTTCCATTATAAGTCGTAGGAAGTTGTATTTGTCTATCTGTAAATATGTCCTTGATAACTCGGTTTTCTGTTTTTTTACAATATTTAGAGTTCTCTCTCAATAGCCACTCTTCTTAGCACCTCGTTGTTGGTCACGTGCTCTGTCCAAGAGATCTTCAGCATCCTTCGAAAAACCCACATCTCAAAGGCTTCTATACGCCTCATACTTGTAATTTCCGAGAGTCCATGTTTCCACTCCGTATAGCAATATGGAATAAATAAACGTTTTTACAAATTGGTATCGGATATCCAACGATAACGTAGAGTTTATTAGGAATTTTTTCATTCGTTGAAATGCGGACCTAGCATATTCTATACGAGCACGTATTTCGACCTCGTGGTCAAGATCGTTTGTTATCCAGCAACCAAGATACTGGAATCTTTGTACTGGTTCTATATGTTTGTTATAGATACGAATATTAATGTCGACATTTGGTGCACGTGTAACAGCCATTACTTTTGTTTTATTTGTGTTTATATTTAGTCCCAAGCTATCTCCCTATATAAAGTTATCCTACCTAAAACTTGTCAATTAATATAAATATATTATTTATTTGCAGCAAGTGGAAGTTCTTAAAAAAATCATAGAGATCCTCGTGAATGCATCTTTATCAATACCGAGGTACTTTTTCCAAGTATTACAATCAACAAGCGTAAAACTAGCCATTTCTCCACAACCTAGGGTATCTGGAGAATTCATAAGTGTTCAGGCAGGGTCACAGTTGGCTGTGAAAGTGGAAGGTGTGATACAGCACGGAATGAAACCAGGTCTATTTAGAAAAATAAAAGAAGTCGTTATTAACGTTACTTCGCAGTTACAGAGCAATTCGAAAAACAAGGATATTGTGGATCCTAAGGTAAGAAAGCTTGTATCATTAATTTTCTCTTTTACTGT
This sequence comes from Diabrotica balteata, assembly GCA_918026665.1. Lineage (NCBI taxonomy): Eukaryota > Metazoa > Arthropoda > Insecta > Coleoptera > Chrysomelidae > Diabrotica > Diabrotica balteata. The sequence continues at coordinate 122,109,545 of OU898283.1, read as the reverse complement.
CTTATCGGCATAGCATACTCAGCGTATAGTCGGCACGTAATTTCGTGAGAAAATTTACAGAGACCAAAACAAGCAAAATACTAGTAAAATGGCAACGCTGTTAGAGTTACCACTCCTTTATTGTAGTATATAGTAGTAGAACAGTAGCGTAGATATCTAATTTTAAATTAAATAAAAGTTCTTACTTTTATTTGATTTTATTTACCAAAAAGTTTCATTTTCTATAAAGTTTAAATAAAAAATATCGGTGTTTTTAACTTCTGTGATATATCTTGGGAGTGATAACACTAATCGACTCGACTGAACAGAACTTATTGTAAAATAATAATATCTATATAAAACATTGTTAATAATAGTAGTTATTCAGCGAGAATGGCAGTGACAGTTTCAGTTGACATCCTCCCCTAAAACATTAATAATTTTTGTCCTATCAAGAAGTGTGTTTATACCCTGTTTTCAAAGATATATAAGCAAAATGAGAATATCTACAATTAAAATAGAAATAAAGGTTTCAACTAACACCTAATAAGTACTTACTATCTACTCAGAATCGCTGTTATCACTAGTATCACTCGTATCATCTAAATTTATATGTAATTTGGTTAATGATGGTAAATATTTAACATAGTTATTTTCCACTCCGATCACATGTTTTATTTTTATTACATTTTTCCAGTTGGTTGCTGTAATTTTTGTGACTTCTCAGTTGTCAACAACATATTCCTTTTCGTACTGTTTACTATGAACAACCTCCAACAATTGCTTTTTAATATAAGATGTCTCAAAATACAAATCTTCCGTGAATAAAAAATCCTGAATTTTTAATTTATTCCAACTATTATTTGAAGTTTTTTTCATTAATCTTGAATGATATGATGCGTTGTCCATGATAATCACACTATCTTTAAGTAATTTCGGAAGAAGACATTTTTCAAACCATGATTCAAAAATTGAACTTTCCATATCGTCATGATAATCCAGAGACGCGTTTTTAATTTGTTTTGTAGATATTAATAATGCATCGTCGACCCATCCATTTTCTTCACCGCAGTGTAAAATTATAATTCTCTTTCTTTTATTGGGCGGTACTGAGTTGAAACACTTTTTGTTATTATTTGTCCAACTTTTTTTTCACGGTGTCATGAGTATCATACCAGGTCTCATCTAAATAAACAATATTTCGTTTCATTTTTCGATACTCAGTTATCTGTCTGATATAATTGTTTCTTAAAGAAATTATTCTAGTACTTTCCATTAATGTCTGTCTCTTGTCTATAGTTTTGTACTTAAAATTATTGGCTTTAAGAAATAATCGAAGTGTTGTTGCTGAACACGAGAGAATGCACTTTCGAACTAATTCACTTCGAAGGCTTTCAATAGTTGGAAAAATATTAGCCGCATACATTTGGTATATTGTTCTAGTTATAGATTCAATTAAGTGCGGTTCTATTTTTCTGAATTTGCCACAATCCTTTCTCTTCTGTCTAGAAGAAGATGTTTCTCCTATAATTTTGTAGTGGGTTGCTTTGGGCACTCTGGTTAAAAAACATGTTTCTGCAATTGCCTCTGAATTAGACAATTCAGCACACAGTCCTTCATAAACATTTTTTAGCATACGTTTGGCATCATCAGAAAGGTATTGAAAATGTCGCTTACGTTTTACTACACGCCTTTGTAAATCTTCCAATCGATTAGAGGGTTCCATTGTCTCTTCAGCTACATAATTATTATCGCACCACGGACGCAATATTTTAAAATTATCAAACGTATAAAAACATAATCAATAAAAACGTATCAAAAAAAGTAAAAAACGTAAAATATAAAATGTTTTCCGTATAAAGAACACTGAAAAAAGTCACTACCAAACTAACTTGCGGTTCACTATTTGAAATTTGAATTTAACTGAACGCTGTAGCAGTTATGATTTTACTAAAAATATTCTTGTCTCCCAAAAATCTGTTGGTCATCTCCGCAATTTAAAAATAAAATATTATAAAAATTTGCCTACCTAAGTTTTCCCCGTCCCGTGCCTTCGGCACTGGACGGTCGAAACCTGATCCCTTATTTTATGACTCCGTAAGCTCAGTCAAATACTGATATAATCTTACCCCAAGTATGAATAAGTCTACCGACAAAAGATAATGCATTATGATTTGTCATAACAGCGATATCCGATGTTTTCATTGGCCGTTAGTCCACGTGGACTTGTCATAAGTTCGATGAAAACTTAATTGGTTGATTGTTCATATCTGGTTCATATTTTAAAAGATTATACCAGGCACGTCTGAATGTTAATATCGAGTGGAATCTGGAAACTTTGTATTATTATACGTCTGAGTCATTGATAATTTTACAGACTCCTGGTAGAGTACCTTTTTGTTGAATGATTTTATTACAGATACATATATTTTTGCACAGTCTCACGGAAATACGAGGCTACTATACATTGAGCATTACAAGGTGAAAAGCGTCTATATTCTTTGGTGAAACATTGTCGTGACGATTCGCAGAACACTACGAATTACCTAATTAATGCGCCTAAAATTATGAAAATTATACTTACCAGAAGAATCTCAGCTTTTACTAGGATATCCAGACCCAGACTCACTGAAATCACTAAATTCATCCATTATAAAACTCGTATTCTGCTATAAACACAATAGAATATTGTGAAATATATTCGGTTATTGAAAGTAATAATGGTCTAACTTCTCAGATGTTCCAGTATTATTCTGAATGCATTATTATAACATTTTTACAGTGAACTATATTGAATTAAAATCGAGATAAGAGTAAGATGGCGCCATCTAATGACCGGGGCTGAAACAAGGAGTTATACCAGCTTTATACTGATAAATCTAGATACATTTTATGTGAATGACGCGAATTTTCACCATTATTATTCTCATGCTTCATTTTTCGGTATACAATTGGTCTCTCCGATATAAAAGTCAACAGTTTTTGTTTGTTAATAAAACATTTAGTTTGCCGAACTTTAGGCGGTACAGATTTTCGTTGGGGCATCGTGTATATTTTTATTATGTATGGTTAGTTCGACTAGTACACTAAATTTTATTTTTCAGTTACTTGAACAAGTATCGCTTCTGACTCAAACAGTTACCCCCCATAAAGATTTCTTTACCGCTCAATTTTTATTGGCCTTTCCCAGGGGAGGTCATTATCTGTTGGCGGTTGAAGCGTCAGTCATAGATGAGCAGACTAACACCTGGAAAACGGGACCGAAATCCTCGTTAACTGTGAAGGTTCCCGAAGAGACGAAACTGACCCCGATTTCTGTACCTGGAATGGCTAGTAATGCCAATCTGTAAGTATATTTGAAGTATACCGTTCGAATTTGTTTTTCCGCTTTTTCCTCATGTATCAGGATTTTTCCTCGATTTCAGGCAGTATTTATTCTATATCGTCGGCTGTAGGCAATAGTGGCTTAACTCAAAAATTGATAAAATTCAGTTAACATCACTAGAGGACTTAAAAAAGCATTAAGGTCATAATTAGAATACTGGTGTATTCTCGGTGGTGACCGAGAAACAAACAACCGAATTCGACTGCTACCTGCATTCATTCCACAGTTTAATTCTTGCAACCGATAAGTGAGTTTTGTAAATATTAGAGTTAGATTTCAAAGTGAAGTTTTAGATATAACTGGGTGCTTGGTTCCATCTAAATTAAAAAGACATTTGGAAAGTAATCATCCTGGTTTAGCCGATAAGGCCGAAGAAACCTTCAAACGTCGTGCTTTATCTCTTCAGGCAGGGTCATGCATGATGGAAAGAGTCTGCAAAAATGAAAACGAAAACGCCACTGAAGCATCATTTATTGTTGGTTTGTACATTGCAAAAGCTGGAAAACCCCATGATATAAGGATACCAGATATGATATTGCCACGCACTAAACTCGTACACTCACGCGCATGACGTCACCTTGTGCTAAATTTTCAAAATGTATTCATGCTTGCGGATGAAACGAACTGTTGAAATTCTAATATAATTTACTAGATGTTTTATTTACTACGTGAATTTAAGCTTAAGTATTTAAATTAGTATATTGTAAAAAATAACAATTTTCCCATAAGAGTGAAGTTTGATGGAGGGAGCCATGGCCGAATGCCACAAATTGCAAACTATGGAATGTGATTTTCATACAATATATATTTTATATATAGTAGTTAGGTATTATTGACTGACACGTTAGGTAAACTATTTCTTTTGAGGTTGCAGTCATTAATAGGGCAGAATAAGTAAAACTCTTTGTTCTTTTATTTAGCTTTCACAAAATGTATTAGCTTCTTCAGGATATGCTAAAATATGGTTATAATTATTTAATCTCCATATATATATATATATATATATATATATATATATATATATATATATATATATATATATATTAATAAAGTATTCAACTAGTGAATTCAGAGGTTAATCGGTCGTTCAGGTTGGCAAAATAAAAAACAGAAGTCAACTACTTCATAAGTTTATAGAAGACATTTCGCTTTATACTTCTAAAGCTTCATCAGTTCTAACTCAATATGTAGTATTAAAGATGTTATTATATATGTACTTAAGTTTACTCATTATTTAGAACTAACTTAAAAAAAAAACAGAAACAAAGGACACAAAAACTTTGCAAAAAATAATATCATTCGCAGAAACGAAGATTTAACAAAATTTTAAACGTACATTTGGCTTCATTTAGAGATGGTTCTCATGAGCAAACTCACAGTGTTTTGTTTGTCTTCATTGGAGAACCATCTCTAAATGAAGCCAAATGTACGTTTAAAATTTTGTTAAATCTTCGTTTCTGCGAATATTATTTTTTGCAAAGTTTTTGTGTCCTTTGTTTCTGTTTTTTTTTTAAGTTAGTTCTAAATAATGAGTAAACTTAAGTACATATATAATAACATCTTTAATACTACATATTGAGTTAGAACTGATGAAGCTTTAGAAGTATAAAGCGAAACGTCTTCTATAAACTTATAAAGTAGTTGACTTCTGTTTTATATTTTGCCAACCTGAATGACCGATTCATCACTTCAATCACTTTCAACAAAGTGCTTAGAGCAAACACGAGCAAATTTAACATTAAAATTATCCTGGCGTTTACACAAATGTTTCCAAACAGCTTGCATTTCCTTGTCTTTTGGAAAGCTATAAAATGCTGTACCGGGTACAAAACTCTTGCACATATTGTCAACGGCACAACCATACACTGCACACCTCATATCGGGAAAAATTTAAAGCCTTGTAACACTTTTAAAATATTATTTTATTAAATATTGGCTATGAACCGTAAATGTACATAAACGTCAAAACACAATATGGCGAAATTTAGCACAAGTTGACGTCACAAAAGGCATGCATAAGCCACGCCCACATGCGCGGTATCTTATCTGTTTGTATTTGTATCATGAAAAACCCCATACCATTGCCGAGAAACTGATTAAACCTGGCGTGAAGGATGTCGTACAATGCATGTTAGGTCCAGATATGACCAAGAAGATTGATAATGTGCAGATGTCAAACAGCACTATAAGCAAGAGAATTCACACTATTTCAGACTTTGTAGAGAGAGAGCTTATAAATAGATTAAAAACTTGTGAATTCTTCAGTTTACAGCTTGATGAAAGTACCGACGTTGCTGTTCTGCTTGTGTTTGTGAGGTTTCCATTCGGGATGAAAATAGAAGAACTCCTTATGTGTGAAGAGCTTAAAAGTTATGCCACTGGTGAAGAAATTTTCAAGGCTATCCACGAGTATATAAGAAAAAATGATATAGAGTGGAGTAAATGTGTGGATATTTGCAGTGATGGAGCGGCTGCAATGGTTGGTAAAATTAGAGGGGCGGTGTCTAGAATAAAGGTAGTGGCAGAAAATGCCTCCAGCAGTCATTGTATCTTACATCGCCATTCTTTGGCAACTAAAAAGATGCCGCAAGATTTGAAAGACGTATTGGATGGTTCTGTGAAAATAATTAACCATGTGAAGAGCCGTCCGCTTCAAGCACGTCTTTTAAAGCTCACCGCTGAAGATATGGGTATGGATCACTTCAATCTTTTGCGCCACACAGAGGTCCGGTGGCTATCGAGGGGAACAATTTTAGACAGACTATTTGAACTAAAATACCCACTGATTATCACATTTATAGAAGAATCTTTCATCCAAGAATTAAAAGATGTCAATTGGCTGCTAAAATTGGGATACCTTTCAGACATCTTCGAAATAATAAATAAAACCACCACTTCGCTTCAAGGCAACGGAGGAACACAATTAGATAAAATCAAAGCCTTGCGTAAAAAGTTACATTTTTCAAAGAATGTGTTGAAAAGAGGAACCTCACAAATTTCTCTCAATTTGAAATTGTTATTGCTCATTTGCAAGAAAGTATTGTAAACTATTTTCCTGACACTGACTCAGATGACTTATTTAGCTGGATGATGGACTCGTTTTCGTGACAAAAAATAAACCTGTCGGAATGACAAATGAAGTTTCCAAAATCTACTTGAGATCAGCGAAGATAGCAGTTTAAAACTCAAATACCGTGAAACAGCCAAGAAGAGTTCTGGATGCAGGTATATTCAGAAAATAATGTTGTTGCAAGGTTGCAGTGAAAAAACTTGTTTGTTTCACATCGACTTATCTCTGTGAGTCTTCTTTCTCCATATGCTTACATTAAAACAAATACAGAAACATACTTCAAGCATCAAGGGATTTGAGGGTCAAACTTACAAAGATTCCCATAATTATAAAGGATATAGTGTAAACATCGTCGAAACAGTTTCATTCATCACATTAATGCCCGTTGCACCAACACACTGTAAATCAACTGATTTGCTAACCGTCAATTCGACGATTTAAATCAACGATCAATGGTTATTTTTCAAACGAGTTGCACCATTCTAAAAAACTACTGGTTTACAAACCGACAATTTATACGTGGCAACATTGCACGAGTACAGATTATTTCGATAATTTCATTCGAATCGGAGTGTGATCTGTCAAAAATATTGTCAACAAAGAAAGTTTTGTAAGGTTATGCCATCGAGTTAGGGTTATGCCAATTAAATTGAACATTAAACTATTATAATAACATTGTCAAAGACCATTTACACCATGGTCTTTGAACATTGTTTTATTGCAATTTTGTAGGTGTGTAGTGTTACTTAAGATGGAAAATAAAGGAAGCTACTTCTCTAGTTTAGAGAAAGATATAATTTTAGATCTAGCAATTAAATATAAATTTATTATAGAAAATAAACATCCTAAAAGGACCAACACTGTTTTCTTGCTTACTCGATATCTAAAAATAATGAAAATGCATTTCTAGTCATTCAGATACTACAGTAAATTCAACTTCAAGCTACGGACGATGGAAACAAATGCACGCTGGAAACACGCGTTTGTTCAGGGCCGGACTAGTAAATTAAAGCTGCAATACAAAACCTTATATAATTTGTAGACGTCTGACAGGTACAGATTATAGTACACCAATTTTTTAAATATAAAAATGATTTACAAAGTCGAGAGTTATTAACAACAAAATAAAGTATACAAAAAAAAGTTTATAAAATTACCGTATTTTATCTTAACTTTCAGAATCTGATGTACTGTTGTCATCATTAAAGTTGATAATGATAGGCTCAATTTGTGCCTCAATTAAATTGTCCAACTCCCACATTTTTGGCTCCACTTCTTCTTTTACATGTTTGACGCAGTTTTTCCATTTTTCCATGGTTACAGCAGACACAGCTTCATGAAATAAATTTTTAATGTCAGCAAATTTAAATGTTGTGTTATGCCATGCTACATAATTCTTGACTTCCGCCCATACAAGCTCGATTGGATTGAACTCGCAGTGATACGGTGGCAACCTTAAAACTATTCTATTTGTGCTTCTTACCAGTTCATCTACTATGTACTTATTATATTCGCCTTTATGTTGTTTAACGATTTCTAAAAGTTGCACCTTTAACATCGTTTCTTCAAAGGGAATGTCTTTTGAGCGAAGCCAATTTTGAATATCTGCCTTTTTTGTAGCCATAATGGGAATTTTTTCCAATTTTCTGGAATGGTAAGGGGCATTGTCCATTACAATTATAGCATTTTTTTCCAGTGTTTGGAACGCTAAAGTAGGATTATCTTGTAATTCACATTTGTATGTATTAACCATTATTTTTTTGATTCTTATATCTACGTGATTTTTCTTAGCTCTTTTCCTAGGAGGACTTAGCGTTAACAGTTCCTCATTTTCATTTGCCGACTCCGTATCAGACATATTAAATAAATGGATTTATTATACTTTTCTCAACTAAAATAACAAAATGGGCATTTTCAAATTTACTTTTATAGTAGAGGATCCGATATAAGGTTTACCTACACCGCTTTGGTAAATGTGATATTTTTTACTAATGATTTTGATCCTTGAAAATCGTCATCTATCGTTCTTCGTCTGTCAATTCTTTTTCGTCTGTCAATTCTTGTTCGCCTGTCAATTCTTCCTTGTCTTCCAGTTTTAAATTATTTATAACTCGAACACGATCAACTTAAGAAAAATTACAAAATAAATTTTTGTTTAGAATGATCCAAAAAATCTAAAACAATATCTGCCCGGGTTGATTTTTTTTAAATATATAAAAAAAGGTATTTTTTAACTCTTTTCGGCACATCGGATTGAAATTTGAACCACCAAATTTTTGCTACATGTTGTACAGTAGTCCACAAAATGAATCACTTATTAATCTATTTTTATCAAGTTACACCTACGCAAGTGGTTTGTATTACTTATTCCCTCTGTCCCTATTAAGTGTTATCTTTAATTGGTAAAATTCCCACGGTATAGTTATTGGCCAAACGCGAATGGTTATCAGTTGTTTCTTGAAAAGTGAGGTCATTTTACTTTTTACGTGTGCAATTGAATCTTTCTATGCCCCAAGGGTCCATTTTAGAAAATTTATAAGATCTCGTGCCGCAAAGAGTTTAAATTAATTATAGTCAGGACAAAATTATATCGGGCACCTCTTGTTTTTCATAATTTTTAACATACTAAATAATTTTTATCCATTAAACATATCAGTGCAGGTCGATATTATATCTTATCTTATGGCTATTATAAATGCTTTATTATACTTACAGGAATTATTTTAAAGTGGGGAAAAAGTTTGTATCGACTATAATTAAATGTTCTTAAAAATGCTTTGCACTATCCACACACGAGCTAACGATTAACAAATAAACAAACCAACAAACAGCTTTGCACAAAAATTACTGGGCCATTTCGCATTCGACAGAGGACGGAGCGGAAAAACGAAGTCCGCACCTGTTAGGGCTAACTGCCTGACTTACGATCGTTCGACAATTTGGCCAATAGCAAGGCGTTCGTCACGTGTAGACTCGAATATCACGCGGTGACTTGTGTTGATTCTGTCCGTAACTTGAAGTTGAATTTACTGTAGTCATTCACATAAATAATGATTATATATACCTTGCCTTAAATTCAACTTCATTATATTTATTATACAAGCATTGCGATCTCTTACATATTTTATATTTGGTAACATATGCATTATATCTTCCAAATCGTCAACGAAGATTAACTCAACGACGACGATGAAGATAAATCGATTTTTTTTTATTACAATCTATAATACTTTAAATAAAATCTTTGCTAAAAACACTATAATATAAACAGGGTAAAAGTGAGGTTAAAAACAGTCGATTTTTTAAATAACCGTAGCAAATCGGTTGGTTACTTTTGACAGATCAAAAACAGTCGATTCCAATCGAGTAATGGTTGGTGCAACACATTCTAAAATAAACGGGCAATCCAAATCAAAAAATCAATCGTTTATTTGTTGGTGCAACTGGACATAACTAAGGATATTTGAATATCAAATGTACTGTATTTTATTGATCTGAAATAAAGTTTATATTGAAATCAAATGAGCCTCAGAATTGTATTTTTTTCATTGTCGTTTCCCAAATCGCTTCAAGGGTTGGTGTGCCTCGAAATATTTTTAGCCTAAGTTTAGCCCTACTAAAAAAGTTTGAGAACCACTGGTCTAGTTGCTTTGGTAAAAAAATTAACGTAACAGTATCCACAGATCCGTGATTTTCATGAGTACCAGTTTGTTGTTTTTATGCTAAAATCATATACAATCGATTCAATGGCTGGAGTTGTGGTTTCATTGCGAAAAAAAAATGAAGTCATTGAGCAGTTGTATAAAGTTGGTTATCTGGACCTTGTTATTAATAATAAATTATTTATTTACAAATCATTGTGTAATATATTGAAAATATGAAGTGGTATTTACTTTTAAAATGTAATTTTATCATTTTTTTCAGGATCTTAATGGCAGAAGACAGTTTGTTCGTTCGTCCGCATCAAAAAAAGACTTAATCATTTAAAATAGTGTATTTTTAATAAAAATTTATAAAAATATGCATTTAACAATCATTTTAACAACCTTTTTAAATTCAACAATGTGACAAACTTCAACTTTATTTCTTTAAGTAGGATTTTTGGGTGTTGTATATTAAATACAAGGTGAACTTAAGCTTATAATATACATATATGACAATACGAGACTCATTTTCAACAAAAATTTGAATATAAACACGGTTTAATGCGTGATCACGGCGTGATCGATATTGCTCAGAAATCGAATCATATCAACATCTGCTGAGCATATAATATTTACAGATCTGTACAAACTTGTTGGTGTTGGAGGTTAATTTGTTCAATTTGTGTTAATTTATTAAACTTGACACTGCAATGTGCATCAATGAATGCAACACTGTATGTTGGTGATGTGGTGTTAGCAGAAAATACAAAGGGAATTAGAGCAAATGATAAAACAGTGGTAAGAGACTTGAAGGAAAAGTTATAAAATTTAGTAGTCTACTATTAGATCTTTAAATGGCGTTGCACAGGCAGTAACAAGAACGGGGAAGCATACAAATCTCTGGAATAGTGGAGGAATTCACCAGGACAAAGACAGGCGAAACATTTAATTATAGAACATTCGGCAAAATAGCAGCATACCTCATAAGCAAAGGCAGGAAAAGTGTTACAGCCATGGTAGAGAATGTAATCTAGGATTAGAGGACCACTTGACATTGACATTGTAGGAAATACCGTCACCAATGTAAAAGAAACCTTCAATAAATTAGAGAGAGAGGCAAAAAATACCGGTCTAAGGGTCAATGAAGAGAAAACCAAATATATGTGCATTAACAGACAAAAGAGACGAGATAGAATAGGACAAAATGTAACAATAGACCCCTATAACTTTGAAAGAGTGGAGAGTTTTAAATATCTCGGAGCGACTATCACCACAGATAACGATATCACGGAAGAGATAAAAGGGAGAATTCAGGCAGCAAACAGATGTATGTATAGCCTCCACAACACTATTAAATCCAAGAGCCTAACACGAACATCAAAAATCAGGATATATAAAACAGTAATTAGACCGGTGCTCATGTATGGGTGTGAGACGTGGACGCTGACAAAAGCAATGGAAAGTAAACTCAGATGCTTTGAGAGAAAAATCCTCAGAAAGATCTTCGGTCCCTATCACGATCCGAATACTAACCAATACCGAATGAGAACAAATGCCGAGGTCAAACAAATGTATAGTGCTAGCGACGTAGTCCAAGAGATTAAATCCCAACGTCTAAGATGGGCTGGCCATGTTCATAGGCTCCCTAATAACCGCCTTACCAAGTTAATCTGGGAAGAAGTCCCGACAGGGAGAAGGCCCTTAGGACGTCCACGAATGCGATGGAGAGATAATATATGGTCAGATTTGAGAACAATGGGGCTACCCACTGACTTAAACATCATGGACGACCGTTCGAGATGGAAGCAGGTTGTGCAGTCAGCCAAGACCCACCCCGGGTTGTAGTGCTACCAGGACCACAATCGAATAAAAAGCCACCTTATTGAATATATCTATCAAGATCCTGAAAGAAATGGGAGAACTAATTTTGAGTGGTCGAAAAATATATAAAAACAACTGCAATCCGCAGTTAGATATAACGTGATGCCTTTTCCAGTAGATTTTTGGGTTTTTGGGTATTGTACATTAAATACAAGCTGAACTTAAGCTTATAATATACATATATTACAATAAGAGACTCATTTACAAGAAAATGCAGTTAAAACCAACATGCCACTCTGAACAATTTGGCAATGATCGCTTTTGATAAAAAATATCTTAAAAATGTTATTATTAGTTAAATTCATACGTTTGCGATTATGATTCCCATAGAAAACAGTCTCATCATGTAGAATTCAATGGATTGTCCATGTAATTGTTTATATGTTTCTATTGTTGCGTGTACAATGAAAAAAATCACAAGGTTTCACAACTTTACCAGTCTCCATACAATCCCGACATATTGTTGCCAAAACTGAAAAACCCGCTAAGAAACCATCATCTCAACGGTCAAGAGACGATATGAAGCAAAACATGGAGGAGTAGGCTTTGAAAAGCGAGAAAGTAAACTTATTACTTACAAAATTTAATAAAATACACTCCAAACAGACTATTTTATGACAAAAAAGAAGATAACTAAACCAAGATATCGGAGATTAGCACAAAAAATCAAGTGGTGGATGTTAAAGGTGAAAAGGACTGTTAAGGAAAGAATGTAAGAAGGACTATTCTGAGCAAATATAGATAAAAAAATGTGTTGGAGCATGAAAGGAAGTCCTCATGCAATTTGGAGGAAGATGGCCAGTATCATTAGATATATTGCTATTGAAATACTTGGAAAATCATGTTTTCAGAAGTCTACCAGTCTCCATATAATCCCGACATATAATTCTGTTGCCAAATCCTAAAAACCCGCTAAAAGGCCAGCATCTCAACAACTAATAGAAGAGTCAGAAGATGGCACTATAAGTCATTAATCTTTTTCATTGACTTAAAAAATGGTAAATCAAATGAAAATGACTTCGAAGGATGTTACGAACTAGATGACGAAGAATAAAGCATTGCCAAGTTATGTAAAACCATCGTTTACTTTCAGGTCATACATAGTATAATAGAGAATTTAATATATAATTTCTTGAGTCTTAAGTTTGTGTCAGACTTTAAAGAAAACTATACGTATCGTGGAAGTGTCATAACAGAAAACGGAGGTACAGAAGACGATATTAGTATAAGGATACGAAAAGCCCAACAAGCTTTCAGCACGCTCAACCCTGTTTGGAGATCTGGAGAGTATACTACAAGGACAAAGATCCGAATATTCCGATCAAATGTCATGTCTGTTCTACTCTATGGATGTGAAATCTGGAAAGTGACAAAGACCCTCACAGACAAACTGCAGGTCTTTGCTAACAAATGTTTACGAAGAATTGTCCGTATATTCTGGCCTAACACCATCAGAAACGAAGATCTGCTACACCTGACCGAACAAAAGAGGGTACAAAATGAAATTAATTCCAGAGAGTGGGGTTGGATCGGTTACACACTCCATTCCAGTATCGCAAAGACTGCCCTAGAGTGGAATCCCCAAGGGAAAAGAAAAAGAGGCCGCCCAGTACAAACTTGCAGAAGATCCATCATGGACGAGATGAGGTCACATCCTGAATTTGATCCAATCCTCTTAAAATATAGGATCTTCTATTTTTCAAGGTCCTTGATCAAACTTGAATTTTGATTGGTCGAAATATATATAGAGACAAATGCAATCAGCAGTTGGATATAACGTGATGAAATTCATTTTAATTCTTTTTTTTTAATACATTGGAGCCAAGAACAAATTTCTACACAATTGATTTATATTGAAAAAGAAGCTGTTTATATATAGTGTGAAGCATTCAAATTATTATAAAAAATCATTTCGGACTTTTTATTTTCATTGTCTATAAGGAAAATTTTTGACATTGACATACGTCAGTTTGATCAAATTTGAATGAGAGTGTGACAGGTAAATTTTTAAAATTGTAGCAAACTGTAATGGACCACAGGAGTGATGACGTAGATTTGATTGACATCTGCCAGTTTCACTTTCCAAACAAACGTTGTTTAGTGTGGATAATTTGTATTTTTCGTTATTTTTTCATTTATTTTATAGAATCTTTCCGCTTTTTGCAATATTTAAGTATTCTAATAGTTACTACAACAATTTTACAAGGTTGTGTAAATAATAAAGCACATTGTTTTATGCTAATAGGAATAAAATGAAAGTATCAATAAAGTAAGGTTAAAATTTCTTTAATTAAACTTTTAAACCATATTTCATAGAAATAGAACTCTGAATTATGACGGTATTATCGTAAAAACACTATACTTACAAGAAAAAGCAGCAGAGGAAGCAAAATGTTAACTTTATAGGAATTAAAAAGTCTTGAGATTTGACATTTCAACGTTTGTTTGGAAAGTAATAATGACAATGTGACGTCACACTCCTGCGGTCCATTATCACGTCATGACGTCAGTTTGCTCAAATATTTGATCGTCTGACACGGACTTTATATTATCGCTAAACAAAATCGCTGTTTAATCTCGGCATGTCCTTAGCTGGGCCACTAACACGGATCATGGTAATAAGGTGGGTCCGTTGAACTAAATTCCAAAAATTACAGGAATTCGCCAACACTAATCACGAACCCAATGTCATAATTTGCAATATATAAAGTTGAAATTTGCCGTACACTTAGTCTCAAATACCTCTCTATAATAACAAATATAGTTTATTATTAAACTCAAAATTCTTATAAATCTACAATAAACATTAAATCTATTTTAAATCTGTACTTGGAAAATGTTTAAAAATTGTATCAAAAAATATATTTTAATTTCAACGGAATATAGGAAAATGTCTTTATCTTATATGTCTTACTAGATTCGTGACTGGAAGCGCTAATTGCTTATGGTACCCGAGCTACTCTAAACCATTAAATGGCAGCGTCCCTAAGCACATTTATAATGTAGTTTCACGAATTACTTTTATATTAAGTCTCGTTTCTACTTACAGAACTTAACATCATCAAATTAAGTCGGTCCACAATAGAATATATTAACTAAGGATAGTAATATCCTCAGGAAAAAGGAAACCTACAAGACGTACATTTCAAGGACAGAGAAACAAGTATAGAAATTACAAAAGAAGAATTATTGTATGCACTAAAGAACATCAGAAACGGAAAAAGTAAGGGAGCTGATCAACTGCATATTGATATCCATAAAATAATAGAATATAAGTACATGGATGTCCTCTTAAAGCTTTCTTTGCATTCAACGTACTAATCCAGAGATGCTTGGATGTGAACCAAGATATGTACGTCTGTTTCATATATTACAACAAGGCTTTCGACACAGTCCTGCCACAAAGAGCTAATGGACGTCCTCAAAGCAAAACAATTACAATGCAATGATCTTCAAATTATAACAAATCTATATTATAAACAGCAGGCACACATACGCATTAATACACACATCAGAAGAATTAGAAATTAAAAGAGGAGTGCGACAGGGGTGTGTATTGTTACAACTACTATTCAATGCATACTCTGAAGAAATTATGAAAAAAGCTTTTGAGCGAGAAACAGCAGAAATAATGGTCAATGGAACACCAATTAACAACATTAGATATGTGGACGATACTATCATAATAGCAGGCAACTTTCAAATGCTAATAAACAAGATAGTTGAGTATGGAGAAGAATATGGATTATCAATAAACATCAAGAAAACCAAATTTAGAGGATATAAAAAATCCAAAATAATGATGAAAGCCTGACAATTAACGGTAAAACTTTAGAACAAGTTGAAAACTACAATTATCTTGGCACAATAATTAATCACACAAACGATTAATCCAAAGAAATCAAAGTTCGAATAGAGAAAACACGAACAAAATTCAATAAAAGGAGGAAGGTACTTTGTGCAAGAGAACTAAAATTAGACTTGAGAGTTAGCTGGCAAGGCAAGGTGTTATATTTTCTCGACTCTGCTTTACGGGATATAAGCATGGACAAAAGAATGGAAATCAGAATAGCCATGATGATTGCCTTCCTCCGTAGCGGAGATGGCAAGTAAAGAAGAAGTAATGTGATGAAAGACGCTTATTGATGCTGGGAATTTCGAGTTTTAACAATGTCAACGTTATTATATTTCTCATTATTTTAGTTTTATAATTAATTATTAATTTTGGTACCTGGTACCTAATTTTTTTCAACGAGAATTATTACAATCATTAGTTATTACCTCAGCGGAAGCTATAAAGGAGAATTTTTCTTAAGCTATAATTAATAATTTGACATATAATTTGCACGTCGATGACATACGCCTGACTTAACTGTTTTTATTAGTTCATAAAAACTGAATGGTAACGTATGTGTGCAAAGCAGCATCGATATAATATACTAAGGATGGAACAAGTCGATATTATTACATATAGCTGATCACCTACGTTACACGTCATTATATCTTTAATTCAAATGTAAATAACAACAAAAATAAATAATTACTGTACAAATATATGTACCAAAAGATTTTTTTTCGTACACCACTGATATTCCGGAAACAATAGTCGGCCATTTTTATCGACAACTTTGAACGCAAATATTTATTCATAGCATGGACGTATAAACACAGATGGACTCAGTTATTTACATAAAATTGTGTAGTCAAAATTATTTGAATAGGTCACATTCTCAGCACCTTCAACTGTTGTCACGTTTTATTTTAAAATTTCTTATTCGCGAGTCGCTGAAAATATTAGTCCGTGTTTTATACTCTACAGGTGCTATCAAACCAAAATAATAATTTATTGGTTAGATTAATATATTTAATTGTAATCAAAATATCAAGTGTGCATTATCATTTAATAATAGCGTATAATAGATATCAATCAACTATTTTATATGTAGAAGCACTGAAAACTATTTATAAATGGCAACGGTTGTTTACATTTCTCTGTCTTATGGATGTACGTCAAACTTCAAATGCTGTTCCATGTTTATTTACTTTTTACAGTGGATGAGGAAAAGTTATTTTTCGATATTTTGGCTGTATTTTGAATGATATTTGTGAAAAGTGAAATAAAATAAACGAAATATTTACATCCCGATCTCTCATTTCATTTCTAAGTACATACAATTTACAATATTTAAGATGAGGAAATGAGGAAGCGTGTTTGTTTACATTTTAATAGGCGTACCATTGGGTTTATTCATGTTCACTAATGTATTGAATAAGATATGAGTTCATGAAATTAGTAGACATTTAATGTAGACATTGATTAAATGTTAGTAAAACATCATCTGATTTTAGTGAAATGAATAAAACTCATTTATTTTTCTATGTAGGTTTCCAAATATTGACGATCGAACTATTTGGGCAGCAAATTTAGGAGAAAACATAAAGATTTTTTATTGTAGCATTATTTTGATAACTTTTAAAAAATTAACTTGAATTCAACTATATTTAATTGATTAATTGTATTAATTTTAAAGCAAATAAAATTGTATTTTAATTTTTCGATAAAGGCGTGATTTGTTAATAGTTAAACTCTCGTTTTTTTTAATTCTTTGAACGTGTTTTTATACATTATTACTACTTCCAATTTTTAAAATCTGAATAATTACCCGCGAGGAATAATTCAAGCACGCTTATGCTCATTGCGGAAGCATCACATTCTATCGGAGCTTCAAAACATTGTGTGTTAAAGGTATCGTATTGCTGTGTCCATCTATGTTTATACGTCCATGATTCATAGGTTCTATCCTTAGTATATTATATCGATGTTGCAAAGACCCTTCTCTTAATGGGTCGTTAAACGAACGTTACAATTCTGTGCTTTATCAACAAAACAGAATATCGATGGATCTCCTGGATATGTAAAGTAGGTATTATGATTGTCGGACTCCTTGATTACTCTCATATAATGTGGATAAAAACACGGTTCTTAACATTCTTGCATAATTCTAAAAATTGTCAACGCCTTATATGTCATTAAAGTTACTTTGCATTGACACGAGATGTATTGCACATGGGATTAGGAGATATTTTTTCTCGTAATACAGTGTACACATATTGCACAAATATCTATCTATATAAAAAGCCAGGACAAGTAACACTGTTTGTCCGAGGATAACTCCTAGCGTCACCTAAGAAAGAAATCTGAACTACCATCAGACATTTCAATCTACTGAGTCAATCATATTTTGCTCTTAAAACGATACGTTTAATTAATATTAATTACATATTAGTATAATTAATAATATGATTGTTTCACAAAATTGCCAAAAATATGGTTGCTGTAATTTTAAGATAAGATTTAGAAAAAAAATAATTTAAAGATCGTGGTTTTACGATCCTATTGCACTACGTGTCCATAGAAAGATAACAGCCTCTGCTGCTTCGAACATGTTTCGCGCAAAAAACATAAATAATAAACAAAATCTAAAAGAACCGTGTTAACAACAATGCCATCTCTCCTCTACTCTCCCTACATCCTCCGAAGGACGTCAGCTCGTCCAACCACCAGTGGTAGGAATCAAATACACATAAGTGTCTACACCACAAATTGATATAAAAAACACACCTTGTAGTTTCACAGAATACCTAAACAGGGCATATATATAACAAAGAAACAATACACAACAAAGAAAGCTGATAAAATTATTCATGTCACATAGTTTTAAATTAAGTAAGTATATACCAAGTAGGAGAAAGGCTGTTTAGGAGAACAGCACCGGACAGCATGTATTTTGTATCTTTTTTTTTCTATCATACACTTCACTTCTATCTTATATTCATTGACGAAGTAAAACAGGTAAAGAGAATAGAAAGTGAGTTATAGTTCGTCTCTGTATCTGTAACTTTGGATAGAATGAAGTATTAAACGTTAATTAAATTAAACAGTAAATATTTGATAAAGATACTTACAAAACATTTTAAACCAAACCCTATCCAAATCCTCGAAACTACCTTTTAGATAGCGATAAACAAATAAACTCTTAAATTGAAGTGTAACATCTGACTTTCATTAAAAAAAAAATCGAATATAATATCGACAATAAACTGAGACGATCGTAACAAGAAACTTGTGGCAGACTGTATCAACAACCCCACATATTTGCAATTTTTTATCAAGAACTACTCATGTTTTTTTTTAAATACGCTATTCTATTTTTCGAGACATTTAAGATTACTTAATGACTAACAACATAAGGTAATTACATTAAAAAATGTTAAATGGAAAGAGTTCAGCCAAAAATAGAAGTTAAATAATGAAATGTTGTTATTTCCTTATTTATTCTCAAGGAAATCCCAAAATAAAAGAACGATATTAAAGAACAATATGTTATTTGAATGCCCAAGAGGTTAAATGTTGCATCGGAAAGGCAAAAAGTGCATTCTTAATTATGAGCTCTGTGTTCAAGAGTTCTGTCCATGACCTCACCCTAGAAACAAAAATGAGGCTCCTTAAATGTTATGTATACTCAGTGCTTCTATACGGAGTAGAAACGTGGACATTAAAGGCGAAAATTCTATCAAAACTTCAGGCTTTTGAGCTATGGTTATACAGAGGAATCCTGAAAATACCATGGACAGCTAAAGTCACCAATGAAGAAGTACTGCGGAGGATGAACACAACAGCGGATTTGGTCAACATCGTGAAGAGCTGTAAGATGCAGTACTTGGGACATATAATGATGTATCGTATACATCAACTAAAAGCTACTCCAATGCATTTTGCAAGGTAAAATTTAAGCAAAAAGGGCCCAAGACGAAGAAGAGTATCCTGGCTTGGTAACCTGAGAGCATGGTATAGAAAGACCTCAACACAGCTATTTCGTATAGCAACCAACAAAGTCATCATAGCCCGAATGATCGCCAACGTTCGGAACGGAGAGGTACACTAAGAAGATGATATTTGCTTCATTTCGTTAATTTTTTGCTATATTTATTATTTATTTAAAATTAGCAAACGACAATGGAGTCTCCCAAGGAAATATTATTTATGTAGGAACTCTTGGACGTCCGTTATATATATATATATATATTATATATATATATATATATATATATATATATATATATATATATATATATATATATGGACCGGGTATCCGGTTCATATACATATCTTCATTTATCAAGCTTGTAATAGGATATGGCCATATTAACACAATTTTTTGAACGGTTGTAAGCAACTCACATAGCAGTAATGTTAATCGTTTGTGACAGCGTAAATCAAGAGACAATATTGAATGTTCACGCCTCAATTGTAGGTCAAATAGTTTTAGTAGTTCCTGTTTAGTTCCTTAATACCCTTAAAGAAATCAACTGTGCTAGTAGAACTAGCATCTTAGTTAAACAGTCTAATTATTCTAGCTAAACGCCCCTTAAACCAAAAGTGATGCACTTTAAGCTTATATAATATAAAAAATAAGTTTAGACGAGCCCAACTTGGGGAGAAAAAATTCCGGTAGTTGGCCTTCTGTTGTATTCCCTCAAATGAAACTCTTCAGAACCATAATCTCCACTCTTACCACCCTTTTTACTCAAAAGATGTATATCAGATATAACAATACTCTTACTAACAGCTTTGCACATATCATAAACAGTTAACGCAGCTACACTGACAGCCGTCAAAGCTTCCATTTCCACTCCGGTTTTTCCTTCGCATAGAACTTGAGCTTGTATCTCGACGGTTTCTTGTTCTTTGTTCAAACGGGCTCGAACTTTAACGCAAGAGAGACCAATATTATGACAGAGAGGGATGATTTCTGAAGTTTTTTTGGCTCCAGTAATACCTGCTATTTCGGCAATTGTGAGGACGTCTCCTTTCTTTATGGCATTTTCTAAAATAAGTTGAGTGATGCGAGGACCTACTTTAACTATAGCTATGGCAGATGCGGCGCGCTTAGTTACATTTTTATCAGCCACGTCGACCATGTGCGCTTTTCCCTCCTCATCAACATGGGTTAGTTCTTGAGTGTTTTGTTGGGATGAATAGTGTCTTAGGAAGGAAAGAGCTGAGGATTTTGGAAAAAGATGAGAAAGATTTTTGGATAAATTTGGAGTAATGTTCATGTCGAATCTGCTGGATGTGTTGGTTGTGCCTGAAAAAAACATACATTACAAATCATGAAAACTTTGTTACTAAATATATAATAAGAACAATAGTTAAGTGTTTTTTGTTATGTTATGAAGCAGAACAATAATACAATGTGCAAACTGTGCGGTATATTGCTGGTGAAATATAATTAAAAAATATCTCACTGAAGTGTTTATATGAAAAAGCAATATTGGAAACTACAATCGATATAAATATTTTTACCAATAACGATAATACATGGGTGATTTCATGGAAAAATTTTGAATATTGAAAATGAATTTGGTGTCTCGCCACTTCACAGAGACGACGCTTGATGTCTTCTAGTGCCTCTTTAAACATCTCTTCTGAGCACATATTAAAAAGTAGAGGGGATAGTACACATCCTTGTCGTACTCCTCTTCTTGTGGGTATCTCTTTAGATTTTTGTTGGTCTACTCGTGTTATGGCTTTCTGATATCGGTATACATTGGGTGAATGAGTAACGTTCTGAGTTTTATATTGTAAATAAGGCCGCTCTAGTATATATATTGTGGCTAAACACCCCGTACGGGGTTACGCCGCTTAAGCTCTCTAGATCTATTTTACGAGGTAGATCAGTCCTCATTTTCTTTATTTAATTTTTCTTGTTATTTTTCTCCACTGTTTCCTATCTCTGGTTTTTTCTCTCCATTGTCGTACGCCCGCCCTGTTGAGATCGTTTGTTACTTCTTGTAGCCATGTAGATCTTGGTCTTCCACGTCTTCGTTTACCAGCTGGTGTCCATTCCAATATTGAGAATATTGTCGTAGATGGTCCTGATCTCCATATATGTCCTAGCCATTTTGCCCTTTGCTGTTTTATTTTACAAACTATATCCTCTTTAATTTCGTTTAGTAGTTCATGATTCGTTCTTTGTCTATATTGGTTTTCATTAATTTTTATTGGTCCTAATATTGCTCTTAGTATTTTCCTTTCTAGTATTCTAAGGTCTTCCTCTTGTTTTTTTGTCATGCTAAGGGTTTCGGCAGCATACATCATAGTCGGTCGAATTATTGTTTTATATATTTTCATTTTCGATTTTTTGCTCAGTAATTTATTTTTTAGAAGCTTTTTATTTGCATAGTATGTCTTATTTGCTGTAATTATCCTTTCTTTAATTTCTGTTTCCCTTTCTCCATTGTTTGCTAATAATATTCCCAAATACTTAAACTTTTCTACTTCTTCAAATATATATTCTCCCAGTCTAACCTTTTTGTTTTCATATTTTTTGTCAAATCTCATTATTTTTGTTTTTTCTTGATTTATTACTAATCCCATTACTTTCCCTTCTGCTACCAATTCTTTTAACATACTTTCCATTTTTTTTCTGTTCTTTGTTATTATCACAATATCGTCGGCATATGCTATTATTTGTCCCTCTCTCGTTCTAAGTGTACCTTTGTTGATTTTTCTGACTATATA
Organism: Diabrotica balteata; assembly: GCA_918026665.1. Taxonomy (NCBI): domain Eukaryota; kingdom Metazoa; phylum Arthropoda; class Insecta; order Coleoptera; family Chrysomelidae; genus Diabrotica; species Diabrotica balteata. The sequence continues at coordinate 122,087,001 of OU898283.1, read as the reverse complement.
TTCCAGGGCAAGATTAAACAGAGTTGCAGATAATGAATCTCCTTGACGTACACCTTTATTTATAACAAATTCTTCTGTGTCTCCTTCTTGTGTTTTTACAGTTACTACGGTTTTGCTCATTGTCATTTTTATTAATCGTCTTAATTTGTTGTGTATTCTCATTTCTCTCATAGCTGTAAGTAATTTCGCTCTGTTTATTGAATCAAATGCTTGTTGGAAGTCTATAAAAAGCAGTTCAATTTCTATTTTATATCCATAAGCTTTCTCCATAATTTGCTTTACCGTATGTATGGCATCTGTTGTTGACTTTCCCCTAATAAATCCGCATTGATACTGTCCCATGATATTTGTTGTCGCTTTGGCCAGTCTTCGTTGTATTAAGGTTGACATGATTTTATACGCTGTGTTTAATAATGTCAGTCCTCTATAATTATTACACATTTGTTGGTCTCCTTTTTTATGGATTGTGATAATTTGTCCTTTGTGCCATTCTTCTGGCATCTTTTCTTCGTCCCATATGACTTTTATTAATTGGTATATTTTTTCTCTGAGTTCATGTCCACCATATTTTATTAGTTCCATGTTTATACCGTCTATACCTGGTGCTTTACCGTTGCGACTACTGTTTATAATTTCCTCAACTTCATCTCTCGTTGGTTTTTCTAGCTCGGTTTCTATCATCGTGGTCTCTTCTTCCACATTTTCATTTAAGTCTTCGTCCTCTTGTACTGTTAATAATTCTTTAAAATAATCAGTCCAGATTTCTTTAAACTCTTTGTCATTTTCTGATACTTTTCCATTTCTATCCTTTATGCCTTTTATCTTTCCTTTGAAGGTTTTGTTCTGCTCGCTAATTTTCTTATAAAATGCTTTTGTGTTTCTATTTGTGTTTTCTTTTTCTATTTCATTTATCTTATCATTTAACCAGGTTCGTTTAATTTTTCTTATTTGTTTCTTACATTCTGTCCTTAATTTGTTGTATTCTTCTTTATATTCTTGTCTATTTGTTCTGATCCACCTTTGTCTTATTTCTATCTTCTTTTTTAACATGTTATGACAGTCTTGATTATACCATTCTTCTTTTTTGTTCTTTCTCTCTATCCCTACATGTTCAGAAGCTGTTTCATTTATACATTTTTTTATATTGCTCCATTCTGTTTCAACATCCTCTGTATGTTCACAGTATTCTTTCAGTTTTTTGCTTATATCTTCTGCATATTTAATTCTTCTATCTGTATCATTTAATTTTTCTATGTACCATTTGTAAGGCGCTCTAGTGCCAAAGCCTTTTCTAAATCCCAGTTTGTCTCTTGTTTTTATATCGTCTGGTTTTTTGTAGGTTCATGTATCACTCACAAGAATACTTTTAAAACATGGTTCATCAAGCTGATCGTTCTGTACTCTTCACATTTCATTGCGTTGGGTTTTTGGGGTATTTGGGTGAACTCAGATATTAGCCATTCTTTCGGAATTTTCCCGGTATAGTAAATTTCGTTGATTCTTACGCTTTATATCGGTTCTTTGAGCCTTGTTTTCTTTTACAATGAAACCTATATTAACATACACGGCGGAGACAATACCTGAGACATCTAAAACGAGACGACTACTAGAAACAACAGAGATGAAAATACTCCGACGAATATCAGGGAAAGTCTGTTGGATAGGGAGAGAAGCGAAAATATAAGAAGAGCATGCAATATAGAAGACATAAATGGATGGGTGACAAAACGGAAACAGAGTGGAACGAACACATTAGTAGAATGGCAGAGGATAGGATAGTACGAATAGCACAGATAAGTCACCAAATGGACGAAGAAGTATTGGCAGACCAAGAAAAAGATGGTGCGATAATTTAAACAATTTAGGAGGCTAATATTGAAGAAGAAACAGGCTTTAAAGCCTACATACAAGAAGGAAGAAGAAGAAGACTTCTATTAGTATATTAATGTGGTTCTCTATTAGTAGTCTGAAGATTTCTGTAGGTATTTCATCCTGTTCCATCACTTTATCATTTTTTTTTATACGTTTTAGTGCTTTTTAATTTCCTCTTTAGTAATTGTAGGACCCTTCTACCTCTTGGTTCTACTGTCTTTATTCTTGTTTGCTTTTAGGGGATGTATCGTCCTCAAGTTGATGTTGTATGATGTTCCTCGGGATCTTCCTAACTCTCTCTTTCTACTCTGTCTTTCTACTTTCTAGACTTCCTTGTGTATTTGTTCTTTGATCTGTTGATAGATATCAGCTTTTTTAGTTTTCTTAGATTAATTCTAGATGTTTTGGTGGTTGTTTTTATTTTCTTTAGTTTGAGTTTCATGTCTGCTAAAACAAGGTTGTGGTCACTTGCTACATCAGCCCCTGACTTACTCGGTACTATGGCGTCATGGAATTTTTTGTTTATAATAATGTAGTCAATCTGGTTTTTAACTATGTTCTCACCGTCATCTCTAGGGGCTTTCCAGGCGTATATTTGCACCATGTGTTCTTGATAATGAGTTCGTTGAGCTTGCAACTGGCCTAGCTTCTCTCCTCTCTCATTACGTGTTCCTAGTCCATATTCGCCTACTACTTCTCAATCTCTCACTTTCCCTACCTTCGCATTTAAGTCACCTAAAATAATATTAACTTCTATTTTGGTTTCTCCCAGTGATTGTCTAATTCATTGTCAAACCTCTCTATTTCTTCCTCTGTGCTATCAAATGCCGGTGTGTCTGTAATGATGTTTATATAGTACGGAATGGCGTACAATTCTGTTCGTTATCTGTATAAAATCTTTGACTGAACTTTCGGTTTCTTTGTTCATGACAATAGCTACTCCATTGCGATTTTGTGGGGTGTTATCTCCAGAGTAATAAAACACGTAGTTGTCTATTACACTTCTGCCGCTGTTAGGCCATCGAACTTCACTACATCCAAGGATGTCTATCTGTAAGCGTTGCATTTCTTGTATCAGGCTATGAGCTTTTCCTTGTTGGTATAGACAGCATATCCCAGATGGTACGAAGCCCGCCTTCACTTATTTAATTAATTACGAAAACAATAATGCAATCATACCATATAGGGAAGAAGTAATCTATATATCAAAAATGATTCACTGATAGATCAAAATCTCGTTTCCTTTTTCGTGAATCATGATCCTTGAAACAGACAATCAAATTCAGCGAATACTACGAACTAGCACGTTTGCTGGAAAGTAAGAGATCTGACGGAATCTTCAAACCTAGAAGTCTCATACCCACTCGTCTGCTTCACGAAAGATACCACTACAAATGAAATGCAATAGTAGTCTAATGGATCTTAGCCTATGTGAGCTAAATTCAGTCATAGAGATGGTGACTGGACACTGTACAGGAAGGAAGTACATTTATATCTCTGAGAATTTGAAATCTTTACTACTTGGCCAATTTCACTTTTTCTCTGAGATGCGTAAACAAAGAATGGCAATAACTCTACCTATTAAAAGCAAAACGATTGTTTAAAATGATCCTGTATCAAAAATTTAAAGCAGATATCTGGACAACTTCAAAAAAAATTTTAACTATTTATATTTTAAAAAAATTAGCTACTATTGGTTCTAAAACAAATCCTTACGAAATTGGCAAGTAAATAATGAATGCAAAAGTACACCATGGCAAATTTCACTTTGTATCTGAGATGCGCAAACAAAGAACAGCGACTGCGCCATGAGTGAGTGAGTGAGATAGCAGTAACTTAAGGCTAAAATAGGTAATCGGCAATTAATAAATACAAACATGCCACATGCGCCTATTAATTGTTCTTAGAAGTAAATAACTTAATGAATTAACTTAACTACTTAATGATATCAGATATCCTGACGTAAAATAAATGTGGTACTTATATTTTTGGCCTTTAAATATTGTCGAGCTGCACATTATGTAGATAAATAGATGGTTATTATGAATACAAAGCCGATTATACATCAATAGTATTATATAAATATACAGTTATACAAAGTGGCCCAAAAGTCTGGAAACGGCTAATTATCTCGTAAAATGCTAATCATAATTGTACAAAATTTGAGGTACACCTATTTTGGGATACGGAGATTCCATATTTGATATTTACAATGTTGCCAGATTTGCCGTTTTTCTTATATTATTAGTAACTTTGGTTTTTCAAATACATCACCCTGTATATTCAGTCATTATTGGAATCTCCTATTCAATACGAGTTCAACCATATGTAACACTTATGATTTTATGTAATCTGGAAGGTCATAAATACATAAAACCGAAGTCTGGCAACGCCTAAATTGTTTCAATAAATTTTTTAATACTAACTATTTTCAAATACATTAAAACGTAACAATTGATAGTTTAGAACATTTTTTAACATAGTAGTTACGTTATTAAGTGTTCAAAATGTGCTCAATTTGTGAGTTGACAGCACCCTAATCGATGGTAGAAGGCGTCTACCACATTTCTCCATGATTGTCTAGAAATTATTCGAGATTCATTGATAATTCGTTGCCTTAGCTCTGCAAGACTTGCTGGTTAAGTTTTGTAAACTGAATTTTTCAAGTATCCCTAATAAAAATAATCTTTAGGATTGAAATCGGGTGAACGTGGAGGCCATTCAATTCTACCTTGTCTACCAATTTATCGTCCAGGAAATATCTCATCTAAATATCGCCGAACATTTACACCAACTATCTGACGTTAAATTTCTTTCGACAAAAAATGACCCAATTGAATAAGTAACTACTATATCTGACCATACATTTAATTTTTGTGGTCTTTGAGTATGGTTTTCACGCATTCAGTCTTCAGTGTGAATTTACGTCACACCAGTACCTTAAATTGTGTCGATTTACACTTCCACACAGTGTAAAAGTTGCTTCATCGGAAAAACATATTCTGTTAACGAAATTTTAATAATTTTCAATTTTATCCATCATTACCTCAGTAAACTCTAATCTACGACCAAAGTCATCTTCACTTAATTCTTGCAATAAGTTAATTTTGTATGATTTAAATTTATTTTTACGTAATAAACGTAAGACTGAAGAATGACCTACATCATGTACTTGTGCAACCCTGCCTGGGGATGTATGTGGATCTTCAACAAAACTTTGCTTATATCTGAAGTTTTGTTGTCATTGATAACTCGTTTCGGTCAACCTGATCGGTATCTATCTTTTACTTCTCCAGATTCCTCAAATCGCCTTACAGTTTTTTGTACCGTCGTCTTATGAATAGGAGAACGGTTTAGAGAACGGCATTTTAGAGAAGCAATTTAAATTGCAGAACTTTTTGAACCACAACTACTGTCAATTTTAGTTCATCATTTAAATGGTGAACAAATGTCAAAATCACAGCATTCTCCATTTAAATATTTAATTTTATTAAAATCTACATATTTTGCACTGTTTATGTATTTAAGATCTTTTAGACTTATGTATGGTCAGTTATAGTAGGTACCTATCTAATTGGGCCATTTTTTATCGAAAGAAATTTAACGACAGATAGTTGGTGTAAATGTTTGGCGTTATTTAGATGAGATATTTCCCGGACGATAAATTGGTAGACAAGGTAGAATTGAATGGCCTCCACGTTCACCCGATTCTCAATCCTAAAGATTATTTTTATTAGAGATACTTGAAAAATTCAGTTTACAAAACTTAACCAGCAAGTCTTGCATAGCTAAGGCAATGAATTATCGATGAATCTCGAATAATTTCTAGACAATCATGGAGAAATGTGGTAGACGCATTCTACCATCGATTAGAGTGCTGTCAACTCACAAATGGAGCACATTTTGAACACTTAATAACGTAACTATTATGTTAAAAAATATTCTAAACTATCAATTGTTACGTTTTAATGTATTTGAAAATAGTTAGTATTAAAAAATGTATTGAAACAATTTAGCGTTGCAGACTTCTGTTTTATGTATTTAAGACCTTCCAGACACATAAATCATAAGGTTGAACTCGTATTTAATAGGAGATTCCAATAATGACTGAATATACAGGTGATGCATTTGAAAAACCAAAGTTACTAGTAATATAAGAGAAACTGAAAATCTGGCAACATTGCAAATACCAAATATGGAATCCCGTATCCCAAAATAGGCGTATCTCAAATTTTGTATAATTATGTCTAGTAATTTACGAGATAATTAGCCGTTTCCAGACTTTTGGGCCACTCTGTATATACAATAAGTACTGCCAATGATAATCCAACTTATGCTTATAATCCAATAATCAAATAGCTTAAGGTCGATTCAGACACATCAGTCACGTCTCGTCACAGTCCTGGCGCCGAACCGAACAATCCGTCATACAAAATATTCTTTAATAGAAATATGGCGCCGGCATTCACATTCATCAGGCGACGAACAGTTTCCCAGCTGTCAAATAATTAATAGTTCTGTGACCAAACAGGACCGGTTCGGCACCGAGACTGTGACGGGACTGATGTGTCTGAATCGACCTTTACTCTCAAATGCCAAAATGTAATTTTAGGCGTTGGGTTGCATGCAAAAAGTCAGTCAGAAATAGTACAGTGTTATATCTTGCCTAGAGATGACTTGTGCAAACAATACATCAATTCTATCTGCCCGTGCTTCACGATTGTTTTAAACAAAGCTTAAAAAACAAAATAACGTTTACAAAGGACATAGCTGGATAAGAATGTCAAAATTGCCCCAGGGGAAACTTGACCCCAAATGTTGGAGTTTGTTCTGCATTACAAAAGATGAAGATTCACCAAATTTTAGCAGAAAATATTGAAACATAACCTCAAAATTCCATAAAACGGAAAAATCGTTTTTTGGCCATAACTCGTTTAATTTTTTACCAAAATATATTTCTTCTTTTTTTAATTAAAGGTTTTTTTGTACTGACTTTTAAGGCGTTGTAAGATTTTTTTAAAGGCGTTTAAGATGTTCAAAGGATCAAATAAATTTGAATTTCCCGCCAACTCTCATTTTCGTTCAAATAATTTTGTAGAGCACAAAACAACCTTTAATAAAAAAAAACATGATTTATGTTGGTAAAAAATTTAGCGGCGATAAAAATTTCATCCCTATTCTTACACCATAGTTTATTACCAAAGAATAGAATTTGCAGAAAATGAATTTTTGAATATTAGATGGTGTGAGGAATCAAAATTTACAGAAAACCGGCATATTTAATTAATAGGGACAATTAGCATTACCATAGCGAAGTAAATCAACATTTAACAAGAGTACATGGTTTTCAGGAGCGATGAAAGTTTATTGTCTTTTGTGCGATAAGAGATAATCAGATTGTAGCTCTCCACTTTTATGATGGTAACTTAAACTATTTTTTTTTTGTGAAAGATATCTCAATTAGTTTTGGTGTAGAAGGAACCCTAATACTATTTGAAAGACAATTTCTTTTTTTTTAATATAAAATACAGAGTGTTTCATCTAAAATTATTGACTTATTGACTGTGGTTTGACATTTAAAGACATGGAGTATCATTTGTGAACACCCTGTATTTAGAAATTTGATTTCGATGCAAATTCCTGAAATAACGTTACCTACTCTTTGTGTGCAAAGTTTTTCAAGACATGATTATGATTGTAAATGGAAAATATATTAACTTTGAAAAGATTGTCTATATCTGTCAAACTGTCAAAAGACAAAGAGGGAAAAAAGCGCTTCAAAAACAAGTGCCAACTGTGAAACGCATACACAGAACATTTGCAGAGGAGTACTACTCAGGTTCTATAGAAAACCTACGAACAGTAATTAGAAAGATGGGATTTCGTTGGCGAAAAACCAGAACTAATAGAAAATTATTAATGGAAAAGCCCAATATTCAACATCTTAGACTGAATTTCTTACGTAGTATGAAACGTTACAGGAACGCAAATCGCCCAATTATATACATAGATGAAACATACGTCCATTCATCTCATACCTACCAAAAGAGCTGGTCTGATAGTTCAAACAAGGGCCTACAAAAACCAGTATCTAAAGGACAGATGCTTGTGATAGTGCATGCTGGAGGTGAAAGTGGTTTTGTTAAAAACGCTTATCTGCGCTACAAACCTACTATAAAAACAGGAGATTATCATGATGCAATGAACTACGACAATTACAAAAAGTGGCTTCAGGATAAGCTGATACCAAATTTGCCCCCGAACAGCGTTTTAGTGATTGATAATGCACCGTATCACAACGTACAAACTGAGAAATGTCCAACTATGTCTTCCAGAAAAGCAGAAATGCAGCAGTGGCTGACAACTCGAAATATTTCGTTTACAGATGACATGTTGAAATTTGAACTATACGACATTATAAAATTACACAAACCTTGCTTTAAAACGTATGAAATTGACAAAATACTCGAGGATAAAGGACATTCAGTTTTACGGTTACCCCGTATCATCCGGATTTGAATCCTATAGAGTTAGTACGGGCTTCTATGAAGCAATATGTCGCTGAAAAAAACGTCAGTTTTGATTTTATATTAGTGGAAAGTTTGTGTGATGAATTTTTTAATTCGTTTTCAGTCGAACAATGGAAAAAGAGGTGTCAACAGCCAGCTTTTGACACCGTGGTGGATCAAATAATCATAAATGTAGGTGTCAATAGTGACAGTGATTCTGAAAATGACGAGATGGACTCTGATTCTGAGTCAGATGATTCAGAAATATGAACCTGAGACACTCATGTTGCATTTCTTCAGAAACTGTTAGGTATTATAAACTTTTAATAATTTTTTAGAAATAATATTATTTTTATTTAGTTCTGCGCGGACGATTGTAGCAGTCGAAACGAAAAAATTTTTAATTTCCCGCCTTAATCATTTACTTACCGCTTTTTACAAAAGGTACTGGTACAAAGACACCATATTTATGCTTCACCGGAACCGAACATCTAATTTCTATAAGTATTGCATTAGACGATTTTATTACTAAGTACTTTATTACCCTACTGCTTACGCCCTTTTTCTCCTTTGGTCAATATAATGATAATATACAGTATAAATGGTCAATATAAAAATAAATTTTTGGTTTATAATGCCATAAATTATAGCAACACAAGCGGTTTTTGTTGGATCTATGTTTTTACATCTCACTTTGTAGAACAAATACCACAAATATACGGAAATATACTGAAGAAAAGTAATGACAGTAATAATAATTGTGTACGGGATCTATTAGAAACTATTCAAACTTTACTTTTCTATATTTGTGTCTCCGATTGTGCCTATATTTTAAAGTTCACCCGCGCGTACAGGCTATCTTTTTCCTTCCAAGTGCGTTCTCACTTCATTGTTCGCGCAGGCGGTTAGAATTTCAGACTTTCAGCTATTTTTGGTGAACTGTACTATACACTCATCGCTCTACCGTCCAAAGAGTAGTGGAATGTTTTATACGAACTGGAAAAAAACAAGTGTAGTCACTTGTTTGTTCGTTGATCATGTCATTGCTTTTAATCATTATTTAAATATAGTGCGTCTGGGATGTCGATATGACATTCCTTCGATATCAGTCACCAAAGCCCCCATCGTCGTATTACAAATTAATACAAAACATAATGGTAATAATAGGAAAAGTCGTAAACTGTGTGTGGCAAAGTTATTTCGCTCCTAAAATTAACCAATCCATATTTTTACATGAAACAAAAAACATAGTACTTAGAAGACATGGTTGCAATCGAAAAACAAGGTTTTACGAAAATCCGCTAACGGAATTATTCCACAGGATGTTTCAAAGTTAGGATAAAAAACGACCTTTCGATTAACCCCGTATAATAAGTCAAATACAAAATGTTATTAAAAAACTCACTATGCTAAATTAAAATTTATAAATTTTTACACAGTGTGCTACAAAAATCATCAAAATAGGACTAAAAGTAAAAAAAACTGAAATACTTTGAATTTGACCAAAATTCATATATGTAAAAGCTAATAATGTTATAGTTTACCTTCACCAAACGTTTTCCAACTGAGTGTTTTAAATATAAAAACTAAACTACTTTTAATCCTGATGCGCGTAATGGTAGGCTACTTCAATTAAAAAATAAGTACCAATTTATTCAAGGTTTTGCTAGGACATCTGATAAGAATGATACCGAATTGCGGTAACAATTCAGACATAAAGACGAGAAAGACGAAACATTTTTGAAGTTCATTTTCATTTTATTCGACATACATCGGTCTATATTATTCAAGGTTAAGTTTCAATAATAAAGCCAGTAGTGACGATAAATGCCACTGGTAAACGATTTGTACCAGATGTGTGTATGTAAGAAAATTAAAATGTAAATTGCTTTGATCGATGCAAAATAATCAAAATATTTTATTTAAGATGATTTGCTTCAACATTCAATTAAAGTTAGTTACAAATCACACATTAGTAATTTACGTATTAGTAGGTATAAATGGTGCAAGAGTGATCGAAAATTTCAATAATAGTAATGGAAATCGATGATGATTCTTCTGTAAACACTTTAAATTAAAAAGATACCAATCGTCAACCTAAGTAATTTATCTGATGATACAGTGTGTGGCAGTTTCGCAACTGTGTTTTAACATTTGTAATATACAGGGTGTTTCAAAAAAAGGTAACCTCGTCTCTAGGGTAGGTAAAAAACTGAAAAATAATTGGGTTTGCTTAGTAAAAAATTTTTGTAACGCCATCCGTTTTCAAGATACAGGGCGTTGAAGAAAAAAAATTTACACATTTTTTACGATTTTGCCGAAACTACTGGCAACATTGTAATGAAATTTTATACGAATATGTTTTGGAAGCTGATACATCCCATGAATTTGTTTTTATATCTGATTCTCATAGAGGGCGCTAGTTACACGGATCGTACTAAATATTAGTCAATATAACTTTTTTAAGAGTATAATTATTAATCAAAATTTCAAGTAAACTTAAACATCATTTAATTTTACACGAAAAAGGTACTCTTGGTAAAACTCGATACTGTGTACCGTTTTCGGAATATTTTGATTTGAAAATTATGAAGTAATAATTGATGCTGGTATAAAATAGTTAGTAATTAAACGAAACTCACAAGAAGAAAATTAAATTAATGACTAAGAACATAAAATAAAATTCAATTACAGTAAGTGTTCAAAATGCCCTCCGTTTTCGCGAATACACAAGTCTATTCTTTTTTCTAAAGATTCCATTAACCTTCTAAACGGTAGGGGATCAGCTATGATGTCATTAAATTGACGTTGAATTCTTTCTTCCAATTCTTGGTGTGAATTTACCTCTGTAGCATAGATTTTTTCCTTAATATACGACCAAACTGCGTAGTCCAAACGGTTAAAATCGCATGACCGAGGAGGCCAATAAATCGGTGCTTCTGCACCTCTACCAATCCATCGATTTGGAAAATGATTACTCGACCAATTACGACACCTTCTATCAAAGTGTGGTGGTGCTCCATCGTGCATAAAAAATAAAGATCTTCGCTCGTTTAGCGTTAAATCTTCTAATATCTCGAATAAGGAATTGTTTAAAAAATCAAGATACATATCACCATTTAAATTTCCAGGTAGAATATGATAACCTATTAATTTGTTACCTAAAGTTGCTGCCCAAACATTAACTTTAAATGAGTGTTGGTAATGTGATACCCTTTTGACTCGTGGATTCTCATCACACCAGTAGTGTGCATTATGGGAGTTAAACATACCTTGTCACGTAAAGGTGGCCTCGTCCGTAAAAAGAATGCATTTTAAAAAATTTGGATTGTGGGCTGTCTGTGAAGAAGAAGTATTTGTTTGTTTTGCTATATTCCTTACGCTAACTGTTGGATCTTGATCAAGTAAATTTAAAATATTATTTTCTTTATTAATTGTTCTTGTTGTTCTTGGTCTACCAGAATTTATTTTATTTGGTCTCACATTCCCAGTTTCTCGACAACGTCGTTCAACGGCTCTAAATGTTTTTTTACTTGGTAAGTTTCTTCTAGTAAACTTTTCTGCATAACGTGTCACAGCTGCACTAGAACATCCTAAACATTCGCCTAAGGTTAATAACATGTCAGTATATTCAACATTTGAGTACATTTTGATTTGATTTTACAAATACCAAGGTTTCAAAACTCTAATTATTGTTGATTTATCGTCATAACAATCAATAAATGTCAGATTTCCATGGCACACTTGGAGAAAATAGAGGTATACCTATTAGAACTTTATCATTACTACCAGCATCAATTATTACTTCATAATTTTCAAATCAAAATATTCCGAAAACGGTACACAGTATCGAGTTTTACCAAGAGTACCTTTTTCGTGTAAAATTGAATGATGTTTAAGTTTACTTGAAATTTTGATTAATAATTATACTCTTAAAAAAGTTAGATTGACTAATACTTAGTACGATCCGTGTAACTAGCGCCCTCTATGAGAATCAGATATAAAAACAAATTCATGGGATGTATCAGCTTCCAGAACATATTCGTATAAAATTTCATTACAATGTTGCCAGTAGTTTCGGCAAAATCGTAAAAAATGCGTAAATTTTTTTTCTTCAACGCCCTGTATCTTGAAAACGGATGGCGTTACAAAATTTTTTACTAAGCAAACCCCAATTATTTTTCAGTTTTTTACCTACCCTAGAGACGGGGTTACCTTTTTTGAAACACCCTGTATAGAGGTCATCGTATGTGCAGAATGCAACACAGTGTTTTAGGAGTATATAGGACGTGGTCTACTTAGCTCTTTCTCGCGTTTCATCTGCAACGACAGATATTATCAGATTCAATGCGACGTGGCGAATCTAGGCAACGATTGGAACTGTGTTCAGTTTACGATACTCGTATGAGAATATGAAATGCTCAGTAAGCATTCAGCATGTTCAGCGCCGTTTGGAGTTCCGACCAGTATAATAGGAAGACATAGATCCGAATATTACAGCTGAATGTCAAATCTGTTCTACCCAAGCGATGGGAAAGTGACAAAACCCCTTCTAGGCAAACTCCAAGTCTTTGTGAACAAATGCATACAATAAATTGTTCGTATTTTTTGACCTATCACCAACAGAAACGAAGATCGAGTTCACCTAACCGCACAAAAGGGGAAAGAGAATGAAACTAAGTCAAGAAAGTGGGATTGGATCGACCACAAACTTCTTAAAAATAACAAAAAAATAGCTGCTGTATTGCAAAGACTGTCCTAAAGGGGAATAGCCAAAGAAAAAGAGGACGATCCCGCACAAACTTGGAGAAGATCAGTTATCGAAGAGATAATAAGTCAAGGAAAGTCTTGGAACAAGCGTTTTGAAGGCGTTTGCGCAAAATATGACTCGATGGAAGAAACGAATTTGACAGACTGGACTTACTTAAAATACGTTCAGAAAAACCTTAAGAGAATGCATCAAAGTAGGCAAAATGAAATAAGATGAATGTAGTTTATACTAAAATGTTGAAAGGAGAAGAAAAACAAACCTCAACAAAAAACTACAAGCAACATTTTAGAATAATCCAAAACAACACCGAATGTGAAAAAAGAGCAAAATGATGATAATGATATAGTTAATTGTTATACAGGGTGTCCCATTAATAATGGGATATACATAGAATAAATGTAGATTATCTGCTTCAAAATAAGATAAATAAAAATACTAAATAAATAATGGCTTATTGGTCTAAATTTTCTACTAGTAAAAGTACCTGCGCATTTTGCCAAGAGGTAGGAATAGCACTCCCAAAGAAGCACGTTTTCATTAATATTTTAACTGCCTCCAAAGTAGTGTGACCTCTAGTTTGTTATTCCGTCTTCTCCTGGAGCTTTTCCATTGATCATCTGTTTTAAGGCATTTTTAACTTCCTCGTTAGTAATTTCGGGTAGTGTTTCCGATAAAAGTAAAATTAAAACACTCCAAGCAACATTTTAGCTAAACATTTTTTGTTGAAACGCCTTATTTTTAAGCAGAAAATCTTCAGTATTGTGTATCTCATTCTCCATTCGACACCCTGCATGTATTTATTAAAAAAAATGGAAAGCGAAAGATAACAAGATTACGAAAAGGAGTGTAAGTATGACAAATGTGTGTGACTGATGTTGTAATAATATTTACATGACAAATTAAAATAATACTTATCACCGCAATTGGATATCATTACACAAAACACAATAAACTACTCTACCTTTTGGAAAAGATAAAAGTTCTAGCCCCCAATAAGTATCATGGGACGGTTAGCCATTTGAGATATGTTCATCATGCCTGGAAAATATTATATAGTCTTGTAATGTGACACAATAACCTAATTTACACGCAACAAAACAAATGAAATGGCAACATAATGAAGAGTGCACAATTGTAAAATATATGAAAATAAACATTGAGAATGGGATGAGCATATTATTTATAAGGAATGGATATTAAATTATGTTGAGTATGAAACTGATCGTACGTTGGAACTTAAACTTTTAAATCTAAAATAGTTGAACATTGCACGTCTATTATTGTATACAGTATGATGCATATGTATGGAATAAACTCATTATTTCAGAAACAGATGACTTTAAAAAAAAATCTTAAAACACGTCAATTTGAATTTTTGAGTCACTTCTTGGTTGCCTATATTTAATTTCTCAGCAAAATTGTCCGACCATCTCTCCACTAAGGCATTTGCCGAAGACACGAGAATCTTGTCAGTAGACATCGACCCTAATGTAGCATCACAAAAAGTACAAAATCATTTAGACCAAATACAAAACTCAATGTTAATGCCAGCAAATCAGTACAAAATACCTTTAACAACAAGAAAATCTACATGTCCACAAGTATTTATTAACCAGTTGTCAAATACTTGGGATTGCATCTGAATGAGAAACTTATCTGGCAAACGCACATTAAAACTAAACGGAAACAACTAGATCTTAATCTAAAAAATATGAACTGGCTCTTTAACAAATGGTCTCAGTTATCTCTTGAAAATAAACTGCTTCAGTAGGGCTGTAGTAAACCTTCAAATACGAAGATACTTCAAATATTCCAATCCAAAATTCTCCGTATGATAAGTAAAGCTCCATGGTATGTATCTAACCAAACACTTCACAATGATCTGGACATTCGATTACTTAAGGACATAATAAAGAATCGCTCAATAAAATATAAAAATCGTACCACTGATCACAACAACGAACTGATAAATAATTTATCCACCCAACCACTTAATATTGTTCTGAAGCTATTTTCTTGTGGCATTGTAAATTAATTACTATTTAACTGGGAATAAGCCACAATTAAAGATAAAAATACGTTTATTGACGTTTCAATTTCCACTTCGGAAATCGTTCTCAAAATACAAACAGTAAATTAAACAAATTTTGTTTTTTGTTACATAGTGAAAAATTCTTCTAATAATTTAATTTTATCTGACTCATTTATATTGACAATTCAGACATACATTATGCATTTTAAAGTAGACGACTTTAAAATGATATCCCGTAAATCCTTATACGATAGAGCCAAAATTACTTGTTCTAACGAAAATTCGTTCTTGGAGGAGAAACATTTGTTAACATCTGTTTTATTAAAAAATGATTATCCTTTATCGTTTATAAATAAGGAATTTTCAACAATCGATCGAATAGAACAGAACAACTTAGAACGAGATCCTACAGCATACACAAGGAATAATATGAGGAAAATAACAATACCGTACATAAAAGGATTATCAGAAAAACTTAAAAGGATAGGAAATAAATTCAACATTTCAACAACATTCAAAACAACAAACACGTTGAGATCTATTTTGTCCAAAACCAAACCTAACAATGAACAAGAAAGGACAAAGAATTGCATTTATAAAATACCTTGTGAATGCGATCAGTTTTATTTAGGTGAATCATCAAGGCCATTAAATGTTAGAATAAGTGAACATCAATCTTATATTAAAAATAGAGAATTTGATAGATCTCAAATATGTAAACACGCATGGGATAATGAACATAGGGTTCAATGGAATAATTCAAATGTAGTCCTAAAAGAAACGGATGGTAAAAAAAGAAAAATCAAAGAAGCGGCTCTAATTATGCTAAATGAGGCCAATTGTGTCGCAAATTCCTCGGCAGAATGTAGTAGGATCTGGTTACCAATATTGAAAGAGGAAGTTATTAATAAGAAAATACCAGTATTAGTAAGTCAGTAACATATAGAGGATACATCATTTATGTTTTTTAAATAACGTAACATATAAAATCAGAATTTTGATGTTTGTTGAAGGTAAACTAAATTCACGAACAAATACTTACAATGTCGGGATAGTATTATGAGGTTTTTTTCCTGGTTTTTCCCTCATAATTTACTATGGAATCACTAACAGGAGAATTTTACTGTCATCATGTCATGTGTTTGTCTTTTTAAAGACGAATTACATGCTATGATTTTTTCTGACGGATATTCTCAAGTTAAAGTTGATTTCATGTAATCGAATGAACTATCTTATAAGTAAAGTCGTCCCAGGAGCGCAACTCAACAATATTGGCAATATCATTTTAAAGTCGTCTACTTTAAAATGCATAATGTATGTCTGAATTGTCAATATAAATGAGTCAGATAAAATTAAATTATTAGAAGAATTTTTCACTATGTAACAAAAAACAAAATTTGTTTAATTTACTGTTTGTATTTTGAGAACGATTTCCGAAGTGGAAATTGAAACGTCAATAAACGTATTTTTATCTTTAATTGTGGCTTATTCGCAGTTAAATAGTAATTAACCCAACCACTTGCCGAAAAAAAAAATTAAGAGAGTATGGCCCGAACATGTAAACCGAATGGGACCAGATTAGATTAGCGAACATCTGTAAAACCAACAAACCGTATAGCAGAAGACCCGTTGGAAGGCCGCCAAAAAGGTGGAAAGATAATGTACAGTCAACAACGACTGAAACAGAATAAGAGGTAGACAACCAGGAGTAATCCTAGTCGCACGAAGAAGAAGAAGAGATATGGCCAGAAGACCTACCGCAATAATATAAAGAACCGTCACTGAACGGTACCTAACTCACGTTAATTTACTTACAGACTATTTACTTATTACTCTGTTTATAATAATCGAAGCATATACGAAACAGAAAGGTTCATAAGACCATAAAAAAAATGAAGCGGGTAAATGTAAGTATCCTTGGAATAGGTAAAATGAGATGGCCAATGCCTGGCAAAGTTACTATAGGTGATCACTTTGTATACCATTCAGGAGAAGACAGTTCAAAACACAAAAATGGCGTAGCAATAATGGTGACGATGGAAACAGATAAAGCTGTACAAAACCTCGTCCTACTCTCAGACAGGATACTAATATTACAAATACAAACGACAACAATACCATGCCCTAAACCCAACCTACATACCCCCCCGCATATGCATCCCCCTACATAGACTCCCCCCACAAACTCACATCCCCTCCCTCCCTCTACCACAATACATATTCGCAAAACCCCTCTACAATGAGTCCCCGCGCTCAACACTTCCCCTCATTGGACATTTTACTCGCCTCCATCCCTGGCTTCTGCACATAATCTACGAAAATATGGTCCCGCCTGACCACCACCCCCCCCAAATGCCCCAGCCATACTCTTCCCATCTCCCCTTTTGTGTAGCCCCCCCCACTCAACCCCCTCAACCCCCAACCCCCTCAAATAACTATCCCATACTATCCCCCCCCCCCCACCCCACCCACACACCCCACCTAACCCCAACCAAACCACCCCACAAAAACCAACACCACCCCCCACACAACCCCCCCCCCCACAAAAAACCCCCCCAAAAAAAAAACCCCCCCCAACAAAACCCCCCCCCCCCCCACCCCAACCAAAAAACCTATTTTATTTTTTTTCCTCCCCCACCCCCCCCCCCCCCCTTCTTTTTTTTTTTTTTTTTTTTTTTACACCCTTTGTGTCACTGGGGTGTTTATATAGCCTTAACCCCCCTGATGAACGGTGGTTCACAAACAATGGGGGCGCGGAGACCATTACAAGTCTGTATTTTCTGTAGTTGTAGCCAACCTTCAATATTGGATAAGACATCTTAAGAAGAAGAACTTTATATAATTTATTTGATGCCTGGTTGCACCAACATATTTTAAGCTTTAAGACGTGCCTTAAGCTCAATTTTCAGCTTGAACCGATGCTAATCTCAAGTCCCCGTTATTCTCAGCTTAAGTTGCTGTCTGAGTTTAAGATGAACGATCTAACCTCAAAAATTGACAGTTGTGTTAGGGAATACAGATATACTCGTTTTCATCGTTCTTGGCGTGTACCTGAAATAAGCTACTACGGAATTTTTAATATTCGTCTCTCTCTGATACACAGATGCGTAATTCAATTGTGCGAGTCACGTTCGTCATGGTAAAGTGCGATGAGAAGGGAATGAAGAGACCACTCACGTCTCCCAGTATTGTAGCATGATACAAATACAATCAGATAAGATACCGCGCATGTGGGCGTGGCTTATGCATGACTTTTGTGACGTCAACTTGTGCTAAATTTCGCCATATTGTGTTTTGACGTTTATGTACATTTACGGTTCATAGCCAATATTTAATAAAATAATATTTTAAAAGTGTTACAAGGCTTTAAATTTTTCCCGATATGAGGTGTGCAGTGTATGGTTGTGCCGTTGACAATATGTGCAAGAGTTTTGTACCCGGTACAGCATTTTATAGCTTTCCAAAAGACAAGGAAATGCAAGCTGTTTGGAAACATTTGTGTAAACGCCAGGATAATTTTAATGTTAAATTTGCTCGTGTTTGCTCTAAGCACTTTGTTGAAAGTGATTGAAGTGATGAATCGGTCATTCAGGTTGGCAAAATATAAAACAGAAGTCAACTACTTTATAAGTTTATAGAAGACGTTTCGCTTTATACTTCTAAAGCTTCATCAGTTCTAACTCAATATGTAGTATTAAAGATGTTATTATATATGTACTTAAGTTTACTCATTATTTAGAACTAACTTAAAAAAAAAACAGAAACAAAGGACACAAAAACTTTGCAAAAAATAATATTCGCAGAAACGAAGATTTAACAAAATTTTAAACGTACATTTGGCTTCATTTAGAGATGGTTCTCCAATGAAGACAAATCAAACACTCGTTTTTTTAAGTTAGTTCTAAATAATGAGTAAACTTAAGTACATATATAATAACATCTTTAATACTACATATTGAGTTAGAACTGATGAAGCTTTAGAAGTATAAAGCGAAATGTCTTCTATAAACTTATGAAGTAGTTGACTTCTGTTTTTTATTTTGCCAACCTGAACGACCGATTAACCTCTGAATTCACTAGTTGAATACTTTATAATATATATATATATTATATATATATATATATATATATATATATATATATATATATATATATATATATGTGGAGAGATTAAATAATTATAACCATATTTTAGCATATCCTGAAGAAGCTAATAAATTTTTGTGAAAGCTAAATAAAAGAACAAAGAGTTTTACTTATTCTGCCCTATTAATGACTGCAACCTCAAAAGAAATAGTTTACCTAACGTGTCAGTCAATAATACCTAACTACTATATATAAAATATATATTGTATGAAAATCACATTCCATAGTTTGCAATTTGTGGCATTCGGCCATGGCTCCCTCCATCAAACTTCACTCTTATGGGAAAATTGTTATTTTTTACAATATACTAATTTAAATACTTAAGCTTAAATTCACGTAGTAAATAAAACATCTAGTAAATTATATTAGAATTTCAACAGTTCGTTTCATCCGCAAGCATGAATACATTTTGAAAATTTAGCACAAGGTGACGTCATGCGCGTGAGTGTACGAGTTTAGTGCGTGGCAATATCATATCTGGTATCCTTATATCATGGTATTGTAGCAATAACACCGATGCGTTTGGCCGATACGGTGTCGGTGATAAGTTCGGCCTCTTTACGAATACAGATAGCTGGCAGTGACGTGTTTTTTTTTAACATGTTACCCTGATCTGTGCAGGTTTGAAGTAGCTGATGAAATAGTTTTTATAAGTAAACAGTTTTTAATTAATTAATAGTTTGAGCTCTTACTGTGTGGAATTCCATTACATAAAATAATACTCTCGACACCTTAAAAATTCCAGTTTATTATAAATTAACTCTCTCTCTTCCGATACCCATTGCAATAATGACTTGTGGCATTGTTCTTGAATGAGCTGGCTAATAGGTTTATAATTGTAGCAATTACCATTGATATTTTATGTTGTTTTAGTCGATTTTAGTCAGTCATTGTTGGAATTTGTTCCGAACAGTTTTACTTATTATTTTTTGTTGTGAATAACTAATTGTTCTATTTAATAAAAAAATGCCGGGAAAAACGATAACAGGAGAAATGCGACAATGTGTAGTTCATTTATTGGAGTATTTTAAAAAAGAAAAAGAAAACAACGGACCTTTGCTTTCGTTATCATCGGTACATGAACGAGTAGCGGACGCTTTGAAAATCAGTCTTCGCACAGTGACAAGAATAAAGAGTGAATACAAGACAGGGGCAGCTCTTACTACACCAGGAGAGTCACGTAATGTACAAAAAAAAGACTAATGATGTCAGCGATACTATAAAAGGAGAGATTAGAAATGTACTGTATGGCATGAAAGCAAAAGGAGAGCACGTTACAATTAAAGTTCTAAATACACAATTAAGAAACAAGCATCTCTATGACGGTTCTGATACAAGTTTGTGGCGTCTTATGAAAAATTGTGGGTTTTCATACAAACTAGAAAATAGTAGACGAGTGCTATGTGAGAAACCATGTATTGTCTCCAAACGACTGTATTTTTTGAGGCATTATATGAGAAATTTTTTAAGTCCAAGCCCACTTCAGTTCGTTTTTTTAGATGAAACATGGATATTCCTAAAAGGGGCATATAAACGTACTTGGCAAGATGACTGTGTGAAAAGCATCAGAAAAGGACACGAAAATACAGGTAAACGCTTTGTTGTTTTACATGCCGGAAGTAGGCAAGGATTTGTTAAAGATGCTGGATTACTGTTTTCTACGAAATCGAAGAGTGCAGACTATCATGATTCTATGGATAAAGAGTCTTTTAAAAAGTGGGTCTCCGAAAAGCTGATACCAATGTTGGAGGAACCATCTCTAATTATTATGGATAATGCCTCATACCATAGCTCTTTAATAGAAAAGTTACCGAATGCCAGTTGGAAAAAATCGGACTTACAAGAATGGTTACGAGCGAAAAAAATAATTTTTGACGACGATTCGGGCAAGACAGAGCTATTGAGTCTTTGTCGCCAGAATAAACCACAAAATACCAGGTACGTTATAGACGAGCTACTCCAAGAACATGGGCATCAGGTTTTGAGATTGCCTCCATATCACTGTCAATATAATCCGATTGACATTGTGCTCCGCCACTGGAGGAGGTAAACGAATCGAGCTTAGACAAGGAAAGGCAGATGAAACAACTTATTGCAAGTGTTTTTACATGCACACGCCAAGAACGATGAAAACGATTATAGTAGTTCTTGCAAGAGCTATGCATGTCTCTCGTGCATACTATTTTAAAGTAATATTGACTGTTCATTTGATTCAGCTTCAACTTAAAACTGATATAACAAACTTATAAATGATGCAAAATGGTCATGAATGTATTATGGTAACAAAAAACATGCATGAATTAGTAAATACATATTAACATAGGCTACAACATATATAAAGACATAAATCAAGCAGTTAAAATTAAATGCTACATTACTGTGCAATAAAAGCTATAAGGATAGATAACTTGATTTTTTTTTTCGTTATTCCTGTTACCAAATGAAATGGCGATATTAATATGTATACAGAGAAATTATTAGAATATTCATATCATAATTGTCAATTATTTAACATTTATGATCAAATTTAGAGGATTTAGACCACATCATGACTAGACCATACTGGTAGCTCTTTCTCTAGTACATCAGAGGATACAGCCCAGAAAATAAAAAGCCTCAAACAATAAAGGAAACATTTTATGGCGAATTACAACAAGTAATGGACCAAGTCATAGGGAATATCATAATATTCGGGGATTTTAAAGCTCGAATACGCAACCAAATAATACCAGGAGTCAAGAAAAAACATAAGAAAAACATAAAAATGGAGAACTGATGACTAACGAACTTAAAATAAAAAACACATTTTTTTACAGCAAATACCAACATAAATGCGAGGTTTGCCTTTTTAGTTTTGCATAAAGCCGCTTAGAGGGCGTCATCAATAAAACCTTCCGACACAAATGCAACCTCAATCTTTTGTTGACATAAATCGAGAGTTTCATAGCGCTACAACAAGTCATGTAGATACAGTGAATTTTTTAAATTGGCAAGTCGATCGAAAAATGGATCTTAGCTGAGAACATTTTCGAGCAATAATTGTTTACAATTTTTGGGATAAGATTATCCCAACAGCAATGTTTAGCTGAAATGGTTTCTGTGTTTGGGAATGAAGCATCACATCAGTCAACTATTTACCGCTGGTATTGCGAATTTCAACGTGGTAGCTCCTGTCTCAGCGACGAATCCAGGCCAGGTCAACCCAAAATAGCAGTCACACAGCAAAACATTGATGCAGTTCGTCAGCTAATTAGATTAGATAGAGGCATCTTTGGGCATTTCAAAGACCTCGATCTGGAAAGGTTCTACAAAGAAAGCTCAAAAACGTTAAAGTATTTTTAGTGACGATGAATCTACAGAAAGCCTTTTTAGAATATACAACACAACAGACATACAACTATTATAAACGAATTCGATATACCTTAGGCAGAAAAATAAAAAGGGAACAATGGCAGAGCTTCTCAAAACAGATGGAACACAACTTCTTCGGAACTTAAAGCTAAATATGGAGAATGATCAGAGGACAAAGAAAAGAGATGAACGAATTAATAAAAAAGAGACACATTCAGAAGAAAACATGGGCTGACTACTTTCGATCCCTACTTGCTAAAGGGACATATATAATGACACAGACTGGGAACATGTAATGAAAGAGGCAAAAGACTAGTTCAGTTTTGCAAAGATAACGAACTCAATATCAAAAACACGTGGTATAAACTCCCAAATCGAATATATAAATGGAAAGCACCTAGAGATGATGGTGAAATTATAATAAGAAACCAAATAGATTACATAATAATAAATCAAAGATTCCGAAATGCCATAATATGGGCTAAAGCGTACCCAGGAGCAGATATAACAAGTGACCATAATCTAGTTCTAGCAAACATGAAACTCAAGTTAAAAAAGTTAAAAACAACTGCCAAAACACCGAGAATCAATCTGAGAAAACTAAAAGAAACTTATATATACCAACAAATCAAAGAACAAGTGCACAAAGAAGTTCAGGAAGTAGAAAGGCAAAAGCAATTGACAGCAACAGATAAATGGAGGAAAGCAGAGGAAATCTTGAGAAATATCACAAAACGAAAACTTCAAGAAGACACATCATCTAAAAATAAACAATGGATCACACAAGAGATAAAAGAACTGATTACGGAAAGAAGGGCACACAAGAATAAAAACGAACAACAGTACAAAAAAATTAATAAAACAATCAAATAGAAAATCAAAGAAGCTAAGGAACTGTTGCTATCAGAAAAGTATGAAGAAATAGAAAGGTTAGATAAACAACATGACAGTTTTAACATACACCGGAAAATCAAAGGGACTGCTGGTATATACAAGAAGAAGGGTATCAGAAATATCATGGATAAAAATAACAGTATAATAACGGAATGTACAGATAAAATAAACAGATGAGAAGAATACATAAAAGAGCTATTTGAAGACGACGAGAAAATTGAGAAAAATTCTTCCTCAAGAGGAATAAATGGGCCACCAATCACCAAAGACGAAATTGATAAAGCGCTAAAACGTATAAAAATGAGAAGGCCTTGGGACCGGATGGTCCAGGGATTCCCTGAGTCCTTTATTGATCATGGATGAAATAAAAAAAAAGTAAAAACGAAGCAAGGATAGCAAATGGGACAAAAACTACTTAAAAAAAATACCAAAATCTTAGGAATAACCATTTTAAATGTACAGTTTAATCGAACTTTGAATTGCTAAGCTTAACTCACTAACCTGCATGTTGCTTTTTCTTCCTTTTTACAGCTGCACTAACGAGAGCGGTCAAATCATCGTCGGAACATTTACTTCTGATTGCGTCTCTTAAGGACACTTCAGTGTTTCCGAAAAGACAGACTTTCAAGTTTCCGTCTGCTGTTATTCTAAGTCTATTGCAGGATCCGCAAAAATGTTCACTCATAGACGTGATAAATCCTACTTGCCCTTGGAAACCGGGAACTTTCCATGCCTGGAAATAAAAAGTTATATAAAACAAAAAGTAACTGTTGGGTGTGTTTTACTGAACTGAATGCAAACATGCCTGGGACAACGAGCACAGTAGTGTAATGGAAATATGCAACAATCGTCATAAAAGAAACAGACATGTTTGAATGGAAATCAAAGCGTCAAATAAGAAATATAACATGTAAGTTTCGTAACAATCAATTGTGGCATAATACCACAGAAAACTAACATTTATCTTATACATAAAACAAAACGAATTTACAAATGTGATACAGCTTTACTTACTTTTGAGGTGTCATTAGGTCCATTAACAAGCGGGGAAAAATCAGACCATTTCCTGCGTATCCTACTAACCATATCTTTGTAAGAAATCATTTTGTCCACTTCCCATTTATTTCCTGAAAATGGCATGTATTCTATAAACCTAACATCGACATTCTTGTCTTTGGTGAGTTCCACAAAATCCAAAATTTCATCATCATTGAAATCTAAAAATTTAAACATAGCAATACTTAATCATGAATGAAATAAGTATTAACTGAAGAATAAATATCTAAAATTATCTGCATCATCTGTTCAAAGTTGCCAGATTCTATTCTTTCTTTACAAACACGAAATTGGAAGAACTGGACATATATGATTTAGGATATGTGGAAAATTTCAGTAACAGTGTATGTTACCTCATTAGAACGAGCAATAACGTCATGCATGGGAACCATGCACAACCAGTGGTCATAGTAACAAATTGACACTATGAAGAACTTATTATGAAGAATAAGAATACACTATGAAAAACGCAGTATTTCACTGAATGTGATTTTACAGAAGCTGAAGTTGGAGAATAAAAGAGTTGAAAATATGGATGAATACCAGTATGTTATAAAAGATGGTAATATTAGTGCCTTGATCATGTTCTGTTAACAGGAAGAAAAGAATTATAACTTTTATGTTACTTGTATATTTTTCATCAAGCATACAACAATTTATGAAGATACTTCGGCAGTTCTAGTTCTATTTTACAGATCGAGTAATAATTTTTTGATTTTTCTACACATGTAGTACAAAATAGTGTAAAACTGAATTAAAAATATACTAATTGACAAATATTTCTCTATAAGGATATACAAACTTACTTTTCATGACTACACAGTTGACTTTGACAGGATTATAACCAAGTTGTAACGCAAGATCAATACCCATCATCACTCTTTGCCATCCCTTTCTACGAGCCATAACCTCATATCGCTCTGGCTTGAGGGTGTCCAAACTGATGTTTAAGATGTCCAGTCCAGCTTTTTGTAAGGCTACCAACTGTTTTGTTAATACTAATCCGTTGGTAGTCATAGCAACCACTTCTAGGCCTTCGAGTTTTTTTAGATTATCTAAAAAGAAAAACATTTTAAAAGGACATTTATTTTTAAACCTCCCAAATATTATGAAAAACTAAATTTAGTATCAGAGGAGCAAACTATACAATGGCTATAAAAACAAAATTTCTATATCAGTTATGGTCATTGACAACTAACTAAAATCATCACTCTGTCAGTGTTGTTAGTACTCTTTATTTGTCATTGGCAACTAACTAATGACCATCACTTTATCAGTATTGTTTAGTAAACTCTGAAAAATTCACATTTAAATTGAGGGAATGAAAAGTTGAAACTAGAACTTAATATTATAGCTATTTGCATGGTGTTGCATACCTTAAGGTGTGTAGGTAACTACATTATATCTAAGAGAAAATTATAGGAAATAGTTATAATGATCTCCCAAATGTACTGTATGAGATCAAAGGCTGTAACTTTCTTAGTTGGATCTATGAGAAATGGGCCACTATCTATATGACATTTCAAACTTTTGATGAATTCCTAAAGAATGGATCCTTTCTAGGCTAAAAACCTAGTAGCAAAAAGTTTCTCCTGATGAGAGTTAAATATTTAAGAAAATGATCAATTGAAATCAGAAATCACTCAACCTTAACATGTGAGAAAGGCAAGCTAAAACACTGTGAGATCTGAAGCCTTGACAATCCAAATAACTATTCAAAACAATAAGAAATATACCAAATGGATGACTGTCCTTTCCAATGCTATCTCAAAAATAGAAAATAGCGCTTTTCTTGATAAAAACATTTTTGATAATAAATTCAAAACTTGATATTATATGACAATGGAGCACTGTTCTTCAAAGGCTAAAATTCCTAATCCTAACTATGTTACTTTAGATTGTCTGGACTGCACATTCTAACCTAATAAATAAAGTTCATTAAACACTTACAGATTATATCCCTTAGATCCTTCCTAATAGTAGGCTCTCCACCAGTTAACCTTATTTTGTTAACTCCTTCTCTAACAAAAAGATCAGCTACTTTTAACACCTCATCTGTGGTCAGCAGCTTAGATTTTTCTGAAAGCTTTACACCTTCTGCTGGCATACAGTACTGACCTAGAAAAGAAAAATTATTAATAAAAGAATTAATGAACATAATACCTCTATAAAAAGTGGTTTATATTATTTACACAGCAATTATGTTAAAATAAATTGTGGTATACAATAAAATTGATATTATATGTATGTCAATTATGTTAGCATTGATGGAAGTAGTATAAATAAGTACTTTTTTATAAGCAACAGGTTCAAGAATTCAAATCCAAAAGAACCTAGAGCAAAGTATTTTAAAATTATTAAGAACATCTGCAATCTTCTTTGTTAATACATATTTCCAGCTGTCAGGTATAGTGAAAATAATTATCAGGGGGTGACAGCATCAAGAAAAATGAAATGAAAAAGCATTTTAAAATATTCCAAATTAACTTTCCTATACTTATTAAAAGTTCTAAACTTTTTATGCTTACTTAATATAAAATGTTTTTTTATTGCAGTTTGAACACTGCAGTTTATAATGCCACTTTTTATAGAGTTATTTAAAATAATATTTAGATACTGTACATCTTAAATTGCACTTTTCTGTTAAAGAAATTCTAAGATAGGTGTGGTTCCTCCCAAAAAGATCAGTAAGCGTTTCTGCTTTAACATTTTCCTAAAAAAAGAAAATATTAGTAATAAATAAACCCGGTTAGAGTTAAACAAACCTTTGTGGCAGCTGCTGATACTTCTGTAGAAAATCGTTTTCTTCCTATTTCGTTAAATATCCTAAGATATAATCTCTGCATGTCTGTAACAATTGATGAAGCTAAAGAATTATAAATGAGTTTAGGTTAATTACTAGTGATATCATTCGAAAACCTGTATTATATTCGCAGTTAAGCTTTTTGAGCTGTGATTACTATTTTTATCTTTAGATAGTATTATCGTTACAAAAAAGTAAGATAATACACTTCATTTTATAAAAACCAGTTTGAAAAGAAAAAAAAACTTTTTAACAATAAAACTTTAACAGCACAAGATTTTAATTATTTATAAAATAAATAAGAGCCGTAAAAAATAGAAAAGTTATCAATGACATTGACTTCAATTTGTAAACAATTCATTGAACCGGAACTACAGACATGGGACAAATTTTACTTCTCATTCTTCACAAGGTTAAAAAGTCGCTGTCAAAGTGTCAAATAAATTTTTTGACATCATTTATAAAAAGACAACCGTGAAAATAGCCGTAAATGTCAAGCATGGAACCAAATATTTTGATTTGACAGTGTTGCCATATCGTTATAATTATTTGGGAAACAGCGTGCGATAATTTGAAGATGAAAAACAAACATAAAGTGGTAAAATAATGAGAGTGGACAAAAACATGATAGAGGACTGATCTTAAAATCCATATTAGGTGGACATCTCTTGCAATCTGGCAACTGTAATTTGGAGGAAGTCAAATTTATCGAATACTAACTACTGCAACTGTTCTCGAAAGAAAAAATATTTACTCGTTTTTGTTTTATATAAATAAGAAAATTACAAAATGCATCAAATAGTATAATTAAAATATGCTTTTTAAAAGCGATTTCTATTGGAAGCATATAAACATATAAAATATAAAAACATGGCAACACTGTCAAACTAAAATATTTTGTTCCATGGTCGACATTAGTGGTAAACTTTTTTATGTTTTCTTATGTACTGTATATAACTATAAAGAAGATAATAATAGGTATAATTGTGATAATGCTAATATTGTCTATTCGCTTAGCTAGGGCATATTTTGACAGACTCATTGTAGGAAACCTACAACACAACAATTCCTACTTCTCAGTATAAATAGCTCAAGTATACTACTATTGCAGACCTCTCTCTTTGAAAAAAAGAAGAATTATTCTAAATAGTGGAAGTGTATACTAAACCCATCAAATTTTCCCTGTATATTTAAAATATAATATTTGAATTGTTACAATTTAAAATATTGTAGTAAATATTTGTATTATTCGCGTTGTTTATTTAATTTAATATTGTTTTATTATCTTTGTTTAATTCTTTTGTTAGTTCTATTCAGTTAATTAGTTATATTTTAAATTTTATTATTATGGATAGTCAAAGTTTTCCATTTGTTCCATCAGCTAATGCGTTGGTAAGTTTTTCTTAATAAATATTTAAAAAAAAAATATTTATTATAAATTTATTTAAAATGTTTTTTAAAAAGTTTTTTTAAAGTTAATATTTTTAGATTAGTAAGGATGCTGTTCCTAGATTACAAGGTAATAAAACTGCACAAAGGTTTATTCAAAATGCCTACCATTTTTTTTTACCGAATGAAAACCCTGTTGAGGTAAGTTGATCATTAAAATGTATTTATCGAATTATGTAAATGTTGTAAATACATAAGGAACTTGCTGTGTCTTATTCTTATTTAACCTCACTTTGACTTCTTAATTTTGTAGAATTTATTCCCACTTTTTTATTTTGTACAATAAATAATTTTATTATTTGTTATCAATACATTATACGGTGTAAATAAATAAATATTGATTGTCGGCAAAGTTCTATTTTATTTACTTTTGTTTACATTAATATTGACTAAGAGCACGTATGCTTGGTTGTATAGTATTTTCCAGCCACTTTGAGTCTGTCAAAAAGTTACTAACTTCGAAAAAAAATAATTACTAAAATCACTATACAGTTCGGACTGGGAATAGCGAACCGGGTATAAGTATTTTTGTGTGATTGAAATTGTTGAAGTTTAGATTTTTAATTACCAGAAAATGCCTAACGTAACTAGCAGTATGAAAGTTACCATTTGGTAACACTGGTCGGACATAAAACTTTAAACTTTGTATGGTCACAAGGTCACATGAACATATGACATGATGTTGTCAATTTTAAGGAGGCCGGTGATTGCAAGTACTTCAAGATTTTATTCAACTTTAAGCAAAAATATGGAAAAGCACGGCGTTGTGCCCGATGTTATCGACGTTGCTCCCGAACAACAAGTTGAAGTTTCGTATCCCAGTGGTGTAAAGGTAGATTCTGGCAATGAATTAACTCCAACACAAGTTAAAGATATACCGGCAGTAAAATGGCCGGCCGATAAAGATTCCCTTTACACACTTTGTATGACCGATCCTGATGCCCCAAGTCGAAAAGAACCCAAGTTCCGAGAATGGCACCATTGGCTCGTTGGAAATATTCCAGGAGGAGATGTCTCACAAGGAGAAGTTCTTTCTGAATATGTTGGATCTGGACCACCACCAAATACAGGTCTTCATAGATATGTTTTCTTGGTGTACAAACAAAATGGTAAATTAAAGTTTGATGAACCAAGATTGACCAACAAATCCGGAGATAATAGAGGTGGATTTTCTATTAGAAAATTTGCAGCTAAATATAATCTTGGGCAACCTGTTGCTGGTAATTTGTATCAAGCTGAGTATGATGATTATGTTCCAATTTTGTACAAGCAATTGGGAGGATAAATTGTGATATCCTGTTATTTAATATGATTAGTATGTAAGAAATATGCCTTCATTTAATAAAACTGTATTGATTTTTGAAAATTGGTTATTATTGTCCTTCCAAGCTTTAATTTGTAGAATTTAAACCATTCTAGTAATAATTTAGACTCTTTCTGCAAAAATTACCATCACAAATTTGAAACACCTGTAATTATTCATCTTTTTGTTAAATATTAATCTATATTTTGTATTCTTTTGTATTAATGTATAATATTTCTAGCATATCTTCCATTTAATCCATCTCATCTTCCATCTTCTGCATGCCTCTCCATATATTTACCCTTTATACTTGCAATATTAATCCTAGGTACTTATACTATCATTACCTACTTTTCACTATCCAAACTTATCTTATTTGGAGCTGTAGTAACTTTTTTTTTATATATATACTTATATAACTTATATATACTTATATAGATATTTTTACTTCCTCTACCAAGTGGGTTGCACAAATTCCTTATTTCAGTATGTCAGTTCTATATTGTCAATAGATGTCCCTTCCAACAAGAACAACTCTTGAAAACATCTTACCTATCTTAACAGGATATGAAAGATTCAAAATATACATACAAGTAAAAGACCTGTCAGGTCACCCTATAGAAAGTTCTATAGGCTTTCTATATCTACAATATAATTAGTCTACAATTGCTTTTTCATTTAATATATAAGGCATTGTTGGTACTAATTGTCTTCTAGGCTTCTTATGCTTCTTCCTGAACATCATCCACTTCTACTATTACTAACTAACTATTTCATCCACTCTTTGAGTCTGTTCATTGCAATTTAGTTCACTTCTTATTACAATAATTATTCTTTCACATCTGGTACAATCACACATCTTAGAAATTTCAGTTCTTGTGCCTGTATTCTGCTTTCTTTTCTTTTTATAATTGTCAAGTACTCGCCTCCATATGTCAGAGTTGGTATATAGTCCATTGAAAAATACCTTTCGAGCAAATAAAATATGGATATGCCCTAAGGCTCATACAAGGTCTGGCTATTAAATAACGAGACAGTTTATGAAAAAGAGTTCTATTTTAAAAATTATTCTACTCTCCTTCAATATATTCCCCCTCCCTTGACACACACACAGTTCCATTTGTTTTTTCCATTGGTCAAAGGAATGCTGGAAGTCTTTCGCTTCACCTCTTCCATCGACTCGAACCGGATTCCTTTTAAGGCAGACTTGATCTTCGGAAACAGGAAAAATCACAGAGTGCTAAATCAGGCGAGTATGGTGTGCGTTCGAGCACTGGAATGCCTCTAGCGACTAAATAACGCTTCAAACAGCGCGTTATGGGCAGGTGCGTTGTTTTGGTGCAAGATCCACTGCTTGATTTTTCCACAACTCCGGTCGTTTCTTACGAACTCGCTCTCGCAGCGTTGCCAAAACTTTCAAATAGTAAGTTTGGTTTGACCCTCTGGAACCCATTCAGTCATTACGATGCCATTATTGTCGAAAGAAACGATTAGCATGGCTTTAAATTTTAATTTCGACATCCTTGCTTTTTTCATTCTTGGCGATGCAGGGCACTTTTCCAGTGCATGGATTGTCGTTAGTTTCAACATCGTATTTGAATATCCAGGTTTCATCGCAAGTGATGATGTTTTCCATTAATTCAGGCTCTTCATGTAACCTCTCAAGAAAATCTGAGTATGTTGACGGACTAGCTTTTGGTCAGGTGTTAAATTTTTTGAGACCAACTTCGCACAGACTTTCTTCATGTCCAATTCGTCACATAAAATTTTTCTGGCAGTTTCTTTATCGGCATTTACAGTCTCAGCAATCATCCGAATGCTCATACGACGATCTCCGCGCACAATTTTATTTATTTTAGTCACTGTTTGCGGAGTCGAAACAGAGACAGGTCGACTTGGACTTTGGTCATCTTCGGCGCTCTCTCGGCCTTCAGAAAACTCTTTATACTATTCGAAGGGCACGAAGGGTTATCGGCACGAGAAAAAAAACATGTTCTTTTCTAATCTCTACACAAAAATACTACTACAGCGACAAAAACGTGTTTTCGTACTGGAAGAGTAGACAGTTCCAGCTATCCAATGCTGCATTCGTTTCCCACTCTTCGCCTCTAGGATGCCTTCTCTTTATTTAATAGCCAGAGCTCGTATATGCTTGCGGAAATATTCACAGTATATTATATTAAAATAAGAAATCGAAATGTTTGAAGGGAGCTGAGATACCATGTGGGTTGAAAACACACACAACTCAAAATTGAAATGTCATGTCATAGGTTTAAAAGATTGATCTGTAAAAATAAAAATTTTACTACAACTGGTCAATGAAAGTGATTAATTTTATTGATCTTACGAAAATCGTAAAAAAATGGCAAAAATCGCGCCACGTTAATTTATTTAACATCTATATAAAAACTGAGTTTATTCTCGGCAAAATACAAAAGCTGCACTCTTAACCTTTAAAACGCATCTTGATTTTTGTCGATAGGACACTTGGATCTAAAGATATCGAATTTTTACCGTTGAGCTGATACAAATTTTAATGAACATTAATTTCGCGGCGTAACTGACATGCAAAATCGACGCGTTGTTTCTAAAGGTACGATTCCACCAGTGTGCTGAACTGTGCGGCACTGTATGTACAGCGTACGACACAAATGTTTATTCTGGTCGACCCATTCACGCAAACAATAACAAATTGTGCGCAAACATTTGTTACTTATTTGTGCGCGCACACATGGAAGCAGTGGACTCGCGTTGACGCGTACAAACTTGTTCACGAACTTAGTATTACTTCCGCTCTCGGATAGAAAACATTTTGTTTTTACGCGCACTTTTTGAAAAAAAATGACTATGGACTGGACGAATGAAAAAATTATAAAATTTATTGAAACAATTAAAACTTATCCTTTACTATGGGATTCCAGTCACAATGAGTACAAAAACAGAATTCCACTCAAGAGCTGGCTCAAACTTTCGATTGTGACTAGACTGAGGTAATGAGAAAATGGAAGATTATTTTGGCTCAATATCGAAGAGAGAAGAAGAAAATTGCAGATTCCACTTCAGGCTCTGGAATTTCAGATGTATATAAGACACAATGGTTTGCTTATGCATATTTAAATTTCTTTCATGGAAGGGATGAACCGAACACCAGCATGAACTCACAAACGAAATAAATGAACAGGTTAGTTTTATTATTTTATTACTCTCTTTATTACACTTAAGGGACTACTTATGGCTAGTGTGTTTTGCCATGGCACCATTCCGATGTCAGTTTGAAAATAATGTGCTAGTTCTTCTCTTATATCTTTAACATCTTTAAGTCCGACATTTCTTAAAAGTAGTAAGTTTCTCATTAAAAGTAAAAAGTAAAAGTAGTAAGTTATTTGGTTCTCATTATCAAAACTGCCATGAGAATTGTAAAGTTGTGCAGACGACTTTTATGTCATCAAAAAATTAGTCAAGTAACAACATGTCAGTGTTATTAATTGTGCCTTTTCTGGAGCCAACAGTATGGGTTTCCTTAGTACGCGAAATACAGTGGACAAAATTCCAAACACATTTTCCACAATACGTCTCGTTCTGCTCAACCGATAATTAAATATTCTTTCTTTTCATCTTTTGTCATGTTGGCCTGGATATGGTTTCATTACATTCATATCTAATGCAAAAGCATAATCTGCAACAATAACATATGGAATTGGTTTGTTCCTGCCTGTTAGCGCAGTCGGTTGAGGTAAATTTAATTTTCCTTGCTGAAGACTAGCATAGAAACCAGTATTTTTGAGAACACCACCATCCGATATTCTACCTTTACAACCGAAATCTACATACGTAAATTTAGAATTTGCACCAACCACTGCTAAAAGTACAATGCTGAAACCCCCTTTATAGTTAAAAAAGTCACTTCCAGTATTATTTGGGGCTTGAATAATAATATGTTTGCCGTCCAAAGCTCCAACGCAGTGAGGAAAATTCCAAAGTTGGTCGAATTGACGCTCCATCATCATCCATTCTTCTAAAGTGTTGGGTATCTAAAAAAGAAAATCTTATTATCGTTTCAGTTAATAAAAGAAGAATATAGTACAGTAAATAAAAGTCAAGAATAAGAAAAGCCAGTAGAATAGTTTAAGACTCCGAAGAAGTCGTTGAAACGTCGTGCGGTCAATGAAGACCCGAGAATTGCCCAAGCATTGTCCATTAATGGACAACGTAAGTAAGCAGATGGAAACAAGACGACGATATTTTTGCTGTAGCAGTCGCGGCTAAATTAAGAAAAATTAAAGATGAGCGAATGAAGATTTTATTGCAAAGGGACATAGATAAGAATAATACCTAGGGAATGGCTCCGTTCGACCTTTATACTACTGCCAAAAAAGGCAAATACAAAGGAATGCAACGAATATCGTACGATAGCTTTGATGAGTCATGCTCTAAAACTGTTCTTAAAAATAATCCATAATAGGATCTATAGGAAATTAGACGTAGACATCAGTAACACTCAGATGGGATTCAGAAAAGGGCTGGGTACAAGGGAGGCTCTGTTTGCAATTAACGTTCTCTCACAGAGATGCTTAGACATGAACCAAGAAATTTACGCCTGCTTTATTGATTTCGAAAAGGCCTTTGACAAAGTACAACATGAACCACTAAGACAAGTTCTAATAAAGAAAAATATAGACAGCCGAGATATTCGAATTATATGCAATCTATATTGGAATCAAACAGCAAATGTCAAGGTTGAGGGCAGACTAACAGAAGAAATTCAAATCCGTCGAGGAGTCCGGCAGGGATGTATCTTATCGCCACTTTTATTTAATCTGTATAGTGAAGCTATCTGTGAACAAGCACTCGAGGAAGAAGATCTTGGTCTGATAATAAATGGTGAGACGATCAACAATATAAGGTATGCTGACGATACAGTTCTCCTAACGGGAACGCTAGTAGAACTACAACATCTCGTTCAAAGTCTCAAGATATACTGTAACAGTTACGGCTTGAAAATTAATTTGAAAAAAACTAAATTTATGGTAATCACGAAATCAAAGAACATCAGAGCTAATCTTGTAATAGACAATACAACGATTGAGCGTGTGCCCTGTTATAAATATCTAGGTGCTTGGATCACAGACGATACTGATCAAACAAAAGAGATTAGATGTAGAATAGAAATCGCTAGATCAGTCTTTAATAGAATGCGCAAACTCTTTTGCAATCGTGATATCAATATAAAGTTACGAATACGAATGCTGCGGTGTTATGTCTTTTCTACCCTGTTATATGGAGTTGAGGCTTGGACACTAAAACAGTTGACCATAAAAAACGTCGAAGCTTTCGAGATGTGGTGCTATAGGCGCATTCTCAGAATATCATTGTCAAAAACTTTAGACAAAAGATGCGAAATTCTAAATGAGATAAAAACTAGAAAGATGGAATACTTGGGGCACATTGTGAGAGGTGAAAAGTACGAACTTTTAAGAAACATCATGCAGGGAAAAATTAAGGGCAAAGGAAGTGTGGGAAGAAGAAAAATATCGTGGCTTCGTAATCTACGTGAATGGTTCGGGTGTAGTTCGATTGAACTTTTTAGGCGCGCTGCTAACAAAGTCGCAGTGGCCATGATGATTTCCAATCTCCGCTAGGAGTGGCACGAGAAGAATAGATAATTTATTGTATGACGCTATAATTGGTACTGGAAAATATGCTACGACTCAAATGCCTTCACCTTATTCAGGTACCGCATTCAAGTTTTCAGGTTCGCGATACTGATCAAGACAACGATCAGAATAATAGTGAAATATTAACTTGGTGGTTTTTCTTCAACACGCTTATCAGCCCTACAGGTCTCAGGTACAATCCGAACAATAAGTTCTTTTGAAACTTTAAATAAATACATTAAACTTGCAAAGGAATCTCCAGTAGCAAGATATTATTAGGGTAATTGCAAGCCTTATTGAAACATGAACGCATTTTCTGTAGTTGGTGTCTTGCTTTGCAATAAGAGGACTAACGGTATTGACAATAAGTAACTCTTATTAAAATCTTCACACGATATACGAGTAAAATTTTTAAATCCACTCAAGGGATCTACAAATCTGTGCATTTCTTCATTCCGTCGCTGTGGAAAATACTTCACCCAACATCGCGGTTTTCTTCTTCGTTTTCTTTTAAGCAGACTACATATTAAAACACAAGCTGCAGCACTAAACACTACGTTTTCCAACCCTTCCATATTGAGAACTGAGGTTAGCTAGTACAACTTCTGTGTGCTACACTGTACGTTAACAAAAGTTATGCACAGCTTTGGACGGTGGAGACAGAATCTAAATTCTAATTAAGTGAGCACACAATGCTTGAGTTTCGCACAAAATGTTTGTGAACAAATGTGCTGCACACTATTTTGGTGGAATCGGAGAACGGTTCTATCCCCTGCGAGCTGGGTTTTGGGGTGAAGCCCGTGGGTAAAAGTGATAAACTTTCTTGCATCTTTTTTGGGGTCCCAAAATTAATATTCTCTGCAAAATTCGGCTTGTTCGTACGATTTTAGGGGTCAATTCATGGTCATTGCTTTTTTGGGTAATCGCCGCTCGCGTAAAATTAGTGGTTCTTAAATTAATATTTTTCCCCATGACTCTATATAATAAGTTTCCTTAACACATTAAATATCATCTAATATAAATGTATTTATAGAACGACTTAATAACTATAAAGAACTATTAAGTATTAGACTGTTATCTGACAATTTTATCAGTGTAATTTTTTTATGTGTGTTCTCTGGTATAAAATATACAATTCGCAAAACTAATTCAGTTAGAAATTGTATTATATACTAAATAAGATTATATTCAACTTATATTAAAATTATGGAAAAGTTCGGTATTGTACCCGATGTAATTGATGTCGTTCCAGAGCAACAACTTGAAGTCTTGTATTCCAGTGGCGTAAAGGTGAATCTTGGCAATGAATTAACTCCAACACAAGTTAAAGATGCCCCGCAAGTGAAATGGTCAGCTGAAAAAGATTCATTTTACACACTTATCATGACCATTCCCGATGACCCAAGCTTAACAGATCCTAAACATCGCCAGTGGCATCATTGGCTCGTTGTAAACATCCCAGGCGTAGACGTTCCAAAAGGAGAAGTTCTTACTGAATATGTTGGATCCGGACCACCACCAAATGGAGGACTTTATACATATGTCTTTTTGGTGTACAAACAAAAAGGTAAATTAAATTTTGATGAACCGAAATTGACTAATAGATCCACAGCCAGAGGTGGGTTTTGTCATAGAAAATTTTCAGCAAAATATAATCTTGGGCAACCTATTGGTGCTAATTTCTTTCAATCCCAGTATGATGATTATGTTCCAATTCTATACAAGCAATTTACATCTTAAATTGTGTTATTATAATCTTGTTTAAAAATGATTACTACTGTATAAGAAATAATATTTCATTTAATAAAGCTTTTTGAAAACTGGTTATTATTTTCTCATTTTCTCAAACTTACCTTTAAATATGCAACTATGAAACGTAACATTTGAAATAAAATTTTATAATGCTTAGAAAAATGTATTAAGTAAACGACATAATTCTTACTATATGTCAAAACCATTTTATTCCCTTTCTATATGTGTTACTTTCTCTTTCTATAACGTAGGTGCAAGGGGGGGGATAGTGGCAGCCTAAGCATTTTCGTTTATTTATACTGCTACATAGCTTTAAAAATTATAGGTACTGTTAACGTAAATAAAACTTCAAACCTTAGTTCTTCAAACTCTATTTACGAAAAATTTTTAAACAGAACAAAAAAAAATTAAAACGGTTTTTCAGACTTCTGCTGGTGGCCATGTTTACCCGCTGCCGAAGGGTACAAGTGGCCACTGCCATTATGATCCCCATTTAAAAAATAATTAAATGCAGAAATTGCAAATGTAAATTTTGCCTTCTAAACTGGTACAGTCTTTATGTGCCCATTGGCCGCAAATGCTGCATTGGATCCAGAGTTCTCTGTTTTTACCGAATTCGCCACAAATGGTGCAAATATCTTCGTTAAGGTCCCTATCACGGTCATCGTCATCATCCTCGTCTTCAAATGATATATCTTCTGTGTTCTTATACAATTTCTTTTTGGAACTATTCGCGATGGACTGGACTCTTTGATGCCTATTTTTCGTTTTGTTCCTTTGCGGGCTTTATTTCTTATTTGCTCTTCCTACTTCCGCTGTTTGTCTTCTAGAAGTAACTTCATTGGTGTTGATGTCATTATTTCGGAATCTTGCTTCCTGTTGCTTTTGTGGCTGGATCTTTTATTTCCAACTGAGTCATCTTTTGAGCATCCTGGTAGTGGAATTATGTCAACAAAAGATACTTCAAACTTTTTGTCATGTGTCGAACTTTCTTTATTCCCATCAACTTCCTTATTATTCTTCTCCTTATCTAATCCACTTTTTTCTCTTGGTCTAGCGTCTTTTTTTTTTCTTGTATGAATGATTCTGTTCGGCATGACTATGAAAGAGTTTCGCCGACTAGCTTACCAGCTAGCAGAAAAGAATAACTGCAAGCATAACTTCAACAGAGCAGAAGAAGACTGGTGTAAAGGTTTTTCAAACGTCACCCTAATTTAAGCTTAAAAAAACCCGAAGCAACTTCTGGAGCACGGGCTATGGGATTCAATAGAGTAGCAGTGTCGAATTTTTTAATCTGCTTAATGAAATTCTGGACAAGCACGAATTAGTAGCCACTAGAATTTTCAACTGTGATGAAACGGGTATTAGCGTGGTTCCCAAGCAGTTTTCGAAAATAATAGCGGTTGGAGGACAACGTCAAGGTGTCTTAAGTTCTGCTGAAAAAGGCACCACTATCACAGCCGAAATATGTTACTCAGCTGCCGGATGTTACATGTCTCCAATGTTAATATTTCCGCGAAAAAAGAAACAACGTGAATTTGAAACAGGTGTCTAACCCGGAGGCTGGGCTGAAGTTAGCGACTCTGGTTGGATAACTGCAGAGATTTTTGTAAAATGGCTACCACAGTTCATTCTGTTTTCTAAAGTGACGAAAGAATACCCAGTTCTGTTACTTCTTGTCACACAAAGAACTTGGTCGCAATAGATCTAGCACGTGACAATGGTGTGTTAATATTGTGCTTCACTCCTCCTTGCATTCATGCAGCCCTTGAGCTTGTATGATGAGTATGAAATAAGGAAGTTGCTCAGGTCGCATCCAGGCTTTCTTAAGTGCAGCAAATATGAGAACTGCCATTAATGGCTTTGAAAAATCTGGTATCTGACGATGATGACTTTCTACCATCAGCAACAACAGACATTCTCTTGGAAAATCTTGTTGGCAGTACAATCCAGGAAACATCGCTGGCTATGCCAGTACAGAAGCATTTCTCCTCACCCAATGTTCATCCCACACCCGTAGTTGATTGACAAAAATCTTCCCCCGCCAGTGAATGTCCCTAAGCCAGGATGTTCTTGGATGCCCGATTCCCCTGGTCATACTAATGCCGACACACATTTTTCAGTCACGTTGCCAAGAGACCTAATTCCGTTGCCAAAAGTTAAAGCCCTAACAAAAAGAGCTGTAAAAAAACGTGGAAAGACTGCTGTTCTTACCGCCTCACCTTATAGGGTTGAACTGGAAGAATCTTTAAAAAAGATACAAGCTATAAGGAAGCTAAAGAGAAAAAAATTAAACAGAGATTAAGGTTTAAAAATAATGAAAACAAACTGAGAGAAATTGTAACTCAACGAAAAAGGAAAGAAAATAAGAACAAATAGGTTAAAACTAAGGCAAAGAAACAAAAAATATCTGAAACTGAACCCGAAGATAGCGCAGAAGAAGAAGAAATGGCCTAGTTGTATTGCCATGATTACTACTCAAGTCCAATGAAGGCTGGTGTTCTTGTAGCATTTGTAAGAAATGGGCAAATCTAGCATTTGCTGGTTTAGATAGTGACGATGGCGAAAGCGTTCTCGTCTGTGAACTTTGCTAATAATATTATCTATAGTATGGGGCACCCCATTGTGCCCCGGGGGGTGAGGCAGAATGGGAAATTTTCCTTCATTTTTGTAATTCATATTTTTCTCAGAAACGTTTATTTTTTATAACTTTGGCTATATTTTTCTTGTAAAGAAATAAATAAATAAACATAAGATTTGTTAAATGATGATGTAGTTTCATTAAATATCGCACAAATTACTATCAAACTTAGGTACCCCGTTCCACCTCGAGTTCCCCAACAATTCCTAAACGATATGGAAAAAAATGTTATAAAATGGACAGAAAAATATGTTTTTTTATTCTGGATTTGGAGTTTCTTGACTGACCTGAAATCCCTAAAATATTTTTTTATACCACTTGGAATAACATAGGGAATAATGACGGTTAGCTGATCTACGTGATATATCAGGTGTTAGATCAATAATTAAGAGTAAGATTTGGTGTCCTTTATTTCGATCACTATTGTGAGTTGTAAATTTTTCGACATATTGTAAATAAATTTTCCTGGCTGAAAAAATAAAACAAGCAATAGAAGAAAATATGAACCTGAAGATTTTAAGAAAAGCTTTTACGTTTCACAATTCTAGATCTTTTCCTTCC
This sequence comes from Diabrotica balteata, assembly GCA_918026665.1. Classification (NCBI taxonomy): domain Eukaryota; kingdom Metazoa; phylum Arthropoda; class Insecta; order Coleoptera; family Chrysomelidae; genus Diabrotica; species Diabrotica balteata. The sequence goes on along the minus strand of OU898283.1, from coordinate 122,046,207 downwards.
AGAACAGGGAAAGAAATAAAAATATATGACAAGAAGAAGCTCTATAGATCTCAGATTCAATGAGGTTCTTTTTTACAGCAAGAGAAACCTACGTAATCGTTAATTATATTTCAAAACGAATTATAGTTTAAAAATAAAGTCATGAGAATTTCTAAAGTTGATATCGCACAGTCGGGAAAAGATTAAATATTGCATAGTAAGTGTGAATATTGCATAATAAAGTGGCAGCGATTATTTTATATTTTACATATAAATTATCAATATAGGCACATTATATTATTAATAATAAAAAAAAATTATCTGTTGAGCACTCATTTCAGGATATTGAAAACATTGATGATACAGCTAAATTTTACATAAATGATAAGATTAATTTTTTTAGATCCTGTAAAAATCAGTAAATTTAAAATGTTCATTAATAGAAAAATATATTATATAACAAGAGTAAACTTTAACCTTTAACTTTAAATGCTACATTTGCTCAGTCCTCTTATACGGTGTCGAAGCATGGACATTAAAAATATCCACTATTAATCGTCTGGAGGCCTTTGAGATGTGGCTGCACAGAAGTATACTAAAAATTCCATGGACGGCTATGCTGACAAATGTGGCAGTCCTTGAAAGAGCAAATGCTGCTCGCGAGCTGCTTGATAACATCAAATGTAGAAAGATGGCCTATTTTGGACACGTAGTAAGGGGAGACCGATATAATATTCTTCAACTTATTATGATGGGTAAAATCGAAGGACGCAGAGGAATTGGTAGAAAGCAGGCCTCTTGGTTAAAGAATATCAGGGAGTGGACAAGAATAAAGAAAGCTGAGCAACTATTTAGAATAGCTCGAGACAGAGACAGTTTCGCCATGTTAATCGCCAACGTCAAGGGGACTTGATAGAGCACGTTAAGAAGAAGAAACTTTAACCCCCCGTTAGTAGCGTGACTAAGAATGACATATTTAGTGGCATGAGGGTGTGGGGGACAAATGTCATCCATTTTTATTTGCCATTTTATGGAATTTTAGTTTATTTTCTATGGAAATATAATTAGCCCAGGGAAATAAACTTTTTTTCATGACACTCGTCCGGCCAGGCAACCGACAGTTGTTTTGAGTAGTATGGACCTCTATAACAAGATCCTATATGTTTCCTGCAGTCAATTATTAACAAATTAAGATCGAATAACGGTAAATTTTCGCTTTTTTCGGCTATCAGCAAAAAATAAAGCGTTTGAAATAAATTTGAGAAGAGAAGAAACTTATAAGTTATAAAAAAAACCTTCAAAATGACATTTTCTAAACGTTAGATACTATTCTTATTTGTTGCTTAGAAGGTTGCAAAATAAGTCAAAATTTTCGTTTTTTTATAAACGTTAATAACTCTTTTTTTAAATAAACTTCGTCGTTTTCATGGTATCCCATAAGAGTCGAATTTGGAGCTTTAACTCGACGTTTGGTTCATCCCACAGCACCAGTTCTGTTTACCAAAAATGGCTCACTTGGCAATCTGATTCGTTTCTCACGGCTTCATAAGTTCGAGCAAACCAAAGATCTCACCCATTTAAAGTTTGGGAATAAGTTGAGGTCGTTTCGACTCCAATGCCTCTAATCATTCGCTTTACCGTATGAAACTCGTACGAATCTAGCGCCAGCTATCCTAAGGGAAACTTCGGAGGGAACCAGCTACTAGATGGTTCGATTAGTCTTTCGCCCTATACCCAGTTCCGACGATCGATTTGAACGTCAGAATCGCTATGGACCTCCATCAGGGTTTCCCCTGACTTCGACCTGACCAGGCATAGTTCACCATCTTTCGGATCCCAGCGTGTACGCTTTCGATGCGTCTCTTCTTGCAATAAGAATGAGACATTCTGGGAGTGCGAAGCGGCCACTTTTAAGAGTAAACCGCTTATCCTCCCTCGGTCTACGCAAGGTATTATAACCCTTTACTTTCATTATGTCTTTAGGTTTTGTTATATCCCAATGACTCGCGCACATGCTAGACACACTCCTTGGTCCGTGTTTTAATTATAAAATACAGGGTGTTACATTTAAAATTATTGACTTCTAAGGTTTGAATTTTAAAGAAATGAGAAATAAACGTGAAATGAAAAGTATAACCGGAAGTGACATATCTGTCAAAATATTTTCTTTAAGTTTGTCATATATCTTGTAATCCCGATCTGTGTTATATCTGTCCCGATAAACCAATTTTTATGAATATCGTGTTAGTATTTTCCGATATATACATAATAGTGTAAGCTCGTCGTGAAACACTCTATACAATTATACAATATATGAACAAAAAGTAAGTAAACATTATAATCTTATCTTCTACTTCATATTGATAGCAGCATAATTAAATATAGCCTTGAAAATTAGGAACTGCAATTATTTGAATTTAAAATACACCTATAATTATTGGTAGTGTCTACTGCCAATTTCTCTGTTGTATTAAAAAATATAAAATCTATTATCGTCATTCGAATTATTCGTATTATTCGTCATTCGAATATGCAACAAATTATTGAGATAATGATGATGGAAATGAGAGTGTTCAAATTAATGAAAAATGCAAAAAATGAAAACTGGACCTCATAAACCCGCAGATGAGGTAATAGGTAAAGATCAGCAAGTACAAAGAAATCATTGGTTTGACGAGGATTATAAATAGAAATAGAATAGAAATTACTGAAGCCAAAAATAAGGTATAAATTAAACTGCAAGAACGTAACTATGTTGGTGAAACTACATAAAAATACGGATCATATACCAATCGGCAGAGGAATCCAACAGAGTGATATCTTATCGCCTAAACTGTTTACCGCTGTACTGGAATATGCTTGTAAAAAACTTAACTGGGAAGAGAATGGCTTTAATATTGACGGTAGAAGAATAACAAATTTTAAATTCGCAGACGACATAGTTTTGTTCTCGGACAACCTCAAGGAGATATGTACAATGCTACATGAACTTCAGTTAGTGTGGGTCTTAAAATAAACATATGTAAAACAAAATTCATGACAAACCTAGTACCTAGCGGGAATATCAATATTGGAGACAACCAAGTAGAGCTGGTGGAAAAATAAATATACCTTGGACACGAAATAAAGATCACAAAAGACAACCAAACATGCGAACTACGAAGAAGAATAAACCTAGCATGGACAGCCTATGGAAAACTCAAAGACATCTTTAAAAGGGATATACCAATTTCTTTAAAACGTAAAACATTTGACCAATGTGTGTTGCCTGTGATGACCTATGGTGCCGAAACTAAAACGCTGCAAATATCTCAGATGAAAATGGAAAGGTCAATGCTGAGTATATCGCTTCGTGACTGAGATGCAATGGATCCAGCAATCCAGCTGGATCCACGTTTTTTTTATATGCTGGATCTAGCAAACCATGCTGGATTCAGCAGCGTGGATCCGCAAACGTGTCAAATTCAATTCGAAAAAAGTTACTTCATGTCTTCATTAAAAGACTTTTTATTCAAAGCCGCAAGTCAGCAACTTGCCATTCTATCGCGCTAGCAGGTACGACGTGCCACAAGTGCGATTGAACTGCAGCATTGCTCGCCCTCTCTCTCTCTCTCTCTCTCTCTCTCTCGACTGCACCGTCTACGCCTATCTATTGACTCTTAAACCTCTTCTATTTGTCTAATTTTTAGTAGACTTTTTGCTCTCGCCAGTAAAAGTGTTTTCACGCCTAATTAAGTGCCTCTCTCAATCTGATGTACTGTACAAGGAATTAAGTTTGATTCTTGACTGCCGCACCAGGTGGCAGTTTGCAGTGGCAGATAGACATTGATTCTGCGATAAAATTGTCTGCTGGAGAGTGGTCAATAATCAATGAGTTGATCGCCACTCTTCAACCGGTGAAACTGGCTGTAGAAGCTTTGCAGAAGAGAGTCCACTTTGATAACGGCCGACACATCCTTGAAATTTGTCTTAGACATACTAAATAGCCAGGACTCTAGCCTTAGTGCCGAGCTATCGGAAGCACTACGCAATAGAATCGCGGAACGGCGCCTCTCTGAAATTACAGGTACATTAGTGTACTTACAAAATCCAAAAAAGTATGACGAAGGACTAAACAATCCTGGTTATTTCCCCACGCCGAAAAAGAATGCAATGCGACAAGAGATGAAAAATTTGTTAAGTCGTATAAATAAACGAGCAAGAGGACATAATGGAAGTAGAAGATATGCCACCTAATCCAGAGCTCTTGAATTTGACTTTAGAATAAGAAGTTGAGATTGAACTGAAACAGGAGAGAGAAAACTTTTATAACAAAAACATTGGTTTTCAAAAAGATTACGAAAAGATTTTGAAAAGGAAATGACCGTTTGTAAGACCGAAGGAGTAAAGGCAATCATTTGTCCATGGTTTATGACTATTTGATGACCTTAAAACCGACCAGCGTAGAGGCCGAAAGGACTTTCTCCGCAACCGGCTATATGTGCAGATCTGTGCAAAATACGTTAGGCGATAAAACGATAGATAAAATATGTTTTTTAAGGTCTCACTTCCAAAAATCTAAATAATTCATGTTTCTGTTGTTTAGAAATTTAGAATACAGACTGATTTTTATCATGATATCAAAAAAAACTCGTTCTCAGTAAGCCATGGAAGAAAAACATATTACTTAACTTGTGTCACCTCAAAATTGCCATCAATAAAATTTTCTTCACATGAATTACTCTTACAACAAATAAGTTCAGTTGGATAAAATTTCATTCGTGACAATTCTCAGCTGACACAAGCAAAGCCCTATGTTTTACTTCCACGGCTTACTGAGTATGAGTTTTTTTTAATCTCATGATAATTGTGGCATTTGCTCTAGCCATTTTAAATTAAAGAGACGTAAGATTCATTGCGAATTGCGACTGATTATTCATCCTTGCAACTGGGAAGAATGGTTTGGCCCAGAAGTTCTGAAGTGATGACCAACAAGCTTATGAAAGTAATAAAGAATCAAAATCGCCATGGTCATGACAATGTGCATACATAAGTTCTTAAAATATTTTATCCAAAGCATGTCGCTCACCTATTTGTTCAACCGAATATATGACTCAGGCAAAATTTTAACTGATTTACTACGGTTGAGGCTTTCAGGGAGACATTACTGCGTCTTCTGGTGACTGTTTAAGGTCTATACGTTGTTTAAATAGGTGTTTATACTTTTCCTCCACTGCATCGCTCTTGATTACTCGCTGGTACTTTTTTGACCCTTGTTATCGAGCTTATTGCTGTTTGACTGACTACTTTTTAGTAGTTTCTCTTCGTGTTTTTGTTCCTGTAGGGGTGCTTGGGTTGTGTTATAGAGGTAGCACCTTTTATCGGAACGACCACATCGAGCGTCATAGACGGGAGATGGTTTTTGATAAGATTTGGTCCTCATGAGACAACTAACTCTCACGTGTGGCTCCACGTGCCACATCCTGGGCAACTGCATTGGTCTGCTCGCTAGACTAAGTGAGGGGAGCCAGATATGGTCAAAAATTGACGCGAATATCATCAGATGCTATGTATTTTCTACATTATTATACGAAGTAGAGACATGAACGCTTTCTAAATCTTCTTTAGGAAAGATCGAGGCATTCGAGATGTGGTGTTACAGGCGCATCTTACGAATTTCATGGAAGGATCGTATGACTAATATTAACGTCTTACATAGAATGGGCAAGGAATGCGAGATCACTAACACAATCAAAGAGCGCAAATTAGAATATCTTGGCCATGTTGTGAGAAATGAACACAGATATGGCTTATTGCAACTCATTTTTTAGGGCAAGATATTTGGAATTAATAATAATAGCTTCAGAACAACATTAATTAATGATATTATTTGTAATATTTGAAGATATTTGTAAACAGAGGACCAGGGAGCAGATCTTGTCTTCAAAACCTAAGAAAGTGGTTCAATACGTCTACAACCGGACTATTCCGAAAAGCTGCAAGTAAGATTAGGATAGCTATGCTGATCGCCAACATCCGGAACGAAAAATTAGGGAATTGGGACATCCTTCATCAAGTGTCCTTCTACCAACACAAGAAGAGTATAGAAGAATACTATACCAATTAAAGAGTTTTGAAAAATCGCAAAATCTATTATTAATACCTATTTTAAGCCTTTTATTTAACAACCATCTCAATTTTAGTTAAAAAATTACTTTAATATTAATACAATGTACATAATATTGTTTTTAACACACCGCAGTTATGTTATTATACACTACCAATTTAGAAGAAATATGGTAGACGCATAATTAAGCCAATAATACCTTTTGAAGTAAACACGTGACACCAATTTACCTGATTATTGGTTGCTAACAGCGGAAATTCCATGCGCCATGTGCTCTTGTAACGTCAAATCCGACGTCACCGACGTCAAGTTGCTGGGTGCCGTCACCTATATTTTTTCTAAATATTTTAATTTAATATTTTATAACTAAGGCTATACTATGCGCGAATAAATTAATTATCAGTAATCTAAGCAAAAATATACAATTTTCCACATTCGACCGTTTATCCTGTTTCCCACAGGAACTAAGTTATCCAGGTTTAAATTTATCCCTAAATAAAGACCATGAATGAATTGCACGTGCACGCATGTGCCTTACCTAGGGGACAAGTGCAAGGTTAAGAAAATTGAGTGATTTTTTTTAGACCTGGTTAATTCTATATCGTTTTTGTTATCCTAACATCAGATCTGAGAATTGTGAGTAATCAGAGTTATCGACAAGGTCGTGGAGGGGACAAGAGTTTATTTTCTACAACAGACTCTGGGAGTTCGTTAATTTCACTTTGATTTCTTAGTGAGAAACTAGGCAAAAATGCAATTTAAAAAGGTGACACATGTTATTTTCGACATGGATGGACTTCTAATAGGTAAGCGAATACAACTGTTAAAATATACACGGGTTTTTTTAAAAATATATTTTTTTTGCTAATAATTTTTTTACTCCCGGGTAAGTTATACTTTTGTACTTATAGAAGATGTATTTTTTAATATGTCCGAATACCACATTTATATTCATTACAATTTTCGCAATAAGTCATTTTTGATAAATATCCACATTTTTTAACAATTCACAATGGATTTTGTTTAACAACAAACATTAGCTATATATTTAACAGACTGTGGATAAATAAAACTTTTGATTTCCTTAAAGCATTCCTCATGTTTCTATTATTGTAATAATAATTTCTGTGTACATACAAACATCAATTATTTTTGGTATATTCATTTTTATACCTAAAACTAAAATGTTATTATATTTTTTCCATTGCTCTTGATGTTTTGGTAAGCTTTGTCTGAATTTTATTTTCTCAAAACACATAGATTGTGGTGACAATGGAAATTTCTTGGAGTTTGGCAATATATCAAGATGATTTAGGTGTTATCTAATGATTTTAATTTTTTTATTTTGTGACTGCTAGGTATATTTTATACCCTATTGACTACTTTTGGTAATAAAGACCTTTATATCAAGTTGTTTATTAATTATAGATACATTTTTTCTTTTTTCCATGGACTTTGAGGTTCTGGAATTGATTTTGAGTGCAAATTCTTGTTTTATTGTAATGGCATTTGAGAATGATCAATTATTTACCATTTTTATTGAGTTGTTTCATTAAGGTTTATATTTTTCGATTACTATCTTATAATACAATTTCTTAATTCTTAATAATTTCCTTTCTATGCATTCATTTGAAAATAACCATCATATCTAATTATGTTTTCTTACTAAAACATATTTCTAGATTATTTTTGGTTAGTACATTAGTTATATTTTACTCTATAAGTGATATTTATAACTTTTTAGAGGCATATAGGATCACACAGATAGTTAATGTCTATCTTGATAGTGCTTCTTCTTTAAGTGCCGTCTCCCAATTGGAGGTTGGATATCATCATCACTATCTTTACTTTATCTACTGCTGCTCTGAAGAGTTCTATAGAACTGCATTTAAACCAGTCCTTAAATTCTTCAACCATGACACTCTCTTTCTTCCAATACTCCTTCCTCCTCTTATCTTTCCCTGTATTATCAGCCTTAGCAGTTCATATCGCTGTCCCCTCATTACGAGTCCCAGATATTGTAACTTTATTATTTTTATTGTGTTTATTATTTTGCATTCGTGTTAGTTTTCTTCTGTGTCCATGCTATTCTAATCATCCTCCTGTAACACCACATTTCAAAGGACTGTAACTTATTTATGTGTGCTTGCTTCAATGTCCAGCTTTCAAGTCCATGTTGCAGTATCGAAAACACATAGCATCTCAGTGCTCTTACTCTCAGTTCTAATCTAAGATCTTTGTTGCAGAGAATTGTTTTCATTTTTACAAACCAATTTCTTGCTATTTCTAGCTCTTATTTCAGTTGTTTGATCATTATTGTCTGAAATCCAGGTTCCTAGGTATTTGCATTTATCAACCCTTTCTATCGGTACATTTCCCAAATGTATGTTTGTTGGTATATTTGTTTTCTTTGTTATTATCATGTATTTGGTACTGCACTTGATAGTGCAGGTACATGTATATGTATTAAATTTTGTTAATAAATGTAATTGTATTTGGACCGAACAAAAGGATCAAAATGTATGTATCTCTTGTGAACCACACATCTTTTGCCTACCTTTTAGTGAATATTATGTTTTTTTTTAAATTTATATCTGTTAAGTAATCTATTGTTTGTAAGCATAAAGTTTGGGTTATCCCAGAATGTAATACAGTGCTTTAAAATATTTTGAACTTGTTTGAAGGAAACATTTGAATTAATCAATGCATATAGTTTTTATAAAATATTAGTTTGTCAAAAATGATTCCAAGACAGATTTATACACATTCATTACTAAGTTAACAGTTGTGACCAAAGTGGATGAGTTCATTCGTGTACCTAGTAATGGAAAACGAAGAAAAAATTGGTCTTGTTATATTTGATTTTGATTTAGTGATCCCACTATAATAACTATGCTAAACATGCTAAACAATCTGAGGGAGATTGGAGTGAGGGGCTGGAGAAGGCAGACACTCGATAGGGAAGGATGGAAGAATGTTTTGAAGCAGGCCAAGGCTCACGAAGGGCTGTAGCGCCAACTGATGATGATATTTGATTTTCACATAAATATATTTTAAAAAAATATTTCAACATGTTTATAAGGTAGGCATCAGCCTAATAGAAGAGTTACTGGTTCTCCAGTTTGGACGTTGGGTGTAGACTCAACAACCTTACTGTGTAAAAAAAACCAGTAAAAACTAAGGGAAAACAATAAGATGAACCACAACAACCTAGCAAACAAAAAATAATTAATTTGGAAAATGGAACCAGGGGATCTTGTATACCGCAAGCTATATCTAGATACTCTTCTAAAGTCAGGACATAACAGCCATACACGAAATATGGTGAAAACAGGGAAAGGCCACGCTATCTTCTTAATAGCAACTATTTGGCCAGTTATTTTTTTTGCACTTTGCTTGGCGTTTTGATTTTATTTTTTTTGATATTTTTATTTTTGGGTAAATTTTGCCCCCCCCAAGCGAGCGCCGTCAGGGTGCCACGCACCCCTTGCATCCCGACACGGCTCTGTCCTGTATACCTACATAGTGATTATTTAAATTAAGGCACTTCATTTTGTTTATTTCTTTTTTAAGTATGTACAGACTTACTTTTTACTGTTAATTAAATTTAGTTCCAACAGTCTAGTAAATTTAGTAATTATTAATTTTGTGTTGTGTGGATGCATGCTCAATTGCTCATAGCCAATATGAATTGTATCTTACAAGTAAACACTTTTCGCCTGTCATTTAATAGCACAATAAAACTGCGTCAATTAAAACATCGGAACAAAGGTTTAAATGTTTATTTTCGAAATTTTATAGTCTATAGATTATAGTTTAATCAAAACTTATGATATCATGATTATTCATCTTTTTTTAGTGAAAGAAATCTGCAATAGTTAATTCATTTTTACCTATTAATAGTGAATTTTTATGTTGTATATTTCCGATAATGCTTGTGTCAAAATATTCCCAAGCTGAGTCGTAATCTTTTACTGTAAATTGTAGTTAACTGTGACCAATCATAACTCCGGAACAAATGAACCGTTCACCTTTTTCTCCTTTCTTTTGAAGCGTCCTCCACACTCTTCTAATCGACGGATTTTAATTGTTTAAAATGCGTTTGAAATCTTGAATGCTCTTCTAAATGTAAAAAAATATAAGTATCTATTAAGTTTTAGTTTTTAACCTGCAGAATTTTGAAAATTATTCATTCATTTAACACTTTGGCTATTGGCTATAAATTTGAAGTTTTTTGTCAGAAACTGAAACTATATTTTGGTGAAATTCACAATATTTATTACTAAAAACATTAAGGTATTTTTTTTGAAAAAAAAAATCATGTGTAAAGGCCGTGTCAAAAAATGGTACACATAGTTTGTGACAAATAAACGCGTACCTAATTATCTTCTTAGAAACTGTGTGTACCATTTTTGGACACAATGTTAATTTTTTTGCTTGACAGTAATGAGTGTCAAAAAAGCAGTTGGTCCACAAGAACTTCTCACAGCATCCTAGACAAGATGTTTTAACACGTTTTGTTTCTTAGTCCCTAGGCAAGTACATAAATTGCCTAGTAGAGGTGTGCTTATTAGTTCTTTTAGACGAACTAGTTCAACAGAACTATTTCACAAAAATGAACTAGTTCAGTGAACTAGTTCGCGAAAGAACTATTTGTAGGACCGACATCGAAATCCAACCCTAACAGAACTGGTTGCCAGATGTCTCGTCTCAATCATCACACAAGCTCGGCGCTGGCCGCCCGTTTACTTCGGTTTTCAGTCAGTCTTTCACTAGTTCACTACCGTACAAGTAGTTCGGAACTATTTCTTTCTTTCAGTCAGTCTTTCACTAGTTCACTACCGTACAAGTAGTTCGGAACTATTTCTTTCGATCGTATGTTTAGGTTTAAATGGTTTAAATTATTATATGATTAGTTAGTTTTTATTTGCAAAAAATTATTAAGATTTGTTTTTTATTAACCGTTTTAAATATAAATATGGTTCAAGTATGATTTATTTTTATATTTACGTATATTTAAACTCATAGGTATTTATAATTAGGTTATTTCTAAAAGAACCTTTACAAAAAAAATCAGTGAATTTTCTAGGAACATTAAATAACACATTTTCATTCTCACTTTTACATAAAATTATATTTTATGTAAATGCCTCAATCATTTTAACCACAACTAAAATTTTTATTTCAAAATTACAATACAAGAAACAACACAGCATGGCAACATCCAAGCCAATACATGGGCATAAGATCCGAACCATTATGACATTAAGATAATAGTTTATGTTATTGTCACATTCATAAGAATTATGAATCTGTTATCTGAGGCTAATCGGCATTTTTTTAAACTAGTTAGTCCATCCATTCACAAAATAATAAATATATGTTCTATTCATTCATTCATTATTTTCTTCTTTAGAAGTCGAGACATAATTTATAATGCAAATCGTTCGCAGTGAACTAGTTCTATGAAAATTAATGAACTAGTTCAATTAGTTCAGTTGAAAGAATCGTTCATTAGAACTATTTCGATGGTGATCTACACATCCCTATTGCCTAGGCTTTAGTCCGCCCCTGATGGGGATACAGTGCTGTCAATCATTACCATCGAGCAAAAAGACAATAGAGGGAATGTAAAGGTAGTGGGGGCAAAAATATTGTTAGACAGGAAGTGCGATCTTTAGAGGCCACATTAAACAAGGAAAGAGAGTCTCACTCCTTGTTTGACATCAAATTAAGTTGGGTTATGTTATTGTTTGTCCCAAATGTCACATGAAATCTTATTTATATTGAAGTTTTTTAACAATTGTGTCGTATTTTAGACTATTACCGTTAATAATTAATTAAAACTTTCTCGTCTAAGACACATTCTGAAAAATATTATATAGCTACTGTTAATAAGTGTCAGAAAATTTAAATTTGGCGCATTCGCATTTCCGGATATGTCCGCCATCAGAGGCCACTTTTTTGGTCTCCTTTTCATAAGGATTAGATTCCCTCTTTTGTCTTTTTACTCGATGATCATTACACAGCTACAATTTTTTTTTAAAATGTAGCACCTAATTCTACTCAATTGTCTATCTAGATAGATTACGGAAACAAAGAGATATTATGCAGACCAATAAAAATGTAACAACAGAATTGAGGAGCAAAAAATGTAGTAAGATAAATATGTCTATAAAAAACACGTCAAGAATACACAAAGATCTTACTATTGCGATAGTTAAGATACAAATCTTGCGTTAAAGAAGGAGAAAATTTAAAGGGAATTTCATTTATGCATATTTTACTACTTGCTAAATCACTTATTGATATTCATATTTGATTTCTGCTCATGTTTTGTTAAGATTGATTACTTAAAAAATAAAACACTCATATTTTTATCAAAACTTAAGTGTTTGTTTTCTTTTGTAGAGTCTGAATCCATTTATGACGAAATTATTGGTGATATTGCCAAACAATATGATAAGGAATATACCGATGACTGTAAAGTAAAAGTGCTAGGTTCTCCGGAAGTAGATACGGCTAAAATAGTTGTAAAAGAATTAAGATTACCTATTACACCTGAAGAATTTTTGGTAGTTTACAAGAAAAGGCAAATTAAAGATCTTGCACACCCACCTCTATTACCTGGCGTTAAAGGTAAGTAAATAGTTACATCTAAGACATTCATCACCGGTATCTTAAACTGATATATTAGTTTTCGGGATTATAAGCCGAGGTCTGGATGTATTTCTTCCTGATCTTTGTTCTTTATTACGATTGAAATTGTCTTTTTCTTCTTCTTCCTTCTTGTATGTAGGCTTTAAAGCCTGTTTCTTCTTCAATATTAGCCTCCTAAATTGTTTAAATTGTCGCACCATCTTTTTCTTGGTCTGCCAATACTTCTTCGTCCATTTGGTGACTTATCTCGTGCTATTCGTACTATTCTATCCTCTGCCATTCTACTGATGTGTTCGTTCCACTCCTGTTTTCGTTTTGTCACCCATCCATTTATGTCTTCTATATTGCATGCTCTTCTTATGTTTTCGCTTCTCTCCCTATCCAACAGACTTTTCCCTGATATTCGTCGGAGTATTTTCATCTCTGTTGTTTCTAGTAGTCGTCTCGCTTTAGATGTATCAGGTCTTGCCTCCGCCGTGTATGTTAATATAGGTCTAATTGCTGCTTTATAGATTCTTTTTTTTTGTATCTTGTCTTAGGTGTTTGTTCTTCCAGATTGTGTCATTAAGAGATCCCGCCGCTTTACTTGCTTTTAAGCTTTGTACTCGTACTTCTTCTTCAACATCTCCGTAACTAGTTATATCTATTCCCAGATATCTAAACCTTGCTTCCTGCTTTATTATTTTCCCATCAATTTCGATTTTACATCGTAGTGGGTATTTAGATGTGTTGTCATACATTGGGTTTTTGCTGCTGATATTATCTAGCAATTATCTAGCAATATATCTAGCAATTTAGAACAATTCACATTCCAGACTCATGAGCGTCAAGGGTAAATGTAGCCAAATGTTACATATTTCTTTCTGATTTCTTCAATATACTCTATATTATTACTTATGATACAAATCTAGTGGATTTTGACAACAATTATGAATTGATTATAAAATAAAGCGGCCGATAAAATTACGGCTGCTTAATTGGTCAAATCACGGAATATGTTCGAGGAAAAACAAGTAGAAAAGTAATCAGAAGAGCTGAGGAAATAATTCAATCCAATCCGGGTCCGATTTGTCTCCCTTTTTGAACAGGGGAGGTTGATCCCGATTCTTGTGGTATTCTGTTCTGTTCTATTATTTTTTGGATTAGTTTTAATAGTTGTTTGGACAGATTTGGTCCTCCGTACTAGAAATACTGGAAAACTTTTCTAGAAAATTTATTTTGCATAAAATATTTAATATTCATAAATATCATTCACCATACCAATTCATAAATATGAATTGGTTTCGAAAACTTAGTTTACGGATTTATTATCAGATGTCGCTATTTGCGTCTATACGAAGCCATGTTAGAGTTGCTTCTTAAGACACAAAAGATTTATTTTCACGTTCAGAACGCCTGTGAATAGCTGTTCTGATTAGCCCTATTAGGGCGAAATACGTATAAGCAGATACACAGACGCATTATACGTGAAATCAAATCTTTACTGTCTTTTTCTTTTTAAAATATTTTGTGTTTACCGCGCCAGTTTAGGATTGTGTGTTTGAGCTTTCCATGCAGTACAGACTGAGTATTGTAAGTTCTTATCCCCAACACAGAGCATCACAATAGCTTATAGAGAACAACCTATGGATACTTAAGAGAATAGGATACATATGAATAAAATATAATGAAATAAATACCTGCGAAACAATTGAGAATATAATATAGGTGATACAACTTTGTCCACAACTGTAGATTTATTGATTGACCACTCACGCATATCTGCACAAACAAATATACATGAACACTGTACTCGTACTCGTTCTCATACTCAATCAGCAAATCACCAGACATACGCACCACAATGTAGGCTAGAGAATTAATGGAGAAAAGTGTTTCCTAAGCGATATCCAGAAAGTTGGCAAACTCTGACATAGCCTTGACACGATATGGGTGCTTTGCCATCCGAACTGTTTTACTGTAGTAGACAAAAAATGGGCCAACCAGATATAGCTGTCAAAAATGCCAAAAATTTGTATGCTTAGAACACGCAAAATGCATTTGCTCCGACTGCCTACAGGATGGTATTTCCGAAGACAGCAGCGCAGATTGACTTGTTTCCGTTCATTCATGTATCTACTTTGCGTATCTAACATTTATTTTTTTATTTAGTCTTTGTTTAATTTCTTAGAAATAGTTGTTTTGTATTTGTTTAATTTGGGTTTTGTGTTTTATAGTATTCAAAATGTGAAAAAGATATATCTGTTAACTTTTATTTTCAAAGCATACAAGAGTTTAAATACAAGTTATAATAAATTTGTGTGCAAATGTTTTTTGTTGTCTATTTTAATTATATATTTAAAGAATCGACAAGTTCTCAGACCGTTTTTCCGAAAAACCTTTTTGGACCTTTTCTAGATTTGCGGACTGCTAGTCCGACACTTAAAATTACCGGAAAGAAACATTAGACAGATCTTCGAGAATAATAAGAGATTCTTACCAACGAAAACTAGACCTGATATCCAGCCAATATAACAGACACAGGGAATAACATGAGAAGTCGATCGTTTTTACCCACTTCTTATTCCATCTTCAAATGGTTGGGACACAGTCCAACAAAAGATGCACCTTTCTGTTTTTTGTACAGATGTTTTGCCATGAACGACAGTACTAAGCCTAGATTGATAGAAACTGCGTTCATTTCTAGCGGATTTTCATCATGGAACAATGCATCAAAATGCATCAAAATACAAGTTGTCATGAATTTAGCACAGAAACTTAAGAGTTATAACATGAATAAGTTTGTAGATCTTTGAATTCATAAGAAAAAAAAGAAGCCGAACTAAAAGCCGCGACAAAAAAATTTATATTTTCTGAAGAAACTAATTGATATATTTATAGTTATAGTAAAAGGTGGAAAACTTCTTCGTTGTTGTTACGTTCTGTAACCATACAAGTTTGAAAATAAAATATAATATTAAATCTTAAAACTAAACCACACCGCTGTTAAAAATGTAGATTTATTTCTGTTGTCTTATCAAGGGCTGTCCTTTTCTAAAGTGTAAAAAAATACTGTATTGCTTACGATATGAATCGAAGCGAGAGGCAATGTTGGCCAACATATGTTTAGTTTTTGTAGTGAGTGCGGAAATTTGGGATTAGTTCATCCAAGGTTAATAGGGGAGGATGCATGGGCAATATGCACATGTGCCCAGAAAAACATTAGACAAGGAGGATTCTATATACAACTTTCGGAGTGATATGTTGTCATGGTTGTCGGGTCGAAACGGTGCAAAAATGTAATGCCGCGTTTACGGTAGTTGGAAGTGCATTTGATAAGCGTTATTATCAGTGTTATTGTGACGAACTTAGTATGCAGTTTATGTGTATGAAGCTAAAGTACCGGCTTCTTTAAGGAAAATAAAATGGTTGATGGTTTGTTACAACTCTTGGAAAAACAAGGTAAAATTTACTAAATACAAAATTCAGCATAGAGCATAGCTGAAATCTAGGAAAATGAATGATTCGACACCTAATAGGAGTCCGAAGAAAACCCAAAGTAGACTATTGTGCTTTCCTTCTCTTTAAAAACCTAGGTTTCGGTAACGCGCTAAGGCCTTTAAGTTAATAAAATACTTACGATAGGACTGAACAAATTTCTCATTGATCCGCAGTCTGCATTAGTTTGCATTTAAAGTTTACATTTAGTTTAAAGTTTGCATTTAAAAATAGTACCTATTCAGTAAATAAATTAGTATTAGCATTAAAATTTAACTATAATTATAACTAAAACCTTTAGGGTTTAAGGATACGATAGAATTGTCCAGTCTTTATCGTATAAATAGGTTGGTACCAATCCTTAGGGATATAAATAGATGTTTATTTCTTTATAAATAAATGTATATTATTCCTTAGGGATATATAAATGCTTGTATTTCTTTATGAAGGTAAACGTAAACGTTATGTCATTTAATCTATGCAAAATTTGGTATATGATTTTATATTAAACCAACTTACATAAATTTACTGTATTTTATTTCTAGACATAGTCTGTTGTTGGATTAACAGGTTGTCCTATTAGGATATAAAGATTTACAGACAACAATACAGGGTTTCTCAGGGTACCTAGTGGTTCGTTAACAATATAAGTTGGTCGTAATTACTGAAACTCTGGGTGGTCCATTAAATCGAAGGGTCTTCAAGCGAAGAAGTAAAAATCGCAAGGAACTGTGGGACAGTGAAGTTTTTCTTTGGGTTTAGAATTATACTAATCACCGGGGTTGGCTTGGATCACTGTTCTCCCACAGTTGTCATGATGAAACAGAAGAAACCAATTGGAATTGGAACAAAAAAAA
Source organism: Diabrotica balteata (assembly GCA_918026665.1). NCBI lineage: Eukaryota > Metazoa > Arthropoda > Insecta > Coleoptera > Chrysomelidae > Diabrotica > Diabrotica balteata. The sequence continues at coordinate 122,029,128 of OU898283.1, read as the reverse complement.
ACGTTACCACGCCTCTGGTTCATTGGATTACACGAAAATACCTGTTATAGGTACAAATACGACAAGAACTATTAGAAAGAAATCGAAACAGCATTAAAAAACATATCCAAACCACCGATAAAATAGAGTTGTAAATGCCACAAATTTAACAATTATATTGTTGCTAATTTCCTAATCTATGCAGTATAAAAATAGAAAGAAAACAAATGTCTTAAACAGAAGGAACAATAAACTCCGATTGTCTATCAAGATGAAACCTCAAACATTCGTACATCCCACCGCATGTGACGTCAGCAGACGTTCGTTGTATCCAACTTATTCTTGGCTTACATAGAAATCAACAGTTTACGTTGTTGAAACGTTTAGTAATGAAATTTATCATTAAACCATTAAGCCTAATCGTTCGGTTTTTTTTGGCACTAGATTTCCGCGAAAATTACGTCTTTTAGTCACACGAAAAATGAAAAACAAACAATATTTTAATGTTGTTTGTCAGGAAAAATCTGATAAAATCTGTGATTTGATATTTTTATATGATAAACCTATCGTACGACTAATACTTATGATATAATTCGCGATATAAATATCTTTTTAATTATGATATCTAATTTACAATGTAGTTGATATATTCACGTCGAGTGCTAATCTTAAGATTTTATTAAAAACTTTATTATCATGTTTTTAAATACCACTCAGATATTGTTTATCGTACGTTGAATAATTAATTATTATATCTATCTATTAGGTCGGTACACACCGGAGGGACCGCAGACGTTCGGATACAATTAGCGTCTCTTAGCAAAGACAATGACGTCGACTTTGCTAAGTAACAAGACAATTACTCTACACACACACACACACACACACACTACACCTAAAAAATTAAAAGAAACTAAAATAACTTTGATTTTTTTTAGTCATCCTAAGTCAACATCGTCTTAAATCAACAAACGTTCATTATTGAAATAAAGTGAGATAAATTAAGTTTTTAAGAATTACGGAAACGTTACTTTGATGAATCATTTCTAAAACTACTTTTAAAAGACGTTCCGTATTCAAAATTATTGGAAACTTTGGACTGGGCACCCGTAACAAGAGAGGAGACAGATTGGCTCAATTCTGCCAAGAGACGATTTTATTGTCGCTAATATTTATTATGATCTGCCGCCCAGGAGACTATACATGGAAATCTCCAACAGACAACCTACATCAGGGGTCACCAATTATATTCTCTGAGGGTCCTTTTCGAAAACCTACTACACTTTCGCGGTCCGGATCCTCACTACTAAATCAGGCAGTGGCGTAAACAGGAGGGGGTTACCTAGAAACCCTCCAGTAATTGTAACACCCCCTCAGGAAATCATCCCCGTTAAGTAGTTGAAAACTACTTAAGACTAGCAGTCCGCAAATCTAGAAAAGGTCCAAAAAGGTTTTTCGGAAAAACGGTCTGAGAACTTGTCGATTTTTTAAATATATAATTAAAATAGACAACAAAAAACATTTGCACACAAATTTATTATAACTTGTATTTAAACTCTTGTATGCTTTAAAATAAAAGTTAACAGATATATCTTTTTCACATTTTGAATACTATAAAACACAAAACCCAAATTAAACAAATACAAAACAACTATTTCTAAGAAATTAAACAGAGACTAAATAAAAAAATAAATGTTAGATACGCAAAGTAGATACATGAATCAACGGAAACAAGTCAATCTTCGCTGCTGTCTTCGGAAATACCATCCTGTAGGCAGTCGGAGCAAATGCATTTTGCGTGTTCTAAGCATACAAATTTTTGACATTTTTGACAGCTATATCTGGTTGGTCCATTTTTTGTCTACTACAGTAAAACAGTTCGGATGGCAAAGCACCCATATCGTGTCAAGGCTATGTCAGAGTTTGCCAACTTTCTGGGATATCGCTTAGAAAACACTTTTCTCCATTAATTCTCTAGCCTACATTGTGGTGCGTATGTCTGGTGATTTGCTGATTGAGCATGAGAACGAGTACGAGTACAGGTGTTCATGTATATTTGTTTGTGCAGATATGCGTGAGTGGTCAATCAATAAATCTACAGTTGTGGACAAAGTCGTATCACCTATATTATATTCCCAATTGTTTCGCAGGTATTTATTTCATTATATTTTATTCATATGTATCTTATTCTCTTAAGTATCCATAGGTTGTTCTCTATAAGCTATTGTGATGCTCTGTGTTGGGGATAAGAACTTACAATACTCAGTCTGTACTGCATGGAAAGCTCAAACTCACAATCCTAAACTGGCGCGGTAAACACAAAATATTTTAAAAGGAAAAAGACAGTTAAGATTTGATTTTACGTACAATGCGTCTGTGTATCTGCTTATACGTGTTTCGCCCTAATAGGACTAATCAGAACAGCTATTCACAGGCGTTCTGAACGTGAAAATAAATCTTTTCTGTCTTAAGAAGCAACTCTAACATGGCTTCGTATAGACGTAAATAGCGACATCTGATAATAAATCGGTAAACTAAGTTTTCGAAACCAATTCATATTTATGAATTGGTATGGTGAACGATATTTATGAATATTAAATATTTTAAGCAAAATAAATCTTCTAGAAAAGATTTCCAGTATTTCTAGTACGGAGGACCAAATCTGTCCAAACAACTATTAAAACTAATCCAAAAAATAATAGAACAGAACAGAATACCACAAGAATCGGGATCAACCTTCCCTGTTCAAAAAGGGAGACAAATCGGACCCGGATTGGATTGAATTATTTCCTCAGCTCTTCTGATTACTTTTCTACTTGTTTTTCCCCTAACATATTCCGTGATTTGACCAATTAAGCGGCCGTAATTTTATCGGCCGCTTTATTTTATAAATCAATTCATAATTGTCAAAATTCACTACATTTAGTATCATAAGTAATAATATAGAGTATATTGAAGGAATCAGAAAGAAATATGTAACATTTGGCTACATTTGACCCTTGACGCTCCTGAGTCTGGAATGTGAATTGTTCTAAATTGCTAGATATATAGGAAGACTGACGTTTTGTTTCTATTTCATTGATGTAAAAACCCTGTTTTTGCTAATTTGGAAAAAAATTAATACTACTGAACACTAATGACGTATTTTATAAATTCTCTCTATCACATTAAGTGTAATCCTAAAAAATCGCCAAAGACAACATTTATAATTGATTAATAAATATCACATTAAAACTTCATTTATGACATACTCGATATATTTCTTTGATTTGATATGTTATTGTAAATGTGTTTCGGAAAATATATTAACAGACTATTTATTTTTAATTTATTTATACAGCTATTTAAAGTATGGAAACATTTCTATACTTAACGATGTTTGTACCAACGATGTACCAAGGGATTGTTTTTCAATAAATACTCATTAAAAACAAGGATTTTATGGTCTTTTTCCAATATGTCCTATGTATATCTATCCTTCAATATGATATCCTATCTTTTTCATAAAAGAACACTTCTTGTTTATATAGCATTGATAAATTTACTGGCGTCGATACCAATATCAGCCTTTATTTTGAATGTGAACAATTTGAAATTGGTCATTAACATAATGATTATGCTCTAAAAGGTGAAGGGCGTACGTAGAATCTGTTTTTCTATTATTGAATGCCCTTTTGTGTTCTACTACACGTTCGTTCAAAGTTCTACCAGTTTGACCGATGTAAGTTTTTGGGCAGTCGCCACATTTACGTTTGTATACACAACTATTTAGTGCTTTTTCTTTTGGCTTTTGTTGTTCTTAATATATTTGCTTAAGTTGTTGTTTGTTCTGAAAGCTGGTGTTATCTTTCTTTTTCATGTGTTTGGCTATTTTTGTTAATATATTACCTGTATAATGTAATTGAGCAGAAGGTACTATAAGATATGTTGATACAAGAGATCAACAAAAATAGTCAAACATAAAAAAGAACGGAATAACACCAGTTTTTAGAACAAACAACAATTTAGGCAAGTATATTAAGAACAACTAGAGTCAAAGGAAAAAGCACTTAGACAGCGGTGTATACAAACTTAAATGTGCCGAATGCCCAAAAACTTACATCGGTCAAACTGTTAGAACTTTTAACAAACGGATAGCAGAACACACATAGTATTCGTTTTTTTCTCCTTTTGGCGGATTATGTCACTACAGTGAGTTTCATCACCTTTTTTTTATTAGAATATTTTATAATGATTGCCAATCTCTAGATGAGATCGAATCCTGATGAAAATATTTTTATTATTTTAGAACTTATAAAACACCTCTACAAGAACGATATTCCCATTGCCGTGGCTACGTCGTCTTCCCTAGAAGCGATGCAAGTAAAAACCAAAGATCACCAAGATGTTTTTAAATTGTTCCATCACATCGTGTGTGGTAGCACGGATCCAGCTGTTAAAAATGGAAAACCAGCGCCAGATATATTTTTAGTATGTGCTTCCAGATTTCCTGATAAACCTAGTCCTTCTAAAGTAAGTTTTCCATGGTTTTTAAATTCATATTTATATAAATAGATTTATTTTATCAAGATGAAATATCGAATGTTTTTATATAAACCTGAACCTCTAAAAATCATACAAACTGGCTGAATTTTTCTAAAAATGTCAATTTTGACCGTTATCTCAGAAACAACGCTTGAAGCTACCTGCGATTATAAAAATGTCAGTTAACACGCGCGAAATCAATTTATTAAATAAAATTTGTATCAAATTGACGGTAAAAATTCGATATCTTTTGATCAGAGTATCCTATCGGCCAAAATCAAAATGCATTTGAAAGGTGAAGAGTGCAGCTTTTTCGTATACAATTTTTGTATTTTGTCCGTTCTTCCAACAATATTGATATCATCAGCATAGGCCAGGATTTGCACTGATTTATTATATATTGAACCAGTGGTTGTGATTTGTGACATACATATTACTTTTTCCATGGAGAATTAAGGCATCCATAAAAAGTTTATTTATTTATTAAAATTGTTAAGTCTCTTACAAACTCAACGTAACACCATATTTTGCTATTTTTATTGAAAAAAATTTTCGTCACGTAAAAAATTACATTAAAAGAAATTTGCAAAAAAGTTTAATTATTTGAACTCTTGCTGGTAGGGTCTAACAACGGCATTAAATAAGTATTTTTAAATTTGTTCGAAACGATTCTATCGCAAAACGTGTTGAAAGCATCTAAAGTCCTCTAGACACACCGTCTCAGGACTAGCAACTTCATGTGGAGTCATATGTCGCCATGTTACCAAATCAAACGGTAACTTTAACATCTTAATATTTTATAATAAATAATGTAAACTAAATTTAACTGAATAATTTTTAACGGGTTTTTACCCACATATTTAGTGGCTACATTCATGTACACCTAGACACTGATGATGGAATTGATATTCTCAAGAAATTGGATGAAAAGTGCTCAAGATAGAGCACAAAATGGACAAAAATGAGGAAGGCAGAATTTCATGAAATGGGATCAGTAGCTGACATAAAAAGGGAGTGTGAAAAATGTGAAGACCAGAAGTAGCAATTGTAGCTAAAGGTTTGTGATACTTTGTCCCATTTGGAATCAAAATCGACCCGTTTTAGCATTTTCACAAAATCTAATGGATATTCCCAAATATCAGGTTGGGCTCTTTTGAATTGCCAACCCTGTTCCCATCTGCTCAATCCTTCAGACATTTTATTTTTATGTAATGTTATGTACTTTTTCTAATTCTTACATTTTTACTTTTAGTGTCTCGTTTTTGAAGATGCTCCCAATGGAATCCGAGGAGCCCTCACTGCTGGTATGCAAGCTGTGATGGTACCAGCTCCCTACATTTCTCAGGAACTTCGAAAACCTGCTACTCTAGTCTTGGATTCCCTGACGCAGTTCAAACCAGAGTTGTTCGGTTTACCAGCCATAGAATGATCAAATTTGTTTTTAGCACAATTGATTTAAATATTTATTTATTTATTAATAGATATTTTATATTATTTTTTTATATAGAGGGCGTAAGTGAGTGTAACTGCCAATTTTTTAAATAACACTTGCACAAGATATTTTTACGTCAATATGTTAATGATTTATGTTTTTTCCCATTTTTAAACACTAAAAAATTCTTACAGTTTATCTGTATTCAATTCTAAAAGTTTTTTAGTGTTTAAATTTGACTGGAAAATATTTTTGAAAAGTGATACGATAACAAATATGTCTTGGATTTGTTAATCAATAAAACAGAAACAGCGTGTTCACGTTTGCAAAGTTTTGTCTGTTAAAAAATCAAAGAGTATGAATAGTTATCAATTTTTTAATATGTTACTGTGACAATCTCTCTTAGCTGTTATAATTTTTGTTTATAAACTATGAACAAAACAAAACAGCGTATAATGTACTTATATCGTCAGTATTAACTGTAAAATTTGTTATTCATGATGTTCACATGAAAAGTACTTACTTGGCCGGTATTTAAATGTAATTTTCTCTCTACAGAAAGTTTTGTAACACTTATATTTATTGTATTTATACAAATAAAAGCAAAATTATTGTCGTTGCATATCATATATTCCTTGTGGCACCGGGGGCATCGGAGGCCATCACCGTTATGATATTCGTGTTCAGCGACCCCAAAAACCCCGCGATTAGTGTGCACTGATTTTGTATCGAATTTCCATAAAACTAAAGAAGAGGCCGTCGTAAGCACCAGGAGGTTTAAGGACGATCGCCGACATAATATTAGTGTTCCACGACCCAAAACCCTCTAGTAACGAGTTTGCACTGATTTTGTATCGAATTTCCACAAAACTCGAGAGACGAGGACCACCACTATGGCACTACTAGGTACGAGCTACTAGGCACCAGGGGCAACGGAGACCATCTTTGGCATCGCTGGCAACAATGTCACTGTTCAGAGAAATAAGTTTCAGGAAAATGAAAATATTAAAATATCTTAGAGCCTTAAGGCTTATAGACACGCCGTATGCTATACCCCCCGTTTCGAAGAGTGAAGCAAACATACATTGCTTTGCGCAGCTATGCGTGACGTCAGTTTATGGCAGAAACCGTTAGAAACTAGGAATGCTTATACTGCTGTCCTAAGCAAAAAGGCAGTATCTCCACAAATGTAAGTTTCGAGATATGCAGATTCTAATAAACAGGGCTGAGCCACCATATATTTATTTATGGATTCCGGATTGTTTAACTTTGTTGTAGTTCTTTTTGATATCATTGAATAAGTTTATTTTTTTGTAAGCTATTTTTATAAATTTTAATGAAAATGGCGGATACTGCTTTTAAGCAAGGTATATTATTACAACCGTTAAGAATGAATTACATATAAAAGCAGTATAAAAGACTGTATAAAAGAGCCAACTCGAAAATTGTAAAAATTGGAGATACTGCCTTCTTGCTTAGGACGGCAGTATAGGTATTTGCAAACTTTTAATAATTGTTAAGTTCCAATTTAAAACTTTTTCAATAAATTATTTTTTTTTAATTATCATATCTTGCAGTGCATTTAATTGTACGCAGCGACACAAAAAGAGGACAGATATAACATTTAATGGGTAAAAAAATCATAAATTATACTTGGAAAACCTACCAGAAATTTAGCACCCAATAATGCACTTTTCTCTTCCAAAGTTTTTAAAATATATACATATATGAGAGTCTTATATAATTTACAATTTATAATTACGTTGAAAACTGAAGGATAAAGTAATTAAATTGTCTTCCTATCTTCCTAAAGATTCATCATTGCAAAAAAAAATGATAAAGATAAAGATTGCATAAAGACTAGTAGAAATTCTAGAGGAAACTATGTACCTTAGAAAGAACCTTCATTGAAAAAGCGAAGACATTATCTTGGTGACTTTGTTGAACCAGAATCATCTAACAGAGATCAGGAATATAAAGTAGTAGTAAACAAATTATTTCAAAAGAAAAACAAACAAATCACAAATAGAAGGCTTGTTAAAAAAGTTAATACCTTATAATCTTTACTAGAACATCTTAAAGAAATAATATAAAAATCTAATAAAGATAATTTATTTTGATTATTGCAATATAACGTTGTACCATGAAGGTAAGAAATTCAATAATAATGTCAATAGACCTAAAAGTAAGTTAACAAAAACTTTTTTTTTGGTCAATAAATAGATTTATATACATAATTTTTCCCCAAAAATGAAACTTTCATCCACAAGTAAAATTTCTATCCTTTAAATTTATTTTTCATTATCAAACAGAAGAGGTAGGTACACTTTCAAATTAAACATTTATTTTTACAAACTTACTTTTTATTCAAAAATATTCATTAATTGCTTTGCTAAATGATTTATCTTCCATATATTTTACAAAATATTGCAGTTTTATTAAAATTCATCTAAAATTAGGTAATTTTATTAGGGTCTTTTCGAAAAATCCAATCTAACTGCCATATTGTGATGTCATTTGCGCAGGTGTTTGCTTCAACGATTCGGCACAAGGCGTGTGTATAAGTTTTAATGGTCTAAGTAAAATATGATGTACGTGCTGCCATCTACTCAAAGAATTGTTAAACGTTAGTTTATTTGAATGCCCCTCATTTTAACCGGGTGTGAACATACCCCCCTTGAAGAGAATTTTTTGTCGATAGATTTGTTACCCCGGAATTTGGGGTAACCGGAGCTGGATAGTGTAATTTTATATTTTGAACAATATACAAAACTTTGAGCTATATGAAATTTTCCTAAAGCATGAGACGGATTCGTTTAAAATTTCATTAAATTATTTTAAAAATCATTTCATGTGTCATATATTTATGATCCCCTATTATTATTTTGTTGCAATTTATGAATAACTAGTACTATGTCTGTTTCCTCAATTGTACTATCTATGTAAGATGTAATCCTATATATATGAAAGGGGTTCCTACAGCTGTCGCTGTTGCCTTCTCTCAACCATTTTCTCCATTCTTCTTTGTCCTCCCATTCTTCGTCTTCCAATCCTCTTTCTTGATTAAGATGTAATCCATCTTCTGTATAACAGATAAGTTTCCCTAAATATTATAAAAACTATCGAAAATATCTACCAAAACAACAAATTGGAAGTCAGAATAGATGGACAACTTACAGAACCTATTGATTCATTGAGTCACATGCTCTTTAATTTAATCATGGATGAAATCATCAAAAGCGTTAACAAAGAAAGAAGATACAGAATGGGAAACAAAGAAATCAAAAATACTCTGTTACGCAGACAGACGCGTAAAACCAGATGTAAAAAAGAAATTGATGGCATCGGTATTGAACAAGTAATGGAAATAAAATACCTTGGAATTACACTGTCCAGCTATGGAGATCCGGACAAAGAAGTGAGAGATCAAGTACAAAAAGCAAATAGACTGGCAGGATGCCTTGATAACACTATATGGCGAAACAGACACATAACCACTGAGATGAAGTCAAGAATTTATAAAGCCAGTGTATAAACCAGGAAATACGCTGAGAGATCGAAAGAGAAGTGAAGACATCAGAAGAAATTGTAACGTACAGTGTTAAATGAATGGACACAAAATAGAAAAAATGGAATAACCACATAAGCAGAATGGGGGAGACCATCATCATCGTTTTGGCTTTACAACCCTGTGTGGGTCCTAGCCTCCCCAAGAATTCTCTTCCAGTCGTCCCCTTCCTATCCATCGCCTTCCTTCGCCAAGCACGTATTTCATATTCTCATATCTTGGTCTATGTTATCTAGGAATCTTGTTCTTGGTCTTCCTCTGGATGGAGGAAGGCCTCCATCCTCTTTCATCGTATGCTAAAATATCTGGCTATACAGACCAATGCTGATTTTGGTTTCTAGCTTTTTAACTACTTTTCCAGAATACAGATCCGTATCATACTTGACAAGTACGAAATCTTTTCCCACGACATTTTCTGCATTTTCATCCGACAGTTTCTGTCGGTTTCACTTTTAGTTTTCTAGTTCCATGACCGTTATCGATCGTTGGATATCATGTTGGCTACCATATTCGCTATCGTGACTTTATTGACAGCAGCTCTAAATAACGATGTAGTTGATTTTCCATACCATTGCCTTAGATTTTTCAGCCATGATGTTCTTCTTCTACCAGGACCACGATTACCTTGGATCTTTCCCTGAATGATCAGATGTAAAAGATCATATTTTTCAGGGTGTCTCATAATATGACCGAAGTATTCCAGCTTGCGTTTCTTTATTATATTGACCAGTTGTGTTGTTTGGTTCAGCCGTCTAAGGACCTCCTCATTTCTAACTCTGTCGTCGATTTTTCTACTATTTTATATTTAATGAATGAATTAAAAAGAAAGGTTCTTTAAAGCATTGAATTCCTCGTTGAACGCTTTCGGCTTTCAAAGCCATCTTTAGAGCTATAGTACAATATAATAACTTAATGTAAGTAATTATTTAAATGTAAGTGTTTTGAACTTAAGTCAAATTTTAAAAACTACCACTACAAGAGAGGGATCCCATCGTTCAAAAAAAGAAAAAAATTCTACATCAAGATTTAAAAAAGTATTTAAAAAGTTAAAAAAAGGCAGCACAAAAAAACATTAAAAAGTTTGGTTATGGTACGGGTGTAGAGATGACAGACTCAATTCCATCAAGGGATCAGGTACAATGAGTCCGATTGCAGACTCGGTTCATTTTTACAGGTGCAGGTGCACCTGGTAACTTTGGCAGATTTTGACAACAAATTTTAACTCTTAAACCGAAACATATATCTATAGTACATAATGGAAAACATCCGGCGCAAAAATATCTACATAGAAACATTTATTTGGATTTTGGATTCATAATTTTATATTTTATTCATAAAAGAAAATACTAATTCTACTATTCTGCAAATTTATTTCTTAACACAGGGATACTTTCAAAAATATTTTAAAAACTGTTATTTTTGAATTATTTAAAGGAAACACACCATTTTTTAATAATTAATATTAATTATAAAGTGGGTCAGCCGATAGCCAAGTAAGTCAGGCGGCCCACTCTCACTGTCGAATGGTTAAGTGGATGTGCGTTGAAGATCTAACTCGGCGTACAAAAAAATTAAGGCCAACGCAGCAGTTTAAGATTCTAAACCGAATCTGCGGCTTAGACTAGAATGTGCTGGTGTCTGATCGGCCTATGGTGGAGCAGTACGGCAAGAGATAAGTGCTTGCGGCTCGGTGATACTCCTCCATAGATCCCTACCGGAAGGGCGTGGCGCCTAATATAAAGTTAGACTTCCATTATAACAAAATTATTGCATACTTTTCTGCTGCACTGCAAACAAATAGGATCGCTACATTTTATGCATTTGTATGATGTTTTTCTCTCTTTCTAAGGTGGGCAGATAGAATTAAAGGTCTGAACTTTGCCAGATGGAAGTTCTTCGGTGGGTTTTTCTAATTCTTCAGGAATGACTTCACGTATAAGTGACGAAGTATATCTCTGGGAAGATTTAGAATTAATAGACTTGTTCTTAGATATGATTCTAAGAGTGTCATAGCCAAACTTTGAATAAAGCGGATCCTTTTCATTGGGGGATGACGCTAACTCTATTAGATGAATATAAAGCAGTTTTTATATCCAGAAAGTCTACATCACTTTTTGTATTGTTATAACAGACAATTTCAGGTTTATTTTTATTTGGGTCTTTTTCATCCCTACCATGCATGGACAATATAAGCACAACTACTGATCTGATGATTTTCGGGACAATTGACAAGAGACTTACAGGTATATTAGTAGCAAATCCATAAAGCGTTGATTCCACCGGTCTTAATTTATTTGCTTTGAACTTTGGTGGTAGAATAGTTTTATTCATATTCTTAGTGTCGATATATGTTAAGAGATCTTTTTTAAGTTCTACCAGCTACAATGAAGTCAATATCCTTTCCTGTTTTGTTCCTTTTCTTGAGTTGCGCTTCATATTTTTTTATCATTAGCCAAGGTCTCGCAACCATACGATACTACGAATCTAATGCAACGATAATTATTTTGCTATTAATGTATTCTCTGCTATAATAAGGATGATTAAGATTCTTATTAGATAAACAGTTATTCATTTTATATAGGACTTGACTTATTTTATATATGAAATATATTGTACATCACCCACAACCTTTGCTAAGCACAGAATTTCGTTTTTCTAATAAATAAATTGCAGAAAGAAATGGAGTGATTTCCGATGCGTGAGTCCCATAGTATTTTAGTCTTTTAAAAGTCACTGGGCGCGAAAAATTTCGATCGAGAATATTTATGTTTTAGATAGACTCTCAATAAATGATGATAATACAGCGTGAGTTAAAGGTCTTACCCACCCTCCCAATTATTTTCTGAACTGTAATTACTTGTATTAATATAATAAATTTTTGAGTAAGTGATGAAATACCCCGTTCTTTGGGGACGCCTTTTCGCAAGAGAATCTTAAATATAATCATATGGCAAATAATACGTTTTGTATCACTCAGTATATTTCTAATTTTTAATGGAATTCTGTTGCGAAATTTTAAGGTGGCACCATAACTTTCAAATGATTATTACTACTTACGTAATGTCATTTTAAATTATCCTATAAAATGGCACCCATTCGCCATTTAATGATTGCCTTATACTTAATATAAGGTTAACGGTTCAGAAAATAGTTTAAGATGGGGGTAACTCGTACTGTATACTAAAAGATTATGTTTAAAATAATCTGTTGCTTTATATAAAGTTGTATACGAACAAACTTCTTTTTTATTGCACATATATGTAATTTCAAATGTACTCGTTCCTTTTATATATTTTATTTAATAAGACTAAACTCTAGGAAAGAAGAGTAATATCTTTTTTCCTCTTTGTTAGGTGTTATGATGATTAAATACTTAGTAAATACAAAACTAATAAAAATTATTATGGAAAACCACATTAACATACTTGTCAAGGGTTGTACGTTTTGCAAATTTCCGTTCTGGTACAGAGGACATGATGGTTACTATTATAACAGGATTTTTGTGAAAGCTTTTCCCGAAATCAATATTTGCATTTAAAATGGAACTGTAAACCCTCAGATACACTAAAAGCTACAGGTTGTCTTGCCAATTTTAAATTACTATTGAAATTAGAACAATTTACACCAATAATATCACACAATTATCGTTACTTCTTCTTCTTCATGTGCCTTGTCCGTTCCGAACGTTGGCAATCAACATGGCTATTCTGACTTTGTTTACGGCAGATCTGAATAGTTCAGCAGATGACAATCCGAACCATTGCCGCAAGTTTTGGAGCCACGAGTGTCTTCTCCTCCCTGGACCCCTTCTGCTGTCTATTTTCCCTTGAACGATCAGCTGTAGTACTCTATATTTATTATGTCTATATCGTTACTGGTTAAACTAATTCGAAGGGAAAAAATCTATCTCTATAACTTTATATAAGGTAAAAGTACCAGTTATTGGCCTCTGCAGGATATCACCTTGATACAGCTATAAGATGTTTTGACAGTGGAATTATATTATTATTCTGCATGTTCTTTTGTAAATGTGCAAATGAACCAGCTATTGGCCACACTGTTCCAATTATTGACACGATATTCACTTGAGTGCAAAACAATCGACTCAAAACCGATATTTGAGATTACACCTTCTGTTTTAATGTAAGAATTATAAAAATAACAAGATGTAATGTGCAAACAGTAACTTTATTATTAACTTACAAAAACTGCTATTTCATTATTTGGAAGACGCATTATAAAAACAATATGCAATACGAACAGAGTTTCTCAAATATTCATCATTGGAACTATCCCAAGAAAGACGTAATGAACAGAGAAATCATCAATTACAAAATGATTTTTTTTGTTTTTCAGTATCTGATATTACCACCCCTATTCCTAATTACACTTTCCAATCGATTTTGCATGAATCGGATGACTTTTCTAATAAATTCTTGAGGCATTGCTTCCCATTCATCATTAAGCGCGGCTCTCAGTTCCATTATGCTGCTTGGTGCATGATTTCTGCTCCGGACCCTTCGTTTAAGCTCATCCCAAACATGCTCTATTGGATTTATGTCCGGACTCAACGCAGGCCAATTTATTGTAGGTATACCGATCTCAGTCAGATAGGTGGTAGTGACTCGTGCGATATGACATCGTGCATTATCATGCAATCAAATAAAGGCATTACCACATGTTCCTTCAAAATATCTCTGATGTAACGATCCGCAGTTAAACCTCCTCCACCAGACACGAAAACCAGCTCGGTTTTCCCATCCATGGAAATGCCTGCCCAAAACATACAAGAACCGCCTCCATATGACACAATTTCTCGTATACAACATTGCGCAAATCATTCCCCTGGCCTTCTATAGATTCGACGCCTCTTGTCGTTGCCATGTAGGCAGATCCTACTTTCGTCGGAGAATAATACCTGACTCCATTGATAGTTGTCTTAATCCAATGTTCGCGAGCAAATTCTAGTCGTCTTTGCTTCTGGGCTACAGTTAGCTTGAGACAAGTAGCTACCCTTTTGCTTTCAAGTGTATGTTAGTGATTGGCCATTCTTTTTTAAAGTGATATTTTACCACTTAACTCGTAAGTTAAGATAAGTAGGTAGGTATTTGGGTAAGCAACGATTTTGTTATTTATGTGGACACGAAAAAAAGAGCATATCAAAGTAAACTTTTATTTTTTATTCTGAAAAGATTGGCAAATATATACTTGATCTACACTATAAATATATACTAGATATACACTTGATCTGTGTTCCATATAATCTTGTACAAGATACGTTATACTATCACTCATAACGTTATGCAAGTCACACAATTGGCATCTAATGCCTTCCTTACATTCTGTGTAGAAAAAGAGTGTACATATGTGGGAAATTATGAGTATAATTTCAGTGTATGTGGACTGTATTATATAGGGCTGGTTCAAATAAATTAGGATATGTAGTAAAGGGTATACAGACAATAGCAAATTAAGTTTATACAAAGTTTTACCAATATTTTTTCTGCTCCACATACTCGCGGTTTTTCTTCTTATGCGGAATATGTCCGGACACCGGTTTCTAAACACGTGTTTCGCGGTACTTACACTGATATCACGAGATAGAATACACTTTGCCTCTGTACACGATTTAAATTAGTATATGCAGTCTTTTTCGCGTAACTAAAGCGGGAGAGAGATAATTAGCGATAGAAAACAGCCAAGAGAGATGCTGTTCTTCTTGATAAGAGAGAGAAAAAGTGGACTGTCCTCAACGACAGATATCTGTACCAAGCGATAGGTAATAGGGGAGAGAGAATGACTGTCCCTAGCGATAACCGACAATCAAGAGAGCACAACTGGCCCTAGCGGCAGTCAAATCAAGAGGAAGTCTTTCTTCTTTGCTATCGTACAACTGTCTGTATTTGTAATGGAGTGGGGTTAAAATGTAAGTAGGAAGGGTTATCAAGGGTTGGACTAAGATAATGATTGTAAAATTGTGATAGAAGGATAGTTAATAATACAGCGAAAAAATGACATGATTTTTCGCATGTGAAAAAATGGAACACTATGTAATACCTATTTAGTACACATAGATAACACACACCTTTAGAAACTTTTTGATTTTTAAAATGTGATGGAATGTTTGATACCAAATTTGTATTTTTATAGCGCGAAAGAATGTTTGATACTGAGTTACGATTTTCTAAGTGTGAAGGAATATTTGATAATAAATTATCAGACGGAATTGTAATTTGTGTTGAGGACTCTTTTGTATTATCATCAAATAATTTTTGTTTGGGTACAATTTTTTTCTCAGGGCTTGGAGATTTAGTGTGGGCGAGAAATATTTTTGGAGATAATCTTAAATTCGCTTCTGGTGTAGGTGAATGCTTGAAAATGTCAATAACATTTTGGTTATTTACAGGGATAGATAATTTTGTGTGAGAATGAAATTCTGGTGTATGAACTTTGACAAATTCAGGTAGCTTAAGCTCAAGAACCTCCATATTGTTACTTCTACTTTCCTGGTGTAAAGGTGTTAACACTTTCAATGCTTTTTTTGACTCTTCTTGATATTTTGCAACAAGAAAGTGAACTTGTACACCTTTTTTAGTTTTGTTGTGATCATTTCTATGGGTTGTCTACTTTCCTTTTCAGATTTATTAAAAGTTTTAGCTAATTTTTTTGTTTTTTTATTAACCGACCTTTTATTTTCTTTCATACTTTGTTTTTTCTTTCTTTCGAGTTTTCTCTGTTCTTTTTTACGATCCTCTTCTAATTGGTATGTATTTATTGCTTTAAAATATGGAAATAACAACATATATGGCAAACAAATATAAAATGATTTTATTACTTATGTATTTACTATAAAACCTCTACTTACTTTGTCCCTCTAGTAAAGATACTTTAAAAAATATAAATATATTTTTATATATAGTAGTTATTTTATTTTTGTTAATATGGAAGAGCTTTCGTAACGCTTTAAGTGTCAGTATTATTTACTTTATGGCTTATTTTAAAAGAATATAGAAAATAAATTTGCCGTTTTAAGGTTAGACGTTTTATTTTATTCCATGTGTTAACGATATGTTATAAATATAATTAATTCATAATAAATGATTATTTTATCTTAAAGAGTACCATACTATGTGTCTCGAAATAACGTTTCTCCTTTTATCTTCCTGATGGGTACACGTTAATACATAATGGTCAACAACATAAGCAAGCCTGAGTATTCGTGGACAGTAAACCATTAGATGGCTATTGTCAACATTTGTGACACTACCAAAAAAAAACGATCTGCGAAAACGTGCGAAGATTTCCGAACTATCAGCCTTATGAGTCTTGCACTTAAGATTTTTCTTACAATCATACATGCCAGAATTTACAATAAATGCGAAGAAAATGTCGGTGAAATGCAATTTGGATTGCGCAATTCCATGAATACACGTGAAGCTCTTTTCACCTTACAAGTCCTACTTCAGAGATGCCGCCATGCCAGTTGTGATGTCTATATTTATTTTATATTGACTGATCCAAGGCATTTGACCGTTGTCAGCACCAGAAAATGTTCGCCGCCCTACAAATAGTAGGATTGGATGAGAAGGACATTCGTGCCAGCGTGCTCAAGTCAAGGTCGAAGACCAGCTGACCGACCAAGTGAAGATCATTCGAGGAGTGAGGCAAGGTTGTGTGCTCTCGCCGATTTTTTTCAATATATACTCTGAGGAAATTTTTACTGAAGCCCTCACAAACCTAGAGATGGGACTCCGAGTAAACGGTGAATACATCAATAATATCCGCTACGCCGATGACACTGTGTTACTAGCAACCAGCCTAAATGATCTACAAGCCTTACTAGACCGAGTGAGAACTGTGAGTGCAACATACGGACTAGATCTTAATATTAAGACAACTAATTCATGGTTATCAGCCGTACAAATTTAGCTCCCGGGGCAATAATGGCAGGTAACGAAGAGATCCAGAGAGTCGACAGATTCACTTACCTCAGAACTACCCTCAACTCACAATGGGACTACACTCAAGAGATTAGATCCAGAATTGAAATGGCACGGTCTACATTTATCAAGTTGAGATGCTTGCTGTGTTGCAGTGATCTCAGTTTGGGAACCAAGATTCGGATAGTGAGGTGCTACATTCTTCCAGTGTTACTATATGGAGTTGAAGCCTGGACACTGACGCAAGCCACAGAAAAGTGGATTGAAGCCTTCGAGATGTGGATCTACAGGAGGATACTAAAAGTATCGTATGTGGACCATGTCACCAACGTTGAGGTCCTACAGCGCATGAGAAAAGAAAAAGAAGTGCTTAATTTAGTGAAACAATGTAAGCTTGAGTACCTCGGACACGTGATGCGGAACGAAGAAAAATATCGAACCGCAGAAAAGGTTCAAATAATAAATTTTATTAAAAACATTTTAATCGCCGATGAATCTTCTATTTCGTTAGCAGGGAGACACAATCCTTCATTACGAGGTATTGGGCGTGGGAAAACCAGCACAGAAGTGTTGTTTACCGAACTCAACGTCCACATAACCTTGATTTGTTACAGAATCATGTTCTTCCCGATATTCTCAATCTTCCTCATGTAAATCGAGAGAATGTTTGGTTTTATGAAGACGGCTGTTCAGTTCACAACGCTCGAATATTTAAAGAGTACTTAAACAATACTTTCCCGAATCGAGTTATCAGTGGAACAGGCGATATTAAGTGGCCTGCGCGATCTCCAGATCTTACACCCATTGAGGTCTTTTTTTGGGGACATTTCAAAAGCAGCATCTACGATCATCCTGAGGCTAGAGCCCAAAATTAAAAAACCGAATAAGAGAAGTCTCCAATTCTGTTACAGCAGAAACTCTTTCATCTGTCCGCAGAAGTTTTTATGACAGATTGGGATACTGTTCAACCATAGAAGGTCAAATATTTGAATCATTTCTGTAGGGCATAAAGAATTATGTCTTATTTTATTAGGATTTATTTTCAATAAGAGTATATTTTTTGTTTTCTCTTTTTAAGAAATGCGCCATTTTTAATTCAACCAAAAAAATTGTTCGCATTATTAAAAACCGATACAAATGCACCGCCTTATAAAGGTCAGTGTATTTTTATCGAGTGTATGTTACAAGAAATGAACCGGGTATATGAAAACAAAAATTGACGGATATCCATGCGTTGTTGGTTTGAAATGGTTTTCTCGTTTTCTGTTTAGGTGTTGGAGGGGATAGGAGAATTATAATTACCTCGTACGAGGCAATGTTGCCGATTTTAGCGCTGTATGTAGTGTGCAATATCTAATCCAAAACTTAACGTACTCTATATGGTCCATAATAACATAGGGGCTAAAATATGGTCCATCAAATTAAAGTCAATGTACCCCAGTAGTGCAGGATATGACGGTTTTCTGCTCAGAATTCTTTTTATATGCACGGATTTTCGTGAATTTTTGACAATAGGTAGAAAGTTGGTTACAACAGCAAATTTACTAAGATGTAAATTGGAGCTGGAAGGTCAGATAATAGAACAAGTGATGGAGTTTAATATCTAGGATCACATTATCTAGCTACGGAAAGCTCGAAACCGAAGTGGAAGATCAAGTGAATAGAGCAAACAGAGCCGCAGGCTGCCTAAATGAAACAATATGGAGAAATAAAAATATCGGGAAAGAAACGAAAGGCAGAATTTACAAAACAGTCATCAGACCAATAATGACAGACACGGCAGAAACAAGACCTGACATAGAGGACAAAAAGGATGTTAGAAACAGTAGAGATGAAAACAGAAAAATTGATGGTAATATACTATGGAACAGAGCTAGAAGTACAGATATACGACGTAGATGCAAGGTGGAGAACATCAAGAACTGGGTAAGAAATAGAAGAGTAGCATCGAACGATCATATAAGCCGAATGACAAGAAATAGAGTAGTAAAGACGACAAGAGACGGTTCCCCAATAGGAAGACGATCAGTAGGAAGACCACGAAAACGATGGAATGACAACTTACTGGAGGCACATTGAAAAACAGACAAAGTATATATAAAAAGAAGAAGAAGGTAGAAAGTAGCTTAAAGATCAAGATATATCTATGCCAATATGTGCTGTTCCTCCGAGGGTGGTTACCATTACCTTCGTAAAAAAATGTATCCAAAAAACTCACCAAATTGGAACAGAAACGCAGAGGAAATTCGATTGGCTGGTCGAAGCCCTCTGCTAGAGCACCTAGGGAGCAGATATGGGTTAATTCTTAACAAGACCCAAACCTCCTTATGGTGGTCATGGTTGGTAGTTCAAGTTTCTTTTCTAGATGGCGTAATTACCTTACTGGACAGTATGACTTGTCATCCTAGCCTTTTATATAGATAGACATGATCACATTGAATTATGCTCTTTATTAAACAAAATATATATTAATAAATAAATAAATATTTCCATTAACACTGGTAAAAAAATATTCGTTCATTATGTGGCAGGTACACCGAACATGTTTAACTTCTGAATCCTAGAAGACTATACTAGCAGGTTTTCCAAGTTCTTGCTCATTCCATGGCTGGTAAACCGAATAGTTCTGGCTTGAACTGCGTAAGAGAATCCAAAACGAGAGTAGCAGGTTTTCTGAGTTCCTCGGAAATATGGGGCTCTGGTACCATCACAGCTTGCATACCTGCACTGAGGGCTCCTCGGATCCCACTCGGGGCATCTTCAAAAACGAGACACTGAAAATAAAAACAGAGAAAACTTGAATGAAAAATACATAAAATTATATAGAATCAAGAGTTTGACATCTGTTAGTGACTAATTCAAAGTGTTCAATGTTCTAACAAGAAAACGCCTAACACAAAAATGCTTCTTGTGAAAAAATATACAATTACATTTTAGTAACTACTTATAGCAGTTATTCCCGCGTACAATATTCACTCCACATTTGGTATCAGTATAGAATAAAGTCATCTCTGGCTTCTTGCTAGTTTCGTCTACTGTATCAGTGTGATGAAAGGATGAAACTAGTAACACATTTTTATTCTTTTTGGGTGCAAGCGATGTCACCTCATATGTGCTCCAAAACAAAAAAACAGGAACCTACAGGGCGGTCTTTCATATTGGTCATAATTGGGGGCAATCCTTTTCTTTGGGACTGAATCGTACCCACAACCGTTAGCCTGTGTTTTCTTTTCCATTCAACCATATCAAATGTCTGAATCAGCCTCTGAAAATACTCAAAATGTTCTTGACAGTCCAACTATTGTTCTTGACAATTCACTACTAAGGAAAATATTCATGTTAATGAAAGATATGCCATAATCAGCGAAATACCTACATCTGAATCCGATTGTACGAGAAGGATTTTACAGATCAAAAACATTTGATTTATCAAACACTCCTGGAACATCATCAAGTTATATTAAATTAACAAGCATTTCTCCGTTACCTAAATCAATTGTGGTTAGATCCAGAAATTGCAGAAGCAAAAAGTCGGAAATTATCACCAGCTCTCCATATAAGGACCAACTAATTGAAGAAAATGAGAGGGAGGGAGTTTAAAAAGGAAATCAGATGTGAACCTCAGACCGGCAGAGAAGATACAAAAAAATGAAAAAGCTGTTTTAACAAATCCAAAAGAAAATTTGGAGCTGTCCAGGTGCAACCAAACATTTAAAGAACCTATCTCACAGAAGACTGGATTCAGTGCTGGCCCTTCTATTCTAAAATCAGAAGTGGAAATGCTATAAAGGGTCTTAAAAATAACAAAAGACCAGGCAACGATAACGTATACGGGGAAGTATTGAAAATGCTGTGCGAAACAAACAGTCAATTTCTAGACTCACTCGTCAGACTCTTTAACAATATTTATAACAGCGGGGAGTTTCCTGAAGACTGGCTAGAGTCAACTTTTGTTGCCATACCGAAAAAACCAAAAGCAAAGTCTTGTGATCAACATCGGATGATAAGTCTAATTAACCACATTTCGAAGGCATACACCAAGGTTATTTACAACAGAATAAGCAAAAAATGCGAGGATAACATTGGAGATTCGCAGTTTGGGTTTCGGAATTCTCTTGGGACAAGAGAAGCACTTTTTAGTCTACAGGTACTCATCCAGCGCTGCAGAGATATGAACAAAGACGTGTACATATGCTTTATAGACTACGCAAAAGCATTCGATAACGTAAAGCACGAAAAGATAATTGAAGTTCTCCATAAGATCGGAGTCGACTACAGAGACATTCGAACAATAGCGAGTCTCTATTGGGGTCAAACAGCTAAAGTGAAAGTAGGATCTACATTGACCAATAAAATTGAGATCAAGAAAGGGGTACGACAGGGCTGTATCTTGTCTCCAATTCTCTTTAATATATACTCAGAAGAAGTATTTAAGACAGCGCTGGAGGAAAGCACAGAAGGCATAAAGATAAATGGAGAAATAATTAATAACATAAGGTATGCTGATGACACTGTGATTCTAGCAAGTAGCATGGAGGAACTGAGTTGCCTAATGAGTAAGATACAAAAAACAAGTGCACAATACGGACTCAGACTAAATATCACAAAAACCAAATGGATGTTAGTAAGCAAAACCCAACAACCACCACAGCAACTGATATTAGACAATGAAAGAATTGAACACGTGGATTCGTACATCTACTTGGGAACAACAGTTAACTCAAATTGGGATCAAGCGAAGGAAATACGTATAAGAGTAGAAAAGGCAAGAGCATCGTTCACTAGCATGAAGCAAATTTTCACCTCTAAAAGCCTCACCCTACCTCTCAAAATTCGACTTCTGAAATGTTATGTATTCCCGGTTTTGTTATATGGAATGGAGGCGTGGACAATGACCGCAACATTGATGAAAAAAGTAGAGGCCTTCGAAATGTGGGCTTACCGACGTATATTACGTATATCCTGGACTGAGCACGTGACCAACGAAGAGGTACTACGCCGGATAGGTAAAGAGAGAGAGGTAGGAATAAGTATAAAGAAAAGAAAGTTGGAATACTTGGGTCACGTTATGAGACATAATAAATATAGAGTACTACAGCTGATCGTTCAAGGGAAAATAGACAGCAGAAGGGGTCCAGGGAGGAGAAGACACTCGTGGCTCCAAAACTTGCGGCAATGGTTCGGATTGTCATCTGCTGAACTATTCAGATCTGCCGTAAACAAAGTCAGAATAGCCATGTGATGCAACTTTCGGAACGGACAAGGCACATGAAGAAGAAGAGGATTCAGTGCATATCATGTGCTGAATGGTGGCATAAAAAGTGCAGTGCCTACGCAGGTTCTGGGTCTTATAAATGTGACCTACGTTCATAAAATTACGTGCGCAATACAATCCTAAATGCGTACTTTTAAAAAGCGGTTTTATAAGAGTGCGCAAAACCACTTTTTTTTAGTTTCACTTTTCTAGTAATAATGTTTGTTCGCATTTAATTTTTTTGTTTATGTATCAAAAGGCTTAAATACAAATAAATATACTTTCAACGCGATTGGTTTGGATTTTACACTTGATTAAACCTTAAGTGCACATTCTTGAAGCACTCTACCTTATAAACTAATACTATGTGATTAAAATAATTATAATTCAAATAAAACTATCAGATACTTACATCGGAAGGATTAGGATTATCTGAAAATCTGGAAGCACATACTAAAAATATATCTGGTGCTGGTTTTCCATTTTTAACTGCCGGATCCGAGCTACCGCATACGATGTGATGGAACAATTTAAAAACATCTTGATGGTTTTTACTTTTTATTTGCGTCGCTTTTTCGGATGCTGATGTAGCGACAGCAATGGGTATACCTTTCTTGTGGAGGTGTGTAACAAGTTCTAAAATAATAAACATGTTATTTTATCTATTAAAAATGAAAATCCTGTTGCCACAACAAATAATAAAATTAAAATAAATAAATTATTTCGAATATTTTTTTTTATTTTTCGACATAATCTTTCTTATCTCAAGCGAAACGTTTTTCCAATGTTTAGCTTGAGATTCTTCTTCTTCTTAGCCTTCTGTCGTCCATGTTTCGACATAGGCCTCTCCCAACTCCTTCCATCGGTTTCTATCCTGAGCAACATATTTCCAATTTGTTCCGGCTATTCTTTTAATGTCATCAACCCATCTCATCTGTGGTCTTCCTCTTGGTCGTTTACTTTCGTAAGGTCTCCAATGTTGTATTTGTAGTATTCCAACGTTGGTCTTTCTGTCTAGCAGTGTGGCCCGCGAAGCTCCATTTAAGTTTTGCAATTTTTATTGTTATGTCCTCGACTTTTGTTTTGGATCTTACCCAGTCGTTCCTCTTTTTATCTGACAGTCGTATACCTAACATTGCTCTTTCCATTGTTCTTTCTGTTGTGGCTAGTTTATTCATGTTTGCCTTGGTTAGGGTCCAGGTTTGACATCCATATGTCATGATAGGAAGGATGCATTGGTTGAACACTTTGCTCCTCAAGTATTGGGGTATTTTGCGGTTCTTAAGTATCCAACTAAGTTTTCCAAATCCTGCCCATGCTAGTCTTGTTCTTCTCGTAATTTCCGCACTTTGGTTCTCTTTGTCAAGTCTCAGGATTTGGCCTAGGTAGATATATTCCTGGATTTGTTCTATCTCACTGCCGTTTATAGTTATATGTCTGGGGTCTTCTGTGTTTGTCATTATTTTTGTTTTTGTTCATATTCATTTTTAGGCCGACGTATTGGGAGCTGGCTGCTAGTTCCCCCAACATAATTTGCAGTTCCTCGAATGTTCTCGCTATAATCACTATGTCGTCAGCGAATCTGAGGTGGTTTAACTTGTTGCCATTAACGTTAATGCTATAGGTTGACCAATTTGTAGTTTTGAAGACGTCTTCTTGGGCTAGGTTGAAAAACTTTGGCGATATTACGTCTCCTTGTCTCACTCCTCTCTTAATGGGGATGGGATTTGTATTTTCGTCTAGTTGTACTATCATAGTTGCATTTTCATATATATTATGTATTAGTTGCCTATATCTCGAGTCTATTCTACAATTATTAATAGCTTGTTCTATAGCCCACATCTCGATACTATCAAACGCCTTTTCATAGTCGACGAAGGCAAGAAATATGGGTAGTTGGTATTCATTTGCCTTCTCTATCAATGTTCTCATTGTCAGCAGATGGTCTGATGTACTATATCCTTTGCGAAAGCCAGCCTGTTCAACCGGTTGGTAATTTTTCATTTTGTAGGTTAACTGGTTATTAATAATTCTCATAAATAGTTTGTATACTTGACTGAGCAACGATATAGGTCTATAATTCTGTAGATCACATTTGTCCCCTTTTTTGTGTAAGAGTATTACTAGACTCTCGTTCCAGTCTTTAGGGATCTGGCTATTATGGATACATCTATTAAATAGCTCTGTTAGTACGGGAATTGTTAATGTCTTGCTTGTTTTCAAGAGCTCGGCAATTATACCATCGTGTCCTGGAGCTTTATTATTTTTTAGTTCTTTTAAAGCTCTTTCTATTTCGTATCCCTTTATATTTGGTAGTACTTCTGATCCCACGTTTTTATTTTTCTTTTGACGTTCTCCTTTGTTGTTTCATTAGGCTGGCCTTGCGAGCTGTACAAGGATGTGTAGAAGTCTTCGACAATATTTGTTATTATATATTTGTCCTTCTCTACCTTATTGTTAGCGTCTTTAATTTTGATGATTTTTCCAGTGGAAACTCCCAGTGCGGGTCTTAGACATTTTAAGCCTCTGTTGTTTTCAATGACTCGCTCTATTAAGTTCTCGTTCCATTTTTGTATGTCGCGTTTTAGTTCTTTTCTAATTGTTTTATTAAGTTCTCTATATTTTTGAGTATGGCGTTTGTTTTGCGCTAGTAGTTGTCTTCTTTCCGTCATTAGCTGTTTAGTTTCATTGCTTATTTTGTCTTCTTTAGTCCTTGTTTTCTTTGCGACCTGTAGTCCTGCTGCGAGAAGGTTTTTATTTAGGTTTTTATTAATCTCGTCAATTTGATCTTGATTATGTGAAGGATCAGATTCGAACTTATCCGCTAAGACCTCTCGGAATTGCTCTTCATTTGTTCTTAGTTTAAAGGCATCTATCCTCGTTGTTTTTTTTTAATTCCTTTTTCTCTCTTCTTTCATGTTAATATTTATTTTTGCTCTGACTATACGATGGTCACTGCCCGTTGTTACGTTGTTTATTGTTGTGACGTCTTCAAATATTCCTTTGTTGTTTGAGAGAAAATAGTCTATTTCATTTTTGGTAGTTCCGTTAGGTGCGACCCATGTCCACTTTCTGTTAGGTTTCTTTTTGTAGAAGGTATTCATAACATACATGTTTTCTTGTTAAAGGAATTCCATGAGTTTTTCTCCTCTTGTGTTTCTTGTGCCGAATCCAAGGCTTGAGATTAAGGATCTAAAAAGTGGAAATTCGGAAGTTCGACAAAATAGACAACTCTTTGGTGATGACTTCCTCGTGTTTTTAAGTTTTCTTGTTCTTTGCGGATGACCAGGGCGTCCTAGCTCAAGATTCTTATGATCTAGAATTTCTGAAAAAGCATCTATACATAGAATATGTAAAATGGAGGTTACAAGTCAGCATGAAGAAAACAGAATATTTAGTTATCAATTCACATGCAAGGTTTGAAGTGTTGATAGAGGAGGACATGGAAATCAAACAAGTGAAAACATTTAAATATTTATGTGAACTCATTGATAAGAGCGGCTTGGGAGAAACCGAAATTAAACACCGAATTAATCAGGGACGTAAAATTGTAGGATGTCTGGAACTCCTGATGGTGGGATCGCAACCTTTCCAAAAGGAACAAAAAAAGAATAGGGTAAACCATGGTTGAATCAGTTCTTTGCTATGGCTCTGAAGTATGGGCAATTAATGCAGACCTGAAGAAAAGATTGTTGGTAGTTGAAATGGATTATTTGAGAAGAAGTGCTAGAACATCAAGGCTGGAAAGAAAGACCAACGAATCCATAAGAAATAACATGAATGCTACAGAAACGGTCGTTGACAGAATAGAAAGAAGAGGTTTAAAAAGGTTTGGATACCTATTGAGAATGCCTGACGAACGTTGGCTCCAAAAACTTCACAGATAGAAGCCCCCTAGAAGAAGAAAAAGAGGTACACCTCGACGCTCATGAAATGAAGGAGTTAGAAGAGCGACGGAATCGAGAGGTTTGGAGGAGGAGCATGCATTGGCCCGGGAGGATTGGCGAAGAAGAACGGGAATACGGCGATGACCGTCTCCAAAATGTATTGTATTTATTATATTTATTTCATGGCTCAAAATATGCACGCCACTGTTTCACCTATGCTCTACGTAACTGGTGGGCGTACTCGAAGTATCATAAATGGTTGGTTACTCATATTTGGCGACTACTAACTGTAGCACATTAGAACTTAGTGTCTTCGTGTAACAGAGTATATAATTGCTTACCAGTATATAATATTTACTTACCTTTAGCACCAGGTAACATCTCTGTCTGTGCAAGTTCTGTTTCTTGGTTTTTCCTGAATAATACCAGAAATTCCTCGGGAGTAATAGGTAATCCTAATTCTTGCACAACTATTTTGGCTGTGTCTGGTTCACGGGTACCTAACACTTTATGTTGACATTCTTCGGTATATCTTTTACCATATAGTTTGGCAATATCATCAATAATTTTTTCATAAATGGATTCAGACTCTGCAAAGATATAGTTATATATAGTACTTGTAATAGTCAGCAATAGGTGTCAGAAAATAAAAGTAATAAACAAAGAAAACACAAAAATAATGTATCAAAAAGGACATAAAATCGGGACAACATTATTGAATATACAATTCGGTTTATCAAGCAATGTTATGGATAGACGCATCAGTATTAAAATAGAGGAATAGGGGAAGGGTGGGCAAGTCGACATACTCGAAGGTAAAATCGATTTATTTTGAAAAATGTAAAAGGTGTCATGAATTAAAAAGCGCCATAATACAAACAGAACATTCTTTTTTAATATTTATTAAGTGAAAAACAAAAACAGAACTCCATTTTAAAACTGTCAATGTAAAACAAAAAAGAGTGAAAATGTCATCCAGCCCTACCCTAGAGGGCAAGACGGCATATACGTAGATTTAATCATATAAAGTGATCAATTCTTAGCCTTCATTGATAGTCCTGCACACTCTGCATGAGTCCACATTTGGCACTTTCGGCAATGTAACCAGCCTTCTTGAGATGTGGATAGGCTATATAATTCATTGCAATAGAGGCATGCGCAATCATTGTCGTCGTCGTCATTAAAGGGTTCTTCTCAGTCTGATTTTTTTTCATAGATTTTAACTGCCGCACTTTGTTCACTTTTTCTTAATTTTCCGGTTCTCTTATCTCGACAATCTTTTTGAGTGTCTTTATCTCCACATTCTAAGGTACCATCAAACACATTTTTCTTTACTGAGTTTTGCTTATTCCCTCTTATCTCTCTCGCTTTCTTAAAATTCTGTTGTTCGCGAAGACTCTGGAGGTATGGACTCGTGGTAAGAACATCTTGGTAACTATTGGCCTTTCTTCTTCTGGACTTTCTTGCATTTCCCTAAGAAAGAGGTGAAATTTGCAACAAAACGTTTGTGACGTTATTAGCTGAAGACTCTACATGTTCATGTGGCTTTGTATTTACTGTTGTAGATGACTGCGGATCTTCGTCATTCAAATGTTCTGCTGCAGTGAAACATGCACCCGGATTAAGGGATTCAGTGTTTGCATTATCGGCCTCAAGTGTTACGTCAGTTACTGTGCTGGGCAAATAAATGTGTTCTGGAAATATAACCGGGTTGAAAGGTAAGATCCCTGTTGCTTTGAATCCGCTTAAAGCTATCGTTGGTATTGCGGTTTTATTGTAGGCGGAAGAAAAAAACGAAGCGACCTGGTAAAGAATGATGACACGACTTGGATTTTCCTTCAACCATTGAGTTGCTGTTGCATCGTAGTACTTACTTAGTGGCCCGAAAAAGCACACAAGAGAGGTTGGAGACGATGTGTGCAATGTGAAGGCAACCAAATAGCACCACTGAATTGTTTTTTGCAAGTTCCAATGCTTCTAAATTTTTATGGCTGACTTGCCCGTCTAAAATTAGCAGGGCTTTGTGTTTGGTGTTCGGTCGAACATGTTTAATAAAGTGTTCCATTCATTTTAAAAATAGTTCCCTGGTCTTGTAACCTGATTCATTGTACAAACATAAAGTCCCAAGGGGCGCTCCGTCGTATAATGTTGGATTGAATTTCTTCCGAGGAAAAATTACAGCAGGTGGAATATAAGTTCCCCCTGAACTCATGCACGCTACTACAGTTGAATGTACTCCCCTTTTCCTGCTGATGATGGCACCCACTTGTTTCTTTCCTTTTAGAGCAAAAATTTTAGAAGTATTATGTACAGTTGTCAATCCTGACTCGTCCATGTTAAAAATCATACTTTTGTCGATTTATTCATTATTTATTACGTTACGTAGATTTTTATCTACACATTGTAGCAATGTGTCGTCTTGCCCGGCTATGTCAACTTGCCCACCCTTCCCTAAAATAAATTTTGTGTAACCTTTTCCTTTTGGCTAGGTCTAGGTTTCAAGGTTGCGCAAGCACCCTATAAAATCAATCATCTGACTCGAAAACACGCTTATGTCTGCCAATAAACATAAATGTAAAAATCTATTTCTATTGTATTCCCGCCTTTTACATAGTGAAAAAAGCAAATAAAGAAATATTGACACCAAATGTGAAAAATGTCCGGAATGTACATATAAAATTAGAGTTTATATCACGATCTCTCAATAAATTTATTTGATTTCTCTTAGTTTGAATTTTAGTTAGTTTAAGGAAAAATTATGAAACTTGGGCAACACTGTAACGAGGAATTGTAAGTTACCTACATTTGGCGCAAATAATCAGCGTAAAAATTATCTAAATCAGTTTGAAATTATGTACATATTTTTAAAAATATTATGTAAAGGAAAACATATTCTGAAAACATTAAACATGTTAAAGTGTTTAAAGAAAATAAGTACATAACTAGACATTATCTTCCTCTAAGTTGTTAATTTGCTAGCATATATACACAGTTTAATGCTTATTTAGAAGGCTTATTTAGCATATACTGTGATAAATAAGTCAAACAATACTTGAAACAAACAACTGAATAAAATGGTTTTGAAACTGTTTTTTTGTGGCATGTTTAAGTTAAATATTATGTTTAATATGGGATTAAGCTGCAATTGTGACTTAATCTCATATAAACATAATATTTAAACAACTGCGAATAGTATATAATTCGAAATTATTAAATAATTATATTCTCTTACCTATTAAGGTTCCATCCAAGTCGAAAATAACGTGTGTCACTTTTTTAAATTGCATTTTTGGCTATTTTCCACAAATAACTGAAGGTGAAATAGGAAATTCCGGTGTCTGATACGGAAAATATAAGCTTGTCCCCTCCACGACCTTGCTGACAACTCCGTAACTCACTGATTGATAACTCTGAGTGACTCTGATGTCACAAAAATTTTCAAATCTGATATTAAGATCACAAAAACGGAATAACTGGAATAAACAGATCTAAAAGAATCAATCCGCTTCTTAACCTTGCTCTTGTATGGTTGTATGTCACCGTAACCTAGGTCAGGCACATGCACATGCGTGCCGTTTTGCGTAATACCGTGTACGCTTCATCAATTGATTAAGCGTTTCGATTCAATCAACGATTTAAGGGTATATTTGACCTTGGCTAGTGAGAAACAGTAATAATGATCGAAAGTGGTAAATTGTATTTTTTGTAAGAATCGCCATAATATATCTATTCATGCGTAGGCGCAGTATACTAAAGATAATTATAATATTTGAAATCTTGTAACTTGACGAGGATACGAGCGATATGAGCGACTTGCCCCGAAGTTTCCAGCCACCAATCACGTGCGGCCAGATGGTAAAAGAGAGTAGAAGCACAGTATATTGCTTTAAAAAAAGAATTTCTTATATTCTTTTTAAGCAATATACTGTGGTAGAAGTATTATTATTAATAGTTAACTCGAAAATTTGCATCCGTCTAAACTTGTACATGTTTACAAACACTATATTACAGCACTATTTTTATTTTTTAAATTGAAACACAATTACCACTCGGTATTTATTAATTAATATAATAATGTATTTGTATAGGTATATCTCTACTCTATCTGTTAGGTATTCTTATAGATAGGGGAAAGCGTGTACCTTGGACAATCATTATAAAAATGTAACCGTTGTAGCGAGAAATCTGAGAAATTTGTAATATGATGGCAACACTGTCTCCACTTACATCAAACATTCGCGTTTCCGTCAGCAGCCATTTGATGTGACGACAAGTGTAAAACGTTTTGGTGTCCGTGAAGTAAATTTTATCCATCTTTATAAAATAATAGGAAAAGCACGGTAAGAACTATTGGTTGAATTTTTTCGGCGTATTTCGTCTTTATATATTTAATGCTCACTGTAAACTATATTTTATGAGAAAAAACTTTACTTTAAATTGATGAGGTTAGATTTAGTAAAACATGTGCTTGGTTGTACCTTGGGACGTTGTTATGGTTGTACGTAGGGACTTGTCCCAAGGTACAACCAGATATTTTTCTTCACCGTGTTAATGTTAATCTTATTGTTGCAGATGGGAAGAAGTGCTACAGGAAAAAAAAAGGGTGAAACCAGATGCAGAAGCATTAGAAGCAGCTGCCAATGAGATACTGGCGCATAGTCGACCTTTGAGAGAAATAGCTAATCTGTATGGTGTTTCAAAAAGTACTCTTGGTAGGCATATTCAAAAACATAAAGTGTCTATGAAAGCGACTTTCAAGTATGAAGCGAATAATTCAACACGCAAAGTCTTCAGTACTGAACAAGAAAACGAACTGCTCACTTACATTATCAAAGCTGCACAGTGGAACTATGGTGTCACTGTTGAAGAAATGCGAAAACTAGCATATCAGTACGCCAAACTCAACAATGTGAACTACCCTGAATCATGGGATAATAATAAAACTGCTGGTAGACAATGGTACCGATGTTTTAGAACTTCTTATAATAACAAAATATCTCTTCGGAAGCCTGAAGCCACAAGCTTAGGTCGAATGGCCTGTTTCAACAAGCCAAACGTTTTAATATTTTTTGATAAATTGGAAGAAATTTATTCGAGATTAAAGTTAACACCTCAAAATGTGTGGAATCTCGATGAGACCGGCTGCCCTACTGTTCACAAGCCAGTTCGTGTGCTTGGCGATATAAAAGCTAAGCAAATTGGAGCAGCTACTTCTGGCGAGAGGGGTATTAATGTTACTATGATAGCCTGCGTTAGCGCTGCCGGAACATTTATTCCACCAGGTATAATTTTTCCACGTGTTCACTTCAAAGAGCACATGATTAACAACGCACCACCTGGAACTATTGGTATGGCAACTTCTAGTGGTTGGTCCAATGCTGAATTGTTCGTTGAATATCTTCAACATTTCATTTCAGTTGTGAAGCCATCTCCTGAAAATAAAGTGTTGCTTATCCTCGACAACCACGAAAGCCACCTCTCATTGGCTGCTATACACATAGCTAGGGATAATGGAATAGTAATTTTAACCTTTCCTCCGCATACCAGTCACAAACTTCAGCCGTTGGATAGGTCTGTGTTTGGGCCATTTAAAAATTATTTCAATAATGCTAGCAAAGATTGGATGCTGAACCATCCGGGAAAGCCTATATCTATTTACGACATGTCAGAGCTGATAGGAAAAGCATTCCCATTGGCGTTTACCCCAAATAACATTTCGTCAGGTTTCAAAGTAGCAGGTATATGGCCATTTAATGCAAACGTGTTCGGAGACCATGAGTTCTTACCAGCTGAGGTGACCAACAGGCCATATGAACCAAAACAAACTGATATTGAAGAGACAGAACTTATGGAAGTTGATGAAGCCATACCATCAACAAGCAGTGCGCCATGTTCCACTACTGGAATGACCCCTGAACAAATTCGCCCATTTCCGAAGGTTCCACCGCGTAAGACTGGTGGAAGGGGAAGGAGACCGGGAAGATGTATGATTGTCACAGACTCACCGGAGTTGCAGAAAATCAAGGAGCAGAAAATTAAAATATGTAAGCCAGTCCCGAGGAAAAAAGAGGCAGTCAAAAGAGCACTAGTTGTATCTTCTTCTTCGTCTGAAGATGAAGACGAGCTCGAGCTTAAAGACATCTCTGATGGAAGCAGATTTGACTCAAGTTCCGAAGATGAAGATGTTCCTGATTTCTTTCCATCAGACAAAGTTGCACTCAATTTTACCATTGGCAGCTGGGTTGTGGTAAAATTTGAAGTCACTGGAAAAGCTACATCCACTGATGTTTACTATGCTGGTTTGGTTCAAGAAAGCATAAACCAAGAAGTTACTGTGAAGTTTCTCCGAAAACGGAAAGTTTATTTTGTCTTCCCAAATGTTGAAGATATTGCCGTCGTGAAGCATTCAAGCATAGTGAAAGTGTTGCCTGTGCCCAAAATACGGCGAGGATTTCATTCATTCAACATTGCCTTTCCACAAAATATTTCTTTTAAATAATATATAAATACAATAAAATACTTTTATTGGTTTTTTCATCATTAAAAAAGTTATTTCAATATTTGTTTTATTTATATAAATACAGTCAGTTCATGTCCCAATGTACAAACAACACTGTCCCAAGGGTAAACCACAGGTTGAACCTTGGGACTAATATCACTGTACACTTATATGGTAATTACTGATTTACTCGTTGGTTATTATCGATATTTTTAATATCAGTCCAGTGCCTAAATCTTCATTCTTTTACATGGATCAAATACATTTCAGTTTCAGATGAAAGAAAAAAACATAAAAATTTAAAAGTAAATTTTGTCCCAAGGTACACGCTTTTCCCCTACTTCACAAATTAAAACTAAAATTGACAAGTACCTAACAGAAAAAATTAAAATATTGCGGTACTCCTGTCTAAGAATTTGTTACTTTATAAATAAGCTATTGATTATTTTCAAAAAATAGGGCTAAAAGAAACTACAACGTTAAAAAGGTTTTATTGTTTCATATGGTCAATGATTCCAAATATGAAAAAACCGCAAAGTGGGATAGCATAAATATAGCAAGTGGGATAGATAAATCCGCATTTAAACGGGTACGCTTTTCAGAAAGGGCTGAATTTGTCCCTACGCACTAGGGTGCATTTGGGTGAATTGTATGCAGTTTTCTAAGTACCTACATATATATGTGTATATGAAAAAGTTGTTCGAAATTAATTTTCCTATCGAAAATGTCCATGCACCCACAGTATTCAATAGTTAATGCCCAAGCACCCACAGAAGATAAGCTAGACGAAGAAAGGATGAATTTTACGAAAAACTGGAAGAAATAATACGGAACTGCCTTAGAAATGATATTAAACTAGCACTTGGAGATTTCAACGCCAAAATAGGAAAAGAAAACGATTACCTACCCACTATTGGAAAATATAGCTTCCATAACGAGTCGAACAACAATGGAACACGCTTACTACATCTTGCGGCCTCAATGAATATGGTGCTAGCCAGCACATGCTTTGAGCGTAAAAATATACACAAAGGCACTTGGGTTAGCCCAGACGGTAACACAATCAATCAAATTGACCATATTGTTGTGGACGCAAGACATTACAGCGATGTTATGAATGTACGTACCAGACGTGGAGCAAACATTGACTCCGATCACTACCTGGTCCAGGCTAAACTAAGGGCACGAATCTCTAACGCAAAAAAAGGTAAAGGAAGCAAAGAAGATAAATTCGAGGTGGGCAGACTATTAAATCCTGAGATAGTTGGAAAATTTGAACACAAACTTAAAGAAAAACTAGAAGACCAAATGAGTAGTACTGTTGAAAACATAGATAATTACTGGAATGAGTGCGAAAATATCCTGAAAAAAGTAGCAACAACAGTTTTAGGAAAGAAGAAACAAGAAAGGAAGGGGACAGAATGGTATGATGCGGAATGCGCACAGGCAACTCAAAAAAAGAATCAGGCGTATGGAAAACTCCAAAACAGAAGGACAAGACAAAATCAAGAGGAGTACAAACAGATGAGATAAGCAGAGACAAAGATACTAAAACAAAAGAAAAAACGACATTTAGAAAACCAGCTACAGGAATTAGAAAGGCTCAATTCACAAAGCGAAGCGCGAAAATTTTATAAAAATGTGAACCACAACAGAAAAGAATTTAAACCTAGAATAACCATAATAAAAAGTAAGGAAACCGAAATTATCAATGAGCGGATCAAATAGTGGAGAGATGGGCGGAGAATTTGCTGAGAAATTAAATATAGGCAACCGAGAAGTGACTGACATAAATGACCACAGTGGAGACGTAGACGATGAGAGGGAGAAAAATAATATACCAACAGAAGAAGTTGTCAAGACAATAAAAAGGTTAAAAAACAAATCCCCTGGAGAAGATGGTATACCCCCTGAGCTGTTCAAGTATGGAGCAAGGAGAAGAGAAGGAAAACTGCCAGACAGTTGGAATGTAGGTATTATAATACCTATTCACAAGAAAGGGGATCCACTAATATGTGACAACTATCGAGGCATTACCCTCTTAAATACGGCTTACAAAGTATTGGCTTATATACTTTATGATCGTTTACTAGTATATACTGAGGAAAAAATAGGCAAATACCAATGTGGATTCCGAAAAGAAAGGTCAACAATTGATCAGATTTTCCTTCTCAGACAAACCTTAGAAAAGGCATATGAATATGGAATTGATATCCACCACCTCTTCATAGATTTTAAAAGTGCTTATGACAGTGTAGACAGAAGCGCACTTTATAATGCCAACAACAAGAATATACCTGGCGAACAGAGCTTACTTTGGACTAAAGCAGTTCTTAACATCACACATAATTAGCAGAAAACCAAGATACTAATATATGAAACTCTTATTAAACCTGTCCTGACATACGCGTCAGAGTCATGGACTATAGTAAAAAGCGACGAAGAACTGTTAGGCCGCTTTGAAAGAAGAATACTTAGGCACATATACGGAGGAGTGCAAGAAAGAGGGATATGGCGCAGGCGCTACAATTTTGAGTTGTATTAAGGTCGATTCAGACACATCAGTCCCGTCATAGTCTCGGCGCCGAACCGGTCCTGTTTGGTCACAGAACTATCAACTATCTGACAGCTGGGAAACTGTTTGTCAACTGATGAGTGTGAATGCCGGCAACATATTTGTATTAAAGAATATTTTATGACGGATTGTTCGGTTCGGCGCAATCACTGTGACGAGACGTGACTGATGTGACTGAATCGACCTTTAATGCTATGAAAAATGCAACATCGTCCGGTCTATATAACTGTGGACGGCGATACAAGGGGCAAATGTGGTTCCAAGAGTTTCTAGGTTAGTTTGTTTACAACGTATTCTTTGGGTGCAAAAATGGGAAGAAATTTTTTTAAAATGACTATCAATCGTAGTATCGGAAGTAGGTACTCACAAGAAGCAGTAGAACTGACAGTAAGGGATGTGAAATCAGGAAAATCTTCAGTAAAGAAGGCTGCAATGGAGCATGGTATACCGAAATCGACACTGGATCAAACTAAAGGGGTGGAAAGGTAGACCAGCGGCAAAACATGCCAAGGTTATAACACAATTAAGTACCTACTAGATTTTACTTTAAAAAATGCAATTATATTTAGACAGGTGTGACTGGAGGTAGTAAAACTGTCCTTTTTAAAGAAGATGAAGACATTTTGGCTTCTTGGATAAAAACTATGAGTAAGTAGGGGTTTGGACTTTTTAGCAAAGAAATACTTAATACTGTACAGTTATATGTTCAGCAAAATAATCTGCAAATACCATTGAAAGAGGTGAAGATTGATTTCTGAATTTTTCAAAACGCAACCAACTTTCTATTAATTAACCTGAGATAATTGAAGCATCACATGTAAGACAACAAAGTGACCCATTTGTTGTTTAGGAATTTCTTTCATAAACTGGAAACAATTATGATTAATTTTTAACTCCATCAATACCCTGCTAGGATATGGAATGCAGATGAAACAGCTTTTAATAATGACCCCAGCCGTACTAAAGTTGTAACTGGAATCGGAGAAATAGCACAAAGGCAAACAGCAGGCTCAGGACGGAAAACTTTAAGCATGTGCTAAATGCGACATTTTTTTAAAACTAAAAGTCAATTATTTTTCTTTTAAATACTGTTTCTTATGTACCTACATAATATTAATAAAACTTACAATATACTTTATCATGAGTCAAAATCATTTAAACTTACTTGAAAATATCACCAGCCACAATAATAACGTGTAATATATTAACTGTTACAATAATAAATAATAATACATTGTACCAACAATAACAAATGCGATGGTCAGATGACCTGAAGAAACACGCCGGGTCAAAATGGATACAAATTGCCCAAGATAGAGAGGCATGGAAGAAGGAGGAGGAGGCCTATATCCAAGGATGGATGTTTAGGGCTGTATAGATAGATAGATAGAATTACACAACTAAAACTCTTTACAATAGTCAAGCCAGGTCACAATTTTACTCTCCCTCCTTTTTGGTGAAGAATAAGTCTGGGAATTCCCCTATACCCCATACTACTTGGGGGATTCTCAGATTTATTACTTAATTTGAAATCATCTTTGTTACCGGTCTATGTAAAATATTACAGATTTATAGACTACTTCGACTATTAACTATTAGATGGCGTTAGAAGTGATTTACCAAATTATCCATATAAATTTTATGTGTAGAGTTGTTGAAGTCGTCAGTGGAAATTATAGTACAAACTATGTGTACTTTGAAATTTTATAGTATATAGAGTTGTTATTATCGTATAAATACTATAATTATAGTACGTTTGGCAACAGTGTTACAGAATGTACCCGCAGTCTCAAATTTCACCCTTGTAATCTCCGGTCTTCATTTGTCAGAAGAGTTTCTGGACACCCTGTATACATAAACTTCAACAAAACGAGTTCAATCAAAATTCTCAACGAACGTCTATATTATCGAACTTGCCAATAACCAGGACTCGACAGGGCACTACAGTAGAATCCTGTATTTCCTTTATTTAACGCCCTCAATCAAAATTAAATTATTGCGTTAGACCCAATTTAATGCTGCATCAAAATTTTTCAATTTCCTTTTGAAAAGTACTGCCTAAAAAATGAATAAATACACTCATAAGCCGCTTTTATCCACGCGTTTTTCGTCGCCTGTAGGTGCGTGGCCACTAAAAACACGAATTTTATAGATAAAACAAAATGGAACTTTTGTTTAGCGTTTCTTCGACGCTTGTTGCTTTCTGATAAAATAGTTAAAGAGATCAGTGACCATCGTACCGTACAATAAGGAAGTATGAATTGATAAAAAATGAATCTGTGTTTTATATTCTTTATACTTGGTATAACAATATATATTTACTTGTTCACCCAATAAATAATTCAAGAATCCTCAGGCACATATACACTACATGAAGAATTAAGACAATGGTTTTTGTAATCATCTGATCATAAATACAAAAAGATGGCAGTTTTTCAATTTCATTGATAAATAGTTTACCAACGGAGTGTTCGAGTGTTCCTTGGAAACAACACACGTCTTCACACATCGATACACGTCTAGTAAAATAAATTTATATCGAGCAGGTCACAGACGTTGATGCATAAAAGGGCACATATAAGACAATTCCTTTATGAGATTGCCACTTTTTTGTCGCCATAAACAGCGCATAAGTGCATTATGCAAAACCATAGGTTTTATAAATAACATGATTATATTATACAAAATTAATACCAAATATTTTTTTTTCACAGAATTAGATTTTTAAACACTGGCACCACCTATTGGACGGTAACTATAACTTTTATTGTTGCCTAGGTCACAGAACAGAAATTAGGTTTTGTCATTTGTCATTAATATTTCGGTTACAGTCGGTGTTAGGTGTCGGTAAAGCAGTAATTTGTTTATTGCGATTGCGGCCCAAGCAAGCCTGTTTTCTAGATGTTTTTTTACTTAGTTCAGCATGATTATAGATATCACTAGTCTTTTCTACGAATTTGATTACTGATACATATACCACTTCTAAATACAAAGAAAAACGTGGTTGATACTTTGAAAATGAACAGTTTTCTCAACAGTCAACCAGGCCCCAGCCGGCCTCCACCAAGTACTAATGCTCCAAGAGCAAGACTTCGTCTTCGTCCTAATCACGGCCCTAATCATGGTTTTGCTAGTGACTATGATTATCAAAATCAGCAACAATTTTCTAAACCTGATATGAATAGGGGTTTCACCAATCATAGAGGTTCACAAAGTTATACTATTTATCCAAGTGGTGTTAGTTTCCCTGCATATAATTTCAATCCAAATCAGGGAAAGCAAAATGAACAATCGAATAATAGACATAACAGAGGTAAACGTGATTATCATAAAAACAAACCTCCAAACAGGCTAGAAAATCGACCAGCAAAGAGAAGTGATAATTCTAACAGACAGGATGTACCGCATCAAGGACCTACGTCACTTAGAGAAAAAAAAGATATTCAAGAAGTTTCTGAAAATTTTCAGAGTCCTTCCGAAACTATGACCACTGAAGCTGCCCATAGTAAATTATATAAGTGCCCCAATTGTTTACTTCTCTTTGATTGTATAAGTAAGTATACCTATATTATATTTTTAAAGACCTTTATATTTTACTATTCTCGATTTGGAAATGCATGACAGCAGTTTTTAGCAAAACATTACAATGGCCTAATACTGTTCAAGATAGATAAATTATTAATATGGTTTTTGTCTCAGATTTGTACAATAATTTATAAAAATAATATGACTAACTTGGCAAACTTCAACTCAGCAGTGGAGAACATGAATTTACTTTACCATAGAGAAATATAAATAGGTTAATGTCTTTTTTTCACATTAGTATCATCATCATTACTACATTTCATATTTCTCGAAGAAATTATAATTTTCTTTCTCTGCCATGACATGTCTTGTAGCTTTTTGCCAATTATCAGATGAAATTTTTCATGGAATCATTTGGTAGTTGAGTCACATCCCTTTGAGCTCTGATTAGTTTGGATGTTTAGTTTACAATGTAAGGTGGTCTTCACAATACTGTAACTCCAAGGTCTTCTACTACTTCATCTACAACACAAATTAGCTTACAGCTTAAATTTTGGGGAATGTAATTGTACATATGTGAACGTAATATGTCTTAAGATGGTGAGGAAGATGACACATCTAAAGTTAAGGAAATGTTGTGGGGCTTACTTTGTTCTGATATAAAAATAGTCAGTTCGACTATTTCTAGAGTCACCTGAAATGGTTTGGTTGATATTGAGAAACAAGAGGGAGTTGGATAGAGCTTTAAAAGTATTCCTGGAAGCTGATTTAACTACTGGACAACAAGCTGAGGTTAATGCACTGAAAAATGAGTTAAAAGAAAGACAGCATAAGGATGAATCCAATCTCATTTTGAAATATGTTAATGGTATACCAAAGTTAATACAAAAAAACTAAACATATCTACCAGGTTCAAAGCCCCCTCAGTCGAGACTTCAAAAGCGCTGGTGTATTTTCAGAATGTCAGAGGGTTACATACAAAACTTCAGCTACTGTTTGAAAATACTTCTTACTCACATTATGATAT
The DNA here is from genome assembly GCA_918026665.1 of Diabrotica balteata. Lineage (NCBI taxonomy): Eukaryota > Metazoa > Arthropoda > Insecta > Coleoptera > Chrysomelidae > Diabrotica > Diabrotica balteata. The sequence continues at coordinate 121,988,918 of OU898283.1, read as the reverse complement.
TTTAGTTTTTAATGAAACATGGTTAAGAGATGACATAAAGAGTGCTGAACTGCAAATGTTTGACTACAACATATATAGAAGAGATATATCCTCAGAAACAAGTACCTTTAAAAGAGGTGGAGTGCTTTGTTTGTTTGTCAGCAACTCAAAATATCAAACATCTGTCAAGATTGAGATTGGCTACATCGACAAGTTTATCTTTGCAACTGCCTAGTATGTCGAATTTGCAGAAAAGGTAGATAATCTAGCTGAAAAGTAACCAGCATATAAGTTACGTATCCTGGGTGATTTTAATCTTCCCAATTGTCAGTGGTTCATTCATGGATTGTCTTCTGTGGCTACTCCATTACCAGGAACCTCACCAAATAAAGTCAATTCCATTCAATTCCTCTCATTTTTATGTTCCTTTCGTAATCTGTATCAAGTAAACACTGTTAAAAATGAAAAAAAACTCCTTATTAGATCTAGTCATGATCCAAGATGAAGAGGTTGAGGTATCTAGAGCTGAGAGTGCCCTACTCCCAGAGGATAGGCATCATCCTCCACTCTCATTTGGGTTTAAATGTGAATCTCAATATTTCAATGAGCCAGGATTGATTGCGAGATAACTTTTATAGAGACTTTAGCTCAATAAGTGTACTGGAAGTAACAAACTTTTTTTCACAATTTAACTGGGATGATTTGTTTAAAGATAAAAGTCTTGATGATATGATCAACATGTTTTATGTTATTTACCTTGCAATTGAAATTGTTCCCTTGAAAAAGTATTCAGCAAAAAAGTTTCCTGTCTGGTTTTCTCAAGAGTTATAAAAATCAATAATAAAAAAAAATGCATAAAAATATCTAAAAACTTAATTACTTGCTGATTATAATGAGTTTTCTTTATTACAAGCTAACTGTAAACAACTGAAAGAACAATGCTATCTTGATTATGTTGCTCTAACGGAATCCTCTCTGAAAGATAATGTTAAAAAAACCAGGAATAATATTCCTTTTGTGCACTATAATAATATTTCTGGCACGGAGAAACCTTTGTAACAGGAGACATCAACCTATCACAATTTAGAGTTTCTATTTCATCTATTTATGAAAAACCTTCCATTTTGGATAGCAACAAGGGGCCAGGTCCAGATGGTCTTCCACCTTCTTTTCTTAAACACTTTAGCTTTTTACTTTCTAGACCTCTTTTTACTTTTTTAACCTGTCATTAAAGACAGGGATGTTCCAGGTCTACTGGAAAACTGGCTTTATTACCCCAATACTAAAATCTGGAGATAATTCTCAAGCGAACAATTATAGACCTATTAGCATTCTAAGTTGTATTCCCAAAGTTTTTGAGAGCCTTGTCTATGCCAATTTGTCAGCAACTTTAAAAGGCTGTTTTATCAACCAGCAATTTGGATTTCTCTCTAGCCGCTCTATTGAACTTACTTTATTGACATTTACTGATTTCCTTATAGAATCTTTTGAAAATGACTTCCAGGTTCAGGCTGTATACACAGACTTTACAAAGGCGTTTGACTGGGTAAATCACAAGATTTTAATCAATAAGTTGAGTAGTCTGGGTATCCAGGGTGAACTTTTAGAATTGTTGTTATCCTACCTAACTGAAAGAATACAAATAGTATGTGTTCAGGGTTTTCAATCGTTTGAGATTAATGTACTTTCAGGAGTACCACAAGGATCACACCTAGGAATTCTTCTATTCAATAACTATGTTAATGACATTGCCTCCTGTTTCCTCTTTGCTTCTTTCCTAATGTTTGCTGACAATTAAAAATTTTATTTGAAAATTGAGAATGATGGTGACTATTAAAACTACAGTATGATTTGGATCGGTTGAACTATTGGTGTGACGGCAACGGAATGGAACTTAATGTAAAAAAGTGTCATTTAATGGTTTTTGGTCAGATTAAAACTCCTACAAATCATATCTATACTATTAATGGTTGCCCTTTAGACTCTGTATCTCAGATAAAAGACCTAGGTGTTGTACTGTATTCTAGCTTATCCTACATCCCCCATATCTCATCCTTCTCACTATAACACCCATATTTAAGCTCTTGAGAGAGTTCAACAAAAATTATTAAGATTTCTTGCATTTAAACAAAACCAGAGGATTGAAGAAATTAACTATTCAAATATGGAAAGGTCCGTCAACATAGCTTCTCTCCAAATCCGATGCATGCACAAGATCTCACTATGTTTTATAGTATACTGCACTCTATTATTTTTGGTCCTCAACTATAGGAAAAAATTAATCTCCATGTTCCCAGTAGACAAACAAGGCTAAATCAACCCTTTTATGTTAGACCCCATCGCACAAACTATTAGCACAATTCCTTCACATTTCATCAAGGTTTGCTAATCAATATTTCCAAAGGTTGGATTGTTATAGTATTCCAAAAGAATTTAAAGCTCAGCTTAAGAACTGCGTGTGATAGCTTGATGTCCTTGTGTTTAGTACATTCTTTGTTAATGTTTGTTATTTCTACCGTATAGTAGAAGTAGAGTAGAAGTAGAGTACTGTTCCTACTTTTATGTTTACATTCTATTTTAACTGGGCGATTGGCCATTGATAAATAAATATATAATGTATTACTCATAATTAATATGCTATATAACTTTTAGCACGTCTAAATTCATTTGTTGGAAGGGTACCACTCATACTAACATGCCAGCATACTGTCTGTCAGGAATGTATTCCAAAAATGGCAAAGAACAATGCTGTTGTGTGTCCAATTTGTAAGGATACCTCAAAATTACCTACAGGATTTAAGTACAGCAATCTACAAGATACATTTTCTCCAAATTTCTTTTTGGTTGGAACCATTTTGTGGCTTAAATCTTATGGAAATAACAGAAGTAATATATCACTAGCACCTGTATCTGGCAGTGATTTGAGAAGCGAAATTATATCTCCTATATCGTCATCTATAGAAAAACACAATGCAGAAAGTAAGTATTAATTTTTTAAAGCTAATGTAAAAATCATTGTAAAGCATTTTAATTTGCGCAGGTTATAGATATGTCTGATTTAAGTAATTTTAACACAATCACTTGGATTTGTTTTTCTGCTACCAAAAGGAAGTAATTTCAAATATGATCATGCATCAAATCCATTACAAGTTTTTGAAAAAGTTGTCTCCTTTTCAGTGTTTCTTCCGGATTAGAACAATAAATGGTATTTGTGCTATACTCCATTCGCTTAGCTCGGGCATATTTCGACAGATTCATTGTCGGAAACCTACAACTCAACAATTCCTACTTCTCAGTATTAATAGCTCAAGTATGCTACTATTGCAGACTTCTTTCTTTGAAAAAAAGAAGAATTATTCTAAATAGTGGAAGTGTATACTAAACCCATCAAATTTTGGTGTAATAATATAATTAAAAAATTATTATAATTAAAAAAATTAAAATCAAAATCCTATTATTTTTCTATCATACATTGATTTTTTATTTATTTATTTGTTCTCTAGATTTTTTTTGGTTCTTAAAAGATTTATTTACAAGCCAAATTAGTGATGTAAATATTTTACATTTTTACACAGCAATTCTTATCAGCAGTGAAGACAGGAAGTCCTAAATTTTTATTACATTTTTCAATGTGCCATAAAATAAAAATATGATGACTAACTAGAAAGTTTAAGATTAGAGAAACATAATAATTTGTCAGCAGGTTCTACCATGTTCATATGCATTTTGTGGACTGGAAATCTGATCTAAACACTCTTATCTTTTATCAAGTATATTTATATCAAGTAATTTACTGTTAAGCATTGAGTCATCAAAATCTTCCTTTTTGTTCTTTAACCAATTGATGATGTCATCATGATGATAAGGATAAAATGTACTGCCATTATTATTATTGCTATTTATTAATGATTTATACCAGAAAATTTCTGTACCCTGTTTATGTGATGAATAGGTTTAAAACTCTATAGAATTAACTGAGTAAGCTGTATGAATGGTACAAAGAATTAAGTCTTAGCGCGAAAAAATGTAAAATAATAACTGTTGTTACTCACCAAAACACTTATTAAACCAAATTGCTTATGACCTTAATAACATTGAACTGAAACATTTGAATGAAATTAAAAATCTTGGCATAATTTTTGACTGTAAAGTTTCTCTTCTTGAGCATATAACTGTAAAAGTTTTTGAAGCACATAGCTGGAAAGTAGGAAGAAATAGCCAGAGTCCTAATAACATAACAACTGTCAAATTGCTGTATTTCTCATAATGAATGTTGTAAGCTAGAATATGCTTATATAATTTGTTGTCGTTTCTTTAAGATCATATTTAGTTTTGTTGAATTTGGTTAATTAGTTCAGGCATATGCGGGTCGTGTCCTGTCTACATTCAGCAAATATCTTTTGCAATATGTTTGTGCTTACTGTGTGTAGTACTCATTGTTATAGGTTCGAAAAATATGCTTTAACAACAGTGGTAAATATAGTTACCACTGACAGTTAAAGGGTTTTAAGCAAAAAAAAATCTGTGTTCTAATAACAAACTCCCCATTTTTAAATTTTAGAAACTTGCTGTTTTTTAACTTGCAATAAAACCGCAACTATACAATGTACAGAGTGTAATGACTTCTACTGCGAACAATGCTGTAATACTATCCACAAAAGTGCTAAATCCATGTGGTCACATAACCGAGTTCCTTTTGAAGGCAATGCGACAAAAAAAGAAACTTTGGAGCTAGAAAGATGTGCAAATCACAACATGCATATTGAATTTTACTGCACTACCTGTAGCGTGGAAGTATGCTGTTATTGTTATATTGAACATCATGACGGACACAAAAAAGAAAATTTGTTGAAATTGGTGAGTATTTATGTGAATAATTCATTATTGAAAGATGCCTAATCTTCTTTACCATTCTACAATAAATTTTTAATAGGTTAACCCATTCACTGCCAGTAGTCAGTTTAACCTCTTAAGCGTGTCGGGTCGCCTACTCAAGTGAAACGTTCGAGTCGTGAATTCGCGTCATTGGCGTGTGGAATGAAAACGTGAATTCGCGTCCTTCGCGTATCATTATAACTTGGTGACAAGTTAACTTTATTAACATTAAAACTAAATAAATAAAAAAAGAGTGTATTTTTAACTTTAATATATTGCTGTATTGGACTGTTAAATTTTTCCAGCCAACTATAGGACGTGAGAGCTTACATGAAGAGTCAAATGATAACGGGTTGAGACTAATAAACTTTGCAAGTACTAAAAACATGATAGTAGGAGGAACAAGATATTCCCATAAAATGATACACAAAGGGACATGGAAATCCCCTGATAACGAAACCATTAACCAGATAGATCACATCCTGATAGATGCAAGGCACTCTTCCGATCTCATAGACGTCAGAAGCTACCGAGGCCCAAACATTGACAGTGACCACTTTCTTGTAATGGCAAAAATCAGAGGAAGAATATCAAACCTAAAGAAAGATAAACACACGAAACAAGACAGAATTAATGTTGATAATCTGCGCATTGAAACCGTTGCGAGAGAGTATAGGAGACAAATGGACGAGGAAATGGAGAGCCTGGAGGTGGGGGAAAATGTAGAGGAACTGTGGACAAATGTAAAAACATAATAACTGAGAAAGCAACAAAAATATTGGGGAAAACCAAACCAGTTAAAGAAAACGAATGGTTTGACAAGGAGTGCCAAGAAGCAACAGATAACAAAAACAGGGCATACCTAAAGACAAATCAAGCTGGATGCACAAGAAGAGCAAAGGAAGAATACCGGACCCTAAGAAGAGAAGAAAAACGATTACATAGAAGAAAAAAAAAGACAATTTGAGCAAAAGCAGTTGGAAAGCACAGAATGGCTAAGAAATCAAAATGAAACTCGAAAGTTCTACAGAAATCTAAACAAAATGCGCAAAGAGTTTAAGCCAAGAATAAGGAGCTGTAAGGATGTAGAAGGAAACATCCTAAATGATACGGCCTCAATCCTAAACAGATGGTTTGAATTTTTCGATGCAAAATTTAATGGCCATCATATCGAAGAAGCAGATAACACCCTAGCAAATCGAAATGATTGGAGTCCTTTCAACCCAAACGAAAGACCACCTACCATCGAAGACGTTGCCCAAGCCATTAAAAAGCTTAAAAATAATAAATCACCAGGAGTTGATCAAATTTGCAGTGAGCTCTACAAGAATGGTGGCGATGCCCTACTACAGACACTGCATAAGCTTTTACTTCTTGTTTGGCATAATGAGACCATGCCTTGTGAATGGTCTCAAGGCGTGATATGCCCGTTACATAAAAAAGGTGACCAGCTCCAGTGTGACAACTATAAGGTATAACCCTGTTAACAACTGCTTACAAAATACTAGCAAATATTCTCTACGAAAGGCTGCAAGTTTACACAGTGGGCATAGTTGGTAAATATCAAGCTGGATTCACTCCAGAAAAATCAACAATTGACCAGATTCATTCAATAAGACAGATTCTCGAGAAAACATTAGAATTCAATATTGAAACCCATCACCTATTCGTCGACTTCAAGGCCGCATACGACAGTGTCAAGAGAACAGTGCTATACCAATCAATGCACCGAGATACACGAATTAGGGATGGCGGTACTATTTACAATAGATCGATACAAGTCTTAGCATATGCTGATGACATTGACATAGTAGGGCGTAGCAAGCGAGATGTTGAGCAATATCTCCTAGAATTGGAAACAGCGGCGAAACAGGTCGGTCTAGTCATCAACGAAGACAAAACCAAGTACATGTTGGTTACAAAGGATCCGATAGCAAATGAGGAACGAGAAACAGTCTTTGGAAGTCATACCTTTGGACGTGTTGACAACTTCACATACCTTGGGTCGCTATTGACTGCTACCAATAAAACAAGCGAAGAAATCAAAAGACGAATAAATCTTACAAATAGGGCATACTATGGACTCCAAAAGCATTTCCACTCAAGAAACATTCAAAGAACTAAAATTATTATATACAAAACATTGCTGAGGCCGGTCCTCACATATGGAGCAGAAACATGGACTCTAACTCCAATTTTAAGGTACCATCGCATACTTTTTTCGATCGAAACTGTAATAAGAAAACATCTGACCCTTCATGTCACCACCACCCATATGGGTATTGTATTCTGCAATACATCTTGGTTTTTCAAATTGCTGCTTTCGTTTGTTCTCACAAAGAATTTGTTGGGCCTTATGTTCCGTTGATAACATCAAAATGTCTCTCTTATCTTTCCATTTTAAAATGTTGATTCCATTTGAATATTTTGAGACAAATTCCCCTTTTTTAAGTTTTGTGTTCAGTATTTCAGGTGGAATATTTTTTCTGTTTGTTCTAATGTACTGTAACATATGTACCATTCTGTAACAGGTCATGTGCTAAACTAATGCTTGTATATTGACATGTCCCCTATGAAATATGTTTTCACACAATTTCATCACAGCTTTTGACGAATGTCCTACTCCACCAATATCAGTATCATTGGCACCAGTGTAAATTAATATTTTTTGAGCCATCCCATTAGGCTCGCACAACATATACAGCTTAATACCATACCTGTGGCGTTTATTTTTTATATATTATCGAAAAATGAGCCTTCCCCTCCAAGGCATCATTGACTCATCGATTGACAAATTTTTCTCTGGATAGTAGATTTCTTCCATGCGTTGGTTAAACAAATTAAGAAGAGGTATTGTAACAGACGGTCATTGGGTATGCGTTCGCCATCTACAGGATTATCTACAAAATGTATTGCTCTCAGAATGGTTTGAAATCGATTACGGGACATAAAATTTCTAAATACAGGAATATTGAACAGAAAAGTGGTATTCCAATAATCTTCTATTCTATTCAGCTTTATTGTACCTGTGTGGTACAATAGTCCCAAAAATACTTTAAATTCATTCAGAGTCACATCTTTCCATGCAGTAATTCTAGAATGTTCAGCAACACCTCTTAAAAAAATCTCTGCAAATTTGTTTGTATGTGTAAGAAGGAGGTTGTAAAATTCAGGTGTAGCAAATAAATTAAAATTAGAATATGGTTCGTCATTCTCAAGATTTAGTAGAATTTGCATACCCGTAAAGTCTATTTGCTGTAAATATGCGTTATCTGTCTAATGCCAAGTATCAGAATTTTGGTTTTCAGCAACCGTAACCTCTTCATCTGAAGACATTTCATTTTCCGTCACATCAGATGTTAATTCATCGTCTTCAGATTCCTCATCGGAATCTAATTCCCCAGAAAACAGCAACTCCATGGCCTCCTGAGGCGTATACTTTCTTTTGAATTGCCACCTAAAATTTAAAACCGAACATAACCTCAAATATTTCTGTATCGATCAAGCTAATAAATTTATAGCGGTTTTAAAATTTACATTTTTGCTTTTTCTCCTTCCGAATGTTCCATTTTATAAGCATCTTTTAATGTACTTGGACGATCCATTAGAACACTTAACAGTTATCTACTTCACCCTCTAACAAAATGACAACTGACCCAAACAAACAACCAACCAACCATCTAGTAATATAATTTAAGGTCATCTTACCACGCCAACCAAATATTATACCTGCATATTCAGCGCTGCCAATATTATAGGCAATATACTTTAGAATGTCTGAAAACGCGTATTCACGTCCTTGGCGTTACAAATGAAACAGAAGACGCGAATTAGCGTCTTTCTCAGTGAATGGGTTAAATATGGCGGAGTTAAGGGATAAGTCAATTAGTATATTTTATAGATGCTAAGGTATGCATCTATTTTAATTTTGTAAAAAAATGGAAAAGATTAACATTAGTAACAATTGTATAAGTTAGGTTTAACATCTACCTCTATAAGGGTAGCTCAGATTCAACATTATTGGAATTTGAGTTCGCCCCTTGGTATCTCCACTATTTAATTTTATCTTAGATTAACAACAAATCGGACGCGTTTAATCTAAGATCGTAAGGGTATTTTCGGCGGCACTTTTTAAAAAGTATATACCGGATGTCTCACGAAAAAAAAAATAAAAATATTGAAATATAGAAGCGTTTTAACACCTTTCAAACTTGAACTTGAAACAATGGCAAGATTTGTTAATCTTCAGTCCTTATCTATTTTTATTTTAGGATGAAGATGAACTTGAAGAATTTAAAATACATAAAGAAAATGCACGGAAAATATTAAAGCAGCTGATTTTCTCTCAGAAGGTAAGTCAATTCCTATTCAACATTAGAACCCTTCCTAGCCTTTCTTTATAATTATGAAAATACACTTTCTATCACGATTTTTCTATCAAATGATAAACTTTCATTTTTATTCGCAATAATAAGTGGTCGATTTATTGGCGCTTTATTTCATCAAAGCCCTCACATTAACAGGATAACATAAATTATGTGCATATATTAATTAAAAATTTTCCCCAATTTTAGAGCAACAATAATTACAGCTGATAATAACACGAATACCGCTTGTCTATAAACTGGTGTGATTATTTTATTAAAATTAATGTAAGATATTTTGCGACTTCTTATTTTATATCAACTTCAATAAAGATAATAACTCATTATACAATTTTTAGAAACTTGAAGATTTGTCTACGTCTAGCACTGATTCTATCGAAGCAGAAGTGACCAATTACTTCTTGAACCTACACGCAAAACTACAGTACATTCAAAATAATCTTAAAGACGATATAACCAGGTCCACTACACTTGGTACAGTCAAAGAAGATATTAAGGCGACATACACGGAGATTGTCAATTCAATAGAAAATTTGAAAGACATCATTATCGCTTGTGATAAAGTGGAGTTGAGAAAAATGAATATGAGGGCTCTTTCCAACAAGTTAAAGGATGTGCAGAAAACTCCTTGCTACCTATTATCAGATAAGAAGTTGGATACTTTTGAGTAAGTTAGGGGAGAGTGTTGTACCTTGGGACACTTTTTTTAATGACCTGTAACTATTTTACTATTTAACGTATTGAGTTGGGATTTAACATAGCAAATTAGCAATATGTTTCTTAAGCACCAATGTATTTAAAAGGTTTAAAGAAATATGTTTAAGGACATAAATTTAATCATTTTTAATTTGGTGTAGAATGGACCGAGGTACAATTTGGTCTTGTACCTTGGACCTCCTAGTATTGTACCTTGGAACATTAATTCAGTTACCGAAATGATGTAAAAAGATAGTTATATCACAACTTAAAATGTATAAAAATGAAAATAGTAAATATGGTTAACATTTTCGACAAGCATAAATAACTGCTTCTTTCAGATCTAAATTTTATTCAAACGAAACTCTTAAAATTATTTTTATAAAGCTTAAATGCAAAAAAACTTATTGCAAATGTCAACATTTGAGCTTGACGAGCTGTTCCACTAATGTAAATTGGAGGGGAAATTTTGCAATTACATCTTCGAGAAAATTAAAGCTTGTATTTGCATCATTGAAGAACTTATCGGTGTTTTTATACCGACGTAAATATTTTAGTTCGTTTTCGTCGTCACAACGTATTATTTCAGCTAAATAATAACGGAACCTTCTTTTTCCCCTGAACTTTCACCAATACAAAGTCGCCAGCTTTTAAATCAGCATTTCCAAACTTGTTCTCCAGCAGTGTTGCTTCTTCCTCTCTTTGAATATGCTCCTTCCAATTTTCTTCGTCACTGCTTTCACTGCTAAGGGATAGGTTTTTATTTTCGGATTCTGAACTTGATGATAATTTCTTCTTGGTGTCCTTAGAAGTAAAAGTTTTTCTTCTTTTTGATAAACTCTTTTGCGTAGAATCTCCAAAAACTTGCCTTTTAGTATTTTTAAGAGTAGTTGGTTTTACTTTTTTTAACTGTGATATTTCATATTTTTCGGGAGTGTCTGTCAATATGTGAGATTTCCCTCGTGGTCTTCCTCCACTGACCTTTTTTCGGTTAGGTGCTTTAGGAAATGGACGTAGCATTTCTGGAGTAAGAGCAACAGATGTCGAAGGAGAATTAATTTGGTTTCGGTTATTTAGAATACTACAACAGTTTTCGGTCTGATTAGCTAAAGCAACACTTGAACAGGCTACAACATCACATGAACCATTTGAAGTTTTAGATTGAACATCAAAGTTCTCGGTTCTTTTAGATTGAGCATTAACACCATTGTTGTTGTTTTCTAGTGGACGATCCAAAACATAAGAGGTGAGAAATTCGTATTCTTGGAATATGTCTTCATTAAGGGGATAAAGCTCCAAGTGAGCTGATCTTTGCTTTATTAAACGAGGTGGATCTTGCTAGGCTTGTAGGCTCCGGTTTTCGAAGTGATAATTCTACTGTGTAACGCTTTAGGAAACATCTTAGCCATCCTTTACCGGCTTTCAAAACCTGGTCAAACTCTAATTTACTCTCTTTTAACGTGGATAAGACAGCATTATACTATAAAGGAGCTCATCAACCTTTGCTTCTTAATAACACCCAGATCAGTATCATCGATTCTGTAAAATTTCTTGGTATTTTTATAGACAGCAACCTTAATTAGTCTTTTCATATTGGTTTGTTAAGGTAAGAATCTAGCCTCAGCATGCTATGCAATAAGATCTGTTTCCAAAGAAATCAATTAAAAACAAAAAAAATGTGATTTATGGTATACAGCCATCTACAGAAAATTCAATTTCCTTATGGATTATACACTAAAATGTCTAGAAGTGGAATGTTTTTTTACAAAAGTTGTACTATTTGCTGTTATAAATAACAATTTTTTAGGTTCTTTGTTGACCCGGTGGTTGATATTTTGGAAAACTATTTTTCCATAGATAAAAATGACGCGTTTGAAATTAAACTCGTTTCTGAAGAGGATCTTCCACCAGATTATGAAAAGGATGAAACAGACAGCCAGTACCAAAATGACGTTGAGAACATTATAGGCTCATTAGGTAAATAAATGCAATATTTTTGTATATGAAATCCTAAGTATATATCATACACCAAGATTAATATATTACATTGAAATCTTTTCATGTTTTTTTTGGTATAAAGTGTATTCAAAAATCCAAAATTTCATTCATGTGTTATCATTCTAGGTAAAAGTACAATATCAACCAATAAGGATAAATCAAAGAAGGGTTCTTCAAAAAATTCCGCAGGTAAACATAATTAATCTGTCTTCGTTTTCCGCAATACATATTTTATATTTTAGTAGGAGTACTAGAACAAGAATCTGTGGAAGTAACACATATAGAAAGTTTGGAGTGTTTCTACGTTCAGTTAAATAAAAATCAGAAACAGTTTATCCAGATGAATAATGATATTAGGGATTTCATAAAACTTGGACCTGCAATAGTGGACGAACCAGAAATAAGTAAGTTTTGTTTCAGTAATACTCGTAATTTTTTGACTGTAGGTATCTAAATTCTATTGCATTTTGTTAAATCAATTAATGATTACACCTCTATATTAAGCATAAAAATTAAAGAACAACTCAATTACACCATCTGCAACATATACCGGGTGGTCCAATAAGCCGATCTCTCGGCTATATATCAGAAACTATTCATGTTATAACTTTAGCAGAAAAAATTTCTTAGTAAAAGTGGCCAAGAGAAATCGCTGGAAATAACTTTCAAGTTTCTAGGTTAACCGCTAGGGGTCGTAACCTGTGAAGAAAACTTTGAAAACCAGTTTTTTGGGAAATATGTCCAATTATACCAAGTGTTAAATAAGTAAACTAGAAAGAGGCATACATTCTGCACAAAGTTGTTCAAGTACTTTTTTTAATTTTTTTTCAAATAAAGGGTGGGGGAGAGTGGGAAAGTATTTGTGGATAAATACCTATAACTTTGGCTTGGATCAACCGATTTTAACAAAATTAGTGTCATTAGAAAGAGCGTTGATGAATTAATTTATATCTACTATAAAATTATTTCAGTTAGTTTTAATTGTTGTAGGTAGACGGTACTTTCGAATAGAAAAAATTAAAATTTGTTTTTCTTCAAAATGTTTAATAGAAACATCTATTTATTGTAAATTATAATGAAACTGGATTAAATTCGTAACAAAATGGCGTAAACCACATGTTAATATCTTTTGTTGAACTCGAGATATGAATAAAAACGCGTATACATAAGTAAGTATAGTATTGACACACCCTGTATTTTAAATTAAATTAAAAAATAAGTCAGTAGGTACTTTCAGATTTTTTTATAGCAGAAAAATCTTAACGTTGATACCTATTTTGACCATTGTTATTTTATATGATTAAAAATATTTTTTTCGAAACTAAGTAGGCTACGACAATGAATTTGTCGGGGAGTTCATATTGTTTATTTATTGACAGCAGTCAAAACATTGTTAAGAAGTGTTATATGTATTATAATTCGCATTGAAGATTGCACTTTTTTCAATAGATATTAATATTGGTAATATTAGTCATTAATTATCAGTACTAATAATTCGTGATGAGTATATCAAATTGTATGATATGATTGGAGTTTATTTCGAATGTCCTCAAAATGCCGCTATTGTCTCACGTATGTATTATGTAAGATATCCTGACAGGAGATATTATGGCAAAGAAGTAGAGATTTGCCGACTACTTATGTGTGGATTATGTTGAATTAAGCAAGAAAATTGATTGAATTATCTTCGGTCATACCTCTACTACGTCGTTTAAAACAAGGACGATGAAAACTACCAGTTTCTTTTTATTGTCTGGCCTTTCTTTCAAATACTTCTTTGCCATAATGTCTGCTATCAAGATATCTTACAAAATATATAAGTGAGGCAATATCGTCATTTTGGTGACATTCGAAATAAACTCCAATCATATCATATAATTTGATATACTCATCACGAATTATTAGTACTGATAATTAATTACTAATATTACCGATCTTAATATCTTTTGAAAAAAGTGCAACCAATATGAACTCCCCGTCAAATTCATTGTCGTAGCCTACTTAGTTTCGAAAAAACTATTTTTAATTATATGAAATAACAATGGTCAAAATAGGTATCAACATTAAGATTCTTCTGCTATAACAAAATTTTAAAGTACCTACTGACTTATTTCTTAATTAAATTTATAATACAGGGTGTGTCAATACTATACTTACTTATGTTTATGCGTTTTTATTTATATCTCGAGTTCTACAAAAGCTATTAACATGCGGTTTACGTCATTTTGTTACAAATTTAATATAGTTCCATTATAATTTACAATAAATAGGTGTTTCTAATAAACATTTTGAAGAAAAACAAATTTTAATTTTTTCTATTCGAAAGTACCGTCTACCTACAACAATTAAAACTAACTGAAATAATTTTATAGTAGATATAAATTAATTCATCCACACTCTTTCTAATGATACTAATATTGTTAAAATCGGTTGATCCAAACCAAAATTATAGGTATTTATCTAAAAATACTTTCCCACTCTCCCCCACCCTTTATTTGAAAAAATAAAAAAAAAGTGCTTGAACAACTTTGAGCAGAATTTAAATCTCTTTCTAGTTTACTTATTAAACACTTGGTATAATTGGTCATATTTCCCAAAAAACTGGTTTTCAAAGTTTTCTTCACAGGTTACGCCCTCTAGCGGTTAACCCAGAAACTTGAAAGTTATTTCCAGCGATTTCTCTTGGCCACTTTTACTAAGGAATTTTTTTTCCTAAAGTTATAACATGAATAGTTTCTGATATATAACCGAGAGATCGGCTTATTGGACCACCCGGTACATTCCTTCTGACCACTATTGAATTAGGGATGAATTATAATCTCTAATTAATTAACTTCCGACACCTTTCATTCTTCCAGGAGATTTTAATGGCCATAATTATTCTTGGGGCTCTCAGAGCTCCAAAACTTGATTGTAATCAAATATTTAATTACAAGAAAATACGTCACAGCATCTGTCAAAATTATTAAAAATTACCTATTAATATTGATTTGTAAATAAAATCATGAAATTGACACCAGAAAGAGTTTAATTATGGTTTATTTTAAATTAAAACGCAAAATAATAAAATTGAATAAAATAAATCAGTCAACATAACCTCAAAATGTGACATATTTGATTTTAATTAAATATTCGAGTTTTAGCGTTCGAACAAACGGCCCTTAGTATTTTATTTTATCTGCTAATGATTCGTGGTTAATGCGGTTATTTTCTACATACAAAATAAATAAATAGAACTTTTTTATTAATGTCAACATTTACATGAAATGAAATAATCCAAATAATTATAAATAATAATAATAACTTAGTTTTGACCACAATACTGTTTAAAATTATTTATTATTTATTTTTAGACCAATTGTATTTGGTTAAAGTTTTAAAAGAAAAGATTTGGTGCCGAGGCAGGGTTACCGATATCGAAAACGGCAAAGATGGAACTTTGTACAACGTCTTCCTCATTGACTATGGCAGCCGCTACACTTTAGATAAATCCAAGTAAGTTTTTTACATATTTTCGAAAGAATAGAGATGATCAGTGTATCTTCTTCTCCTCAAAGTGTCTTCCTGATTGAGGTTGGAGATTAATATGACAAATTTCTGTCGTCCTGAGATTGATGAACTTTACTGGGCGTTTTACGCATTTTTGTACAGCCAGATCTCGCTATTTCGACGTACTTATTTCTTTCTTCTAATTTCTTTGGAGTGATATAATAAGCTATTTATCTCTCTGTCCAGTTAGATGTAAGTTTGTATATTTTAAAAGTGCTTTTTTTCTTATTGCCATGCTTTTAGTTTTTCTAACATTTATCTTCAAGACATATGTTGTCCTTATGGTATTTATTTTATTTACAACTGCATATCATGTTTGTTGTATGTGATCCGCCTAGAGATTGAACAACACAGGAGACAAAATAAACCCTTGTCGCATCCCTCTTAAGATTTAAAATGCCTCTGTGTTCGTTAATTTGCTCCTCATGCTTTTTGATTCCAATAGAGATTCTGGATAGCTCTTATATCTTTCTCTTGAATATTAATGTTGTGTAGCATTTCCATCATTGCATCGTGTTTTAAGGTGTCAAACGCTTTTTCATAATCGAGGAATGTGGTGAATATTTGTCCATTATCGTTTGTCCATGCAGTTTTGTACAAGCATATTCAAGCAGAAAGCTCTTTCACGTGTACCCAGCCCGCTCTTGAACCCAAATGTGTCTCGCCCCTTAGCTCTTCGAGGAACACCCAAATTGTGTCTCGTCCCTTAGCTCTTCCAGATTTCTGAACATTTTTATGTTGAGGATGCGAAGACTGTACTTATAAGTTTATAATTTAATTGTAATTTAAGTACATATGATATTGTTTTCAGGTTGAGAAAAATGCATGTTTCTCTGGCATTACAGAAGCCTTTTGCAATTCAGTGTCAACTGTCCAATCCATCAATGCGTAACTGGGCTAAGAACGCGCATGTCTACATGGCAAAAATCCTCAATGGGTAAGTAATGTGTGGGAGAATGTTTTACAGTTTAATTGTGAATGTATCATATTTGAATTTGAATATAGGTATGATATTCAACAATCTGTTGAATAACAATAAATATAAGATATTTAAAGATAAGTTTTTTTAATATTCTACTATTTTTTAGGAGAAAAGTTACGATGACAGTAAAGAATGAGCACAACGGTGTACAGGAAGTCGATCTCATGATTTTAACATCTGATAGAAGCCAAACTTCAGTAGTAGACTTACTCATACATGCATGTACAAATGCGCTCAGTAATAACGAAGACACTGAAATTGTCACTCCACAAAAAGTAAGTACAATTACTTTGCTTAATAAAAATTCGAAATGGGTAAATTTAAGACCAGATTATTTTTTATCTAGTTATTGTAACAAAAACACTACAAGATTTGTTCCAAACCTTGTATATAACTGTTTATTCTAGCAAGAACTATCGACTTGTTGTAATACTAAGAAAGACGATAGTACACTTATTTTTCAGAGACAAAACTGAAATTAGCCAATTGTATGAATCTCAATATGATCCGTGTTGATTAGGTTATATTCTACGCTCATAAAGACCATAGACATATAGTACAAATAGCCTGAGCGCTGCAATACAGACCTGTTCCCCTAGTGCGACAGAGAAAACTGTCGCTTTATAGGAAAACATAGTTTGCATGAAGTAAGGAACGAAAATGGTCACTTCTTAATAGACTTTACAAAAGAAAGAAATATGATCATTATGAGCACGTATTTCCAACACAAAAGAATACAACAAGGAACTTGGAGATCTCCAGATGGAAAAACTGTAAACCAAATAAAGCATGTGCTCGTCGAAAAAGACATGGAAAAATTTATAAAGAACATAAGAACATACAAAGGACTAGATGCAGATACAGATCATTTTATAGTCGGAATACAAATGAAGCAGCATACCAGTTCTTAGAAACTAGCGGAAACACATAGCAACTATGCCTATTGGATTACTGTCAGAAGAAAAACAAAATAAATATGAAATAATAGTCACTAGAGAATTAGACAATATTGCAGAAAATGGAAATATTGAACAAACATGGACGCAAATAAAAGTATGTATTACCAAAGTAGCGCAAGCCAGTGATGACCAAAGTAGGTGACACCTCTGTACGCTACCACTGCCACTGCAGTGGTAAAGTTTTAGGAGACATTCGTTGGACTTTTCCGAGTTTGAATTTGTATCAGCCCGAGTGTCTGATGAAGCAGGGATGCTGAAATGAGTCATAACACTATTGATACAGATTCGAGCACGGGAAGTTTAACGAATTGGTGGTAGGTCATTATTTATATTATATATATATATATATATATATATATATATATATATATTATATATATGTATATCTTCTATCAGTTTTATCTGTTTTTTATCTTTTCTATTTGATTTATATGTTATATATGTTTCTATCTGTGTTTATTTAAACAAACTCACACATCGTCACCAATCGCAAATACAAAGGTTGCCAAAAACCTCATTACATGCTCCTTACGCTTAGGTGAATTCCAGCTAACACCAAGAACTAGCAGAAACAAAGCACACCTTCGGATAAAATGACTCGAGGAACAACACCATATACAGATAACGACATTGTTTTGTTGACGATAGGAATTAAGGTTTATTGCAATCCCATCTCTAGAGTATATTTATTATAATGCTCTAAAATTAATTTTTTGTTTATTTTTTAGCCCACAAAGTCAAAAATAAAAAGCACAAAATTTGTGCTTTTTTATATATTTAATATGAATATCTCTGTTTTGACGCTCCTCATAGACAGGTCTAACACGTGGTTCATTACCTTCATGACACTTTTTACAACTATTTACACATCCCGAAGTTTGAAAATGTTTAATGGTATTTTTAACTGTTTTAACACTTGGTGGGGGTCTATTTTCGAAGGCAACAATAAATCAATCAATCACTTCGCGTATCGAATGACTCTGAAAGTACCATGTTACAAGTTGCATTTTTTCTTGGACGGTATACAACGTAATAGGCATTTTATTAATTATATGTTTATTCTTTCGTTTAGAACTTTGTTGAAATTTTTAATGTCAATGTGACAATTACGACAATTCGTACCTACTTTTAAATGAATATAGAGGTGGAAACGAGTAACATGTCACAGCGATTGCCATTGTGTTGTATGGTCAATAAAACAATGTCGTCATCTGTATAAAGCAGAACAACCAGAAAAGAAAGATTCTGTACAAATTAAAGACTTGGCAAACATAATATAACCATCGTAAATCGACAACACTACACTCAATATGATCAACCATTAGATATGCAAGGGACATATTTCAATTCGAAGATCTAGTACTTTTACAGTATACAATGCTAAAATTTTCCGAAATCTTAACACACAATAAACTCATATATTTTATATCAATATTCATTTTTATAATTTTCAGTAGTGTAATATACGCTTTATATTTTAGTTTAGCCTCAACGGACCCTACAAAATTTTCCCTAACAGCGTTAAATTTAAAAAATCCCAGGAGGCGAATGTCAGGCTAGCGAGTGTTATTGACCCACACCATATTTTTATTCATATGGTAAGAAATACTAATAAATATTTTATTACTTGCTAATTTTTCGATTCCGTAGGCTTCGCATATAAAGTTTCTGGAAAAGATGAATAACTCGTTGAAGAATAGTTACAAGAATTCAAAAGAAGACGTATGTGTGCCTATTGAAGGTAATGCTTGTTTTCTACCAATAAAAAACTCTAAAATGATATAAGTACTAATATTAAAAGTACTTATCAATCTATGTAATTTACATATTGTAGCTTTTTTTGTCCACTATTTATATCATAAAAATTTCATAACGTTTTTATTTAACACTTCTAATTGCGTTTTAGATCTTTGACAGAGAATAAGCATAATCAAATTGTTTATTTACATTGACAAATGCCTAACTAACCTAACGTAACGAGACCAATAGTCTTTCTTAGTAATTCTTTCTTACACAGAATTAAACAACCAGAACACAGGTTAGGGAGATTGAGAATCGAAATACTATTACGCTCTAAATTATAGGTAATCGTTAAATGTCAATTTTTAAATCTCAAGAGAGGAGCGTTTGGAAGTTAGTACCTCAGCGAGAGAACATAGGGACTTCACTTTCCTTTTGGGGATCAGGAAGTTACCTCGATGTAGAGATTTTTGAGTGGTAGCGGGTAGATACTCTTGTACGATGTAAGGACATCGTAGTCGAAAAACATCGACAGTGGGCAGGAATGACTACTATACATCTATTTAGAGCAGCTGTCAACAAAGTTGTATGAACCAACGTGATTGTCAACATCTACAGAGGGTAGGCACTAAAAGAAGAAGAGATTTTTGGTTCTTTAGTGAGCCAACAATTTGATCTATACACAATATCACCACGACCACTACACTATCTCTTCAGGAGTACCGACTGAAAAGAGAGACTTAGAGAGAAAAGAAATTAAAGAACCAATTATCTCATATCTAGGTACAACAAGTCAAATGGTTACTCGATTCACTGTAGATAGGCTTCTCTGCAATTATATCAATACATTAAATCCAGACGAATGGTTTACCCATGTAACATTCTTATATGAATGTAAAATCGAAACGTTTCTTAAGAATATTGTTGTAGTTTTAAATTATTAGAATTAAAGTTTAATTCTCATCAATTCTATTGCATGTATATTCTTTTGTTTGATCACTGCATCTCAACTGGCGGTATATAATAAGTACTGATGCTATTTTTACATTCTAGGAACTTATGTTGTGGTGAATTACAAAGATCAAATCAGAGGTAACTGGCATAGAGGATTGGTGTTGAAAGTGAATACCGATGACTGCCACGTCTCACTTGTTGATTGGGGATTAGATTTGACTGTTCCTTGGCGCAATATACGAATGTTACAAGAAGAGTTTACAAGATTAGAAATTCAGGTAAAACATGAGTTTAAGAAATGACTTGACACACATATATCGTAATTGAATTTTCAGAGCATTGCTGTGAGGCTGGCTCAAGTAGAACCGTGTGGTAAACATACGACGTGGACTGAGGCGGCAACGGTTTTTCTAGAGAAGTTTTACCTATCCCAAGACATACTCAAGATAGTCGTTCATAACGTACAACCATTAGAAGTTGGTTTGTTTGAAATGGTTGGAGATGTTGATATTTGTATCAATGCGCAATTAGTATTGGAAAATTTGGCCGATTCAACTGGTAAAATGTAAGCAATTTCAATCCTTATCATTCTATTTTTTGTATTTTAATGTTATACTAATAATAATTAATCTCGGGGTTTTTAGGGTTTATTTTATAATGAAATTACGATGATTTGATAGAGCTGTATAATCGTGTTTCTTTTACAAAAAACTAAACGTTAACTGACTAAACATAATGCGAATACTTTCTTTTTGTGTTCTATTCACATCTGTAAATCTAAAATATATACAAAACGGTCAGACCACACACGTTTCAATCTCTCCATGTTTGTTCTCCTAACACAACTCCGGTATTTGAACAGATATAATGACAAGTGAAGTTTTAACGTAGGCAATCTATTTACATAAATATTCTAGGTCCCCTTGCTCGTGTCGGGAAGAGATGTGTGGGTTGGTTCTTTCAAAATTCATATACAATCTGTTTATATTATCTTTACAATTAAAATGAAATGGATGCCATCCGTTATTTATCCTGGTAAGGAAACGAGCTCAGACAAAGAATAAAATGAAAAATTTTAAACAAAGCTAACCTTTATTATTTTGTAACGAACAAAAAATTATTAAAAGATTCTAGGAGAATTATATCATGTCGGAAAAGAAATAAACATTCTTTGTTTAGGTATTAAATTACAAATGAGAAGTGCTTATACGAGACTAAAATGAAAATATTAAGATATAGAAGAAATATATATAAGAAATAGTAAGAAAACAACCGTTTTATATCTTGCATGAGGTTATGAATGAAAATAAAATCATACTTTATCCCAAATTTCGAAATTTGTTCACATAAAAAAATTCTCTTATATAGAAGATATTTATATATTATATAGATATTAATATATCAGATCACTGTTATTTAGTTCATAGATATAATCTTCACTGTTCAATAAAAAAAATAAAATTTGTACAACCTGAGTTATCCAAATGCTTGTGTGGCTTGTATAAAGGATATAATTTTTACCAACTAGGTACTCAGGCTGCGATTTCAGAACGTTGAATCTGTTGGCAGCAGAAACATATATATGCCATAAAAATCTAAAGGATTGGGTGGGTAAGCAAACGGAATATTCGACAAAAGGCACTTATACCAAATAACGGTAATTCTTCGAATTGTTGCGGGTATCATGTAATGGCGCCCAACTATACATTCTGGTTTCAGAACATATACCATAAATCCATAGCTATTTAGATAACATCGGACCAATAAACACAGTTCTGTTGTTGTTGTTGTTTTTAGAGCAGTCCATGTCACTTCAATGTCTGTCTGTACCAAGTTTTCGATCGTTTTTATTTCTTCCTCAAGCTTGATACTTATTTTTTTTTCTGTTCAGTTAGTTGTGAGATGTCTATTTTACTTGTCACTGTTTTCTTTTTGGACTTTGAGAAATCTTTTTAATCTAAAATCCATTATAACTGGATTGTGATCGCTATGTATATCAGTTCCAGGGTATGTTTTTGTAGATTGTATGTACTTCTATTTACTAGAATATTTACTAGAAATTATAAATAATAATAAATTTTGAAACTTTGAAAAATAATTTTAAACTTTTGAAACGGTTACAAGGTATCGAATGAAAGCTGATAACCCAAAAAAGTAATGGATTTTCTAAAGAAATATAGTTATGAACTATATTAAGTTTTGAATACGACTGAATAAGTCTGAATACGACTTTTATAGACAGAAAATATTTTTTGTAATGAAATAATTTTTTGGGCCAGGCCTTTGTAGGATCCTGCACTGGGTACATTGGTCAGAGACTATGTGGACCTAGATATGATGTCGATGTCATCTACATATCTGATAACTGGTACATATTTGTACAAAATGTGTACAAATCTGGTATTTAAATATGTTGTATTTTAATTACTTCGTTGTTGTTTCAGTTCCCAAACATTGGAATGGCCAAAGAATGATGCTGTCAGCGGGTTTAGAGAAGACGATGGAATTCTCGCCCAACGGTTGAAACAAATTGAGTCAGATGATGAATCAGACGAGGTAATGTAGCAGCAATAAAATAGCATAATATGTACGATTTATGTTTCTTTCATAAACTTTCAACTTGTTTTTTTAAAAATACTTAAAATGTTTTCTTTTGTTGTCAATATTTGTATATAATTGTTCCGTATTTAATATTTCAGGAAAAAGCTGACAAAATCGTTAAACAGAAGATCGAAGTTGTAAAATTAGTTCATCCCGGTTTAATCTATATTAAATTCCCCGCATTCGAATCACAAGCAATGCAGTTACACGAGGAATTACAAATACATTACACGAAAGAACGAAAAACAAAACCATTATGGAAACCCGATGAGGAATGTGTTGTTTTTTATAATCTCTCTTTCGCAAGGGCGAAAGTTTTAGAAAAACTTGATGACAGAAAGTACAGAGTGAACATCTTTGACAGAGCTACTGAAGATGTCATAAACGTGGACAAAATGTATGAATTTGACAAATATTTTACCAAGTTTCCTAATGTCGTCTTTAAGTCACATTTGGCTAATATAAAACCTGCAGGCGGAGATAAATGGAGCTTGTCATCGATTGAAGCACTAGAAAGGTAAGATTTAACATTGCAGTATGTAATTTAAAATTAGATTCGATAGCAAAAACGGTATGTTCGTGACACTTTGAAGATTAAATGATCCTTCCTGCACTTTTGTATCTCATAAGTATTTAACCGAGAGAGTACCACGTCCCAACCTATTATTTTTGTGGATGACGCCAAATTTCCTAACCCATCCTAACAACTCACATAACGTATGGTCCTAAAGTTTTGGGAAAAATTTCACCTGGTTTGATTGAGAAGCAAAATGCATTTAACAAAGAAGGCCATGGAATTGAAATGTCGTCAGTTATTGACATTTAATAAACAAAGCAGAATATTTTGGTTTGTGCTCTGCAAAATGTCTTATAAAATTGATATTCATCGATTCATCAGTTGTTAAGTTAAATTGTTGAATAATTTAATAAAAATATAAGATTATTGTGGTCAGAGTTACATGCTTTTGAATTTTTTCCCAAAACTTTAGGACCATACGTTAGGCTAGCGTAATGGAGAAACGGTTAGGAATTCTCGTAAATAAGAAACGAAGAAAATGCAAGACAATGCAATCGCTTGAAACCAGGCTATGCTAGCGGCCTCGAAGGTAGAGGTAGAGGGACAAAACGGTATTTTCTTCGGGAAACCTATTGCATTATAGAGGGGAGTCTTCTAATGATGTCGTTGGATATATAGTAAATAAAGAACACAAATATACACACAAAAAATATACTTACAATTTAAAGCATAAGTGATTGAGTTTCTAGAGTTGTTTGAGTGATTAGAGTTTATCTCAAAAGCGAAATGGAACCGATGAAGGAGAAAGTAGAAAGTTATTGTCTTGTTTGATTTGTACAAAATTACGGGAATTTGACATTAGTTAAGTTTTAAGAATTTGGAGAGTTTTGGAATTTGGTTGAATGCAAAGAAAGAATGTTTTGATTGGTTACAAGAAATTATGGAAGGGATAGACAGACGGGAATGATATTGAAAAAGCAAGGAGGAGGATCTGCTGTGGGACTTGAAGCGAGAGAAGACAAAATCGAAAGAATTGTGCCGATAATTTGTTTTTTTAAACCGGTGAAAGAAAAATTATTGTGGCGAAAAGTAGTGCAAAGAATGTGTTGAAAGCTGTAGTTGCAGTATTTGTAAGTAAAATAATTTACTAGTCTTGGAGCGAAGCATAGCTAAGGAGAATTTGGCTTTCCAATAGGAGCAATAAACATTGTTAGGAGTTTGTCGACAGTTTTGTTTTTATAAGCAGAACCCGAGAATGAGTTTGTTGGATAGGAACTAATTAAAGTAAATCCTTTTAGAAAAATACAGAGGCAAATTGTGGAAACGAGACATTGATTGAACTATATTAAATTTGAATTGTTTTGTGGTTAATTGCATATGCAACAGAGTAATTTAGGGAAACATTTATTTATAAGATATATATATTTAGTGTATTAAAATCTACAAAGGTATTTTGCTCATTTTATTTTGAATTTATTGCACCAATTGATTTCTTTTAGTTATTTCCTTCTACTCCTCTTTTTCTAGCGGAGGTTGGAAATCATCATCGCTATTTTAACTTTGTTGGCCGCATTTCTGAATAATTCTAATGAGCTGCAGCCGAACCACTCTCTCAAATTTCTTAGCCAGGACATTTTGCGTCGTCCTGGGTTTCTCTTCCCTTGTATCTTCCCTTGCATAATCAACCTCAGTAATACGTACTTCTCACCCCTCATTAAATGTCCCAGATATTGAATCTTTCTAATTTTAACAGTTTTTATGACTTCACATTCTTTCTTCATTCTTTGTAACACCTCTATATTAGTTACTTTTTCAATCCACGATATTTTATGCATTCTCCTGTAGCACCACATCTCAAAGGAGTTTAATTTTTTGATTTCAGACTGCTTTATTGTCCACGCTTCCATGCCATATAGTAAAGTAGAGAAGACGTAACAACGTAGCATTCTTGTGCGAATCTCTAGATTAAGGTTACGGTTGCAAAGTAATTTCTTCAATTTTATGAACGTGTTTCTTGCCATTTCTATTCTAGATCTGATCTCCTTTACTTGATCTCCATCTTCGGTTAGCCACGTTCCTAAATATTTATATGTTTTTACTCTTTCTATCGTTGTATTATTGATGATCAGGTTATTTACATTTTGTGGTTTTTTTGAGAATATCATTGATTTCGTTTTCTTGAGATTCATTTGCAGTCCGTAACTTTCACATGCATTGTATACATGTTGTATTATGTACTGTAGATCTTCCATGTCACTTGCAAATATGACAGTATCGTCGGCATATCTAATATTATTAATGCTATTTCCGTTGACATAAATACCTTCCACGATATCCAATAAAGCCTCTTGAAAAATCACTTCACTGTAGACGTTGAATAAGAGTGGTGAAAGGATACACCCTTGTCGAACTCCTCTAAGTATACTTACTTCCTCTGTCAGTTCTCCTTCGACTCTTACTCTTGCTTTCTGGTTTTGATACAGATTCGATATAATTTGTAGATCTCTACTATCAATGTTTTTAGTCTTAAGAATACTTAAAAGCTTCTCATGTTGAACTCTATCAAAAGCTTTCTTGAAATCTATAAAGCAAGCATATATGTCCTGATTCATATCCAGGCATCGTTGTGTCAGAACATGGACTCCAAATAATGCTTCTCTAGTTCCTAGACCCTTTCTGAAACCCATCTGTGAATCACTTATTTCTTGTTCTAATTTCATGTGGATTCTGTTATGTATGATTTTAAGGAAGGTTTTCAATGTGTGGCTCATTAACGCAATTGTTCGATAGTCATTGCAATCTTTAGCATTTGTGATTTTTGGAATCGTCACAAAAGTTGAGAGAAGCCACTCTTTGGGTATGTGTCCCGTCTTGTATATGGAGTTAAAAAGGTCTACCAAGACATCAATATTATCTTCATTAATTATCTTCAATAGTTCAATTGGTATTTCATCGGGTCCTGGAGCTTTTCTGCCTTTTGTGTGTTTTATAGCATACATAACTTCCTCTTTCATTATTTCTGGTCCCGTGGTTTCTCCGTTAATTTCTAATAATTGTTCTACTTTTTGATCATAAAATAGTTGTTCAATGTATTCTTTCCATCTACGTAGTTTGTCTTGCGTTTCAGTTATAGTGGTACCATCTGCATTTTTTAATATCCCGATTGGTTTGTTACGATTTCCTGAAATCATTTCTTTAACCTTCTTATGGGTGTTGAAAGTGTCCTCTCAAGCTTTATTAAAAGAAAAGGTAATGTCTTTGAACTCAATTAAGAACCCTGAGATGAGAAAAATATATTTATTTATCTGGCGTCGACATTAAATTATATACATATATATCTTATCTACAAAGTAAACGAACACATTCGAGTAAAAATCATCCAGGTATAATATGCACCTATCGGTGCCCACACATACGAAAAGGTTGAATGACGTTAACACTGCGATACAAGAGGTAACCACCAACTATACTATACTGATTGAAGACCTAAGCGCCAAAATAGGCCACAAGTAGGATGATTTGGAGTTTTTCGTTTAACAGGCCATATGTTATGAACACTTATTTTAAAAAATAGAGATGTCCAAAGAAAGTGGACTTGGAAATTGGCTTTATATTTAATAACAAAAATGACGCTGTTCAAGACGCAACTTGAATGAAACATTGCGATATTTAGGGGAATAGGGATCACCTCAATAAGAAACATAGAATGTTATTGAAACATTTTTGCAATTTTTTTTTATTTTTTAGTGTATTTAACAAGTACAAGGAGATATGCGGGGCCAGAGTGGAAGGTGATCTGTCGGGAAAATCTATACCTATGAACATGTGGTATACAAAGGTTAAAATTGCTGGCGCCTTGGAACCCTCCATAATGAAATTTATTTCTCTTAGTAATTTGTTGGTTAAAATGGGAGTTGCGTATAAAACTTCTACGACTGCTGTAAAAAGTGAATCTGGTAGCGTCAAAAGTGAAAGGTAAATGATTTATTTATGTATTATTAAACTTTAAACTGTATTAATTTATATATCAGCAATTTTCACCGTTTTTTTGTGTGTTATCAAACCTCCTCTTTAAAATCTAATCTAATTTCCAAAACGTTATTTTTAAATGGCTTTCGAAATTTTCATTTCTATCCGCTGGGATTTTTTTGGATTGAAAAGAAGTAAGAGAAAAGAACGAAATCCTAAAAGTTACTTTACTTTTAGGATTTCGTTATAGTTAAGGATAAGTTAGTTCGGTTAAGTTTTCGTAGGATAAAAGTTTAAATGTTGTTAGATTAACTTTGAGTTACATTTTTGATAATTAAAAATTATGATGTTTAAGTTACAAAAGGAATTTATTACATGGCCATGTAATCCATTCCTTACAAGGTTTTTAACTGTTAGCAATGGTAACAATGGTTACATGGACGCTTGGCCAGTGTGAGAAATTATGGATTGGGTACACCAAACGAGGGAGAAGATCGTCCGATACAGTTTTGTCGGGAAGAAAACCTAATTATACTATAAACAATCTACAAGACGCTTATATGTATAAATGAATTGAAAATGTTTGGAATCATGTAGATTCGATTATTACTATTATTAACAAAAGATTCAAGGAACTTCTTCTAAACAAATCAATCGATCTGCATTGATACCAGTCACGTAGATTCTTCAACCATGAGTTTTGTCTTCGGCTAACAGATCTTCTTCCTTGAATCTTTCCCTGTATTATGAGTCTCAAAATTTCATATTTTGGTCCCCTTATCAGTATTCTAGGTATTCTAGTTTTCTGGTTTGTATAGTGGTGATTAGTTCTGTTTCTTTACCAACCCTCTCCAGTACTTCTTTATTTGTAATTCTATCATCATCATCATCAGTGGTGCTACAGCTCTAGTTGAGCCTTGACCTTCCCCAGTCTATTTCGCCAGTCGTTTCTGTTCATCGCCAACCGTTGCCAATTTGCCGCGCCGATTTTCCTTGCGTCCTCGTCCACACCGTCCCTCCATCTCAGTCGTGGTCTGCCTCTACTCCTATTTCCCACTGGGACCGATAATAGAGTTCGTCTGGGTGGGTAATTTTCATTTGCTCTTGACACATGTCCAGCCCATCTAAGCCTGCCTATTTTTATGAAGGATATTACATCTCTACCATTTACTATTTTTTTATATTTCTCGTACAATTCGAAATTATATCGCCTTCTCCAAATACCATTCTCACAGAATGCGCCCATTATTCTTCTTAGTATCTTCCTTTCGAAGACGAGCAGAAGATTTGCGTCTGTTTTGGAGATGGTCCATGTTTCTGACCCATATGTCAGCACTGGTTGTAATTCTATCAGTCCATGATATTTTTAATACTATGCGGTATAACCAGAGTTGGAAAGCCTGGATTCTTTTTATATTGCATTTTTTAATGTCCAAGTCTCCATATAATAATATTGAAAATATATAACAGCGAATGGTACGTAGCCTGATCTCCAAATTTAGATTTTTGCACGTTAGGAGTGGTTTTATTCGTATAAATGCTGATCTGGCAATCTCTATTCTCCTGTTTATTTCTGCAGTATGATCATTGGTTTCATTGATAAAAGTTCCCAAGTACTGATATTTTTCTACTTGTTCTATCACGTTATCATTAATTGTCAATAGGTGATGTATATTTTGTGGTCTTTTTATAATTAGCATGTACTTCGTTTGTTTAGCGTTTATAGTAATTCCCATCTCAGCACTATTCATACTTACGCTTTCGATAAGATGTTGTAGATCTTCTATACTCGTTGCTATGATCACAGTGTCGTCTGCATATCATAAGTTGTTAATTAATTTTCCGTTAATGGTAACTCCCGCTTTGATATTATTGAGCGTGTTCTGTAAAATTTCTTCAGAATATAAGTTAAACAAAAGTCGCGATAAAACACATACCTGTCTAACTCCTCTACAGATTTCTTTCTTTGAGTGTTGCCCATCAATTTGAACTATGGCACTTTGGTTCCAATATAATGTTTGCACTGTATTTATGATTTTACTGTCAATGCGCTTGTTCATAAGTATTGATATTAGTTTTTCTTGTCTTACTTTATCGAAACCTTTTTCGTAGTCGACAAAGCACAAGTGTAGATCAAAGTTTACATCCCGACATCGCTGAATGTATATGCAATATATAAGTATATGGTGTATATGCAATAGACATTTGCCACGTTTGTCTCCATGCACTGTCCTGTTTCAATTTTGTAAGGTTTGTTAAAGACAAACTTTGGTTCAATTGAGTCGCATCCTGCCTGTAGTACTGGTAACGCATCCAGCTCTCCCCGCCAGAAACGAGTTAAATTTTCGCCAGAAAAATTTAGACTGTAGTTTAGAATCCTTGGGGGTATTAAGCCCGTGATTCTTCTTTTCCTGGTAAAGAGGACCATCTCTGTTTTCTTAGGATTTATAGATAGTGAGTGTTCCTTGCACCATGTTTCTATTAGTCGAAGAGCAACTTGTGATCTCTCACATAGTGTGTTCTCAAACTTACCGCTTTGCAGGACAGCAATATCGTCTGCATAGGCTATTGTGTAGAAACCGTTGCTGTTGAGTTGGTCAACCAGGGTATCTAGAACTATGTTCCATAGTAGTGGTGATAGCACCCCTCCCTGTGGACATCCCCTCGTAACCATGCCTCTAACAGAAACGTCTTCTACATTTATGCTTATTGCTCTACTAGAGAGCATACTAAATATCCATTTGCTTATGGCCAGGGGAACATTCCTGACGTTGAGCTGTTGGGTGATAGTTGGGAATGTGGTTTTATCAAACGCTCCCTCAATGTCTATGAATATACCTAGGGTGGATTCTTTATTATCCAGCGATCTTTCAATTCTTCCCACTACATGATGCAGTGCAGAATCGGTAGATCTTCCCGAAGTATATGCATGTTGATTTGGGTGAAGTGGGTTATGAACCAGAACTTCATCCCTTATGTACCTCTCGCATAGCTTTCTATCGTTTTCAACAGAAAGGATGTTAGGCTAATTGGTCGGAAAGCCTTTGGTAGGGTGTAGTCCATCCTACCTGGTTTTGGTATGAAGACCACACGTACCTCTCTCCACTTCCTAGGAATATATCTCAGAACCAAAGAGGCTCTGAATATTTCCACGAGGTGCGGCAGAAGGATATCCAGTCCCCACCGTAGTAGGGCTGGATATATGCCGTCAGGCCCTGGTGATTTGAAAGGGGTGAAGCACAATATGCCCATTTTACCTTTTCCTCATTAATCATTGTTCTGGCGAGATGCCAGTCGTTTGTTGAGGGTATGATTGTTTCTTCCATCCGGTTTGGTGCTGTTGAGACACTAAAACCGGGAAAGTATGAAATTCGTTTTTTATTTCTTCGTTTTTCTTACAATAATTTTTTGTTGTTGTTTTCTTTTCACGTCAGCCACTAACGGATTGTGGTCTGAGTTAACATCTGCTCCAGGATAAGTTTTAACTGAGGTTATAGAGTTTTTGTATCTGCTATTTACGAGTATAAAGTCTATCTGGTTTCTGACAATGTGGTTTTCTGTATGTGAAGGAGACATCCATGTATATAGTCTTCTCTTAGGAAGCTGAAACCAAGAATTGGCAATTACCATATTCTTTTCTTGGCAGAATTCTATGAGCCTTTCTCCTCTCTCGTTTCTAGTTCCTAATCCGAACTGTCCAACTATATTTTCAACTGTACCTACTCTAATTTTTGCATTAAAGTCTCCTAAAATGTAAGTAATATCTCTAGATTTTGTTAACTTGATTGTATTGTGCAATTCTGAATAAAACTTTTCGATCTCATCTTCGGTCTTATCAGCTGTGGGAGCTAGACTTGGATCATATTAATATTACAGTTCAGTGCTTAAGTTTTAGCATTATTATTTTTCTGAGTTTTGAATCACACCTAGCACTGATTTTCTAATAGTGTTGCTTATATGAAAGCTACTCCGTATCGATGATCAGTTTTGTTTCCTCCAGTGTAATAAATATTGTGGTTATTTATTGATATCTCTCCATTTCCTGACCATTGTACATCGCTAACCCAAGTATATCTATATTTAGTCTCTCTTTCTCTTTAATAACATTATGTAGTTTTCCAGGCTGATACATACTTCTTCCGGAAACTAAAAATGTCAAAACCTGCCCAGGTGCCGATGTTAATACACTGTTGTCTTTTAACATTTAAAATTAAACTGAAACAGTGTACGAAGCCTCAAAGAAATTATATAGAAGTTAAAGCTATTTAGATGTTTTTATATAATATTCACTGATTTGATTTTATTAATATTTTTTTGGTTTTCTATCAGGTCAGTAGTTTCTTCAAAGATATCAAATGGTAATTTATCCGGTTTAGAGAATGATGACTTACCAGGTAAGTTTTTATCTAGTTTTCAAATTATTATTTCATAGATAAAATTACAAAAATAACGTAAGGTATATTACCAAAAATTAGTAAAAACATTATAGAGTAATAAATTATCATTAACCATCCAAAACCTTTCCAGAGTATATTCACGAAATTTAAAGTAAAAGTTCTATACTATACATTACATCTGATCTGTTTCTCCACTATACAGTTAGTTCAAACCCGTAACAAAGATATTATAAGGGCCTTTCCATTATGATGGAAAAGTACAGGCTCTCAGCAACTCTTTTTTTAGATACTGCACAATACTGGTGTGAAGTTTAGAATAAACGGTATAAAATAAAGAAGGTTTACTAATTTATTACACTTCACACATTTAAATCTGAATCGGACTCAAAACGCTGTTACTAATAATATCAGCTTAACGCAAAATTTCCACATATTCATTTCAATCTTTGATAACAGACTCAGTACATTTCTTCCGCGGCTAAGACATAATTCCATATGCTTGATTTATTACTCTGCATAATTCTGTAATGGACTTATGTTTTCAGCTAACGAATCTGCTACATCGATAGAATCCTTACTAGAAGCTATCCCGAAAAATAAACCTTGGAGTGATGCGGTGGAAGAAGAAGAAGAAACACTTAAAGCAGTCAAACATGCGTCTGACTCCTTAGAAGCACCCCAAGAAGTAGAGATGGAAGATTGGTTGCCTCCTTTTCGGATTAAACAAAAGGAATTTTACGCTTGGGTAACATGTGTGGATCCAGGCGGAGTTCTGTATTTAAGGTAAGGTGTTTGCACAACATGCACTCATATAATGTCAACTAATATTACATAAAAGTAATTATAATTCACATTAGTTATATTTTAAGATTACAAAAGGTTTTTAGAAAAACCAAACAATGTTGCAATAAGGATTTTTTTTGTTGCACTTGAATTGATAAAATTTTCAAGTGTTATTTACAGTTCGAATACAATTTTATTATTAAATAAGTATTTGTTTAACTATTGAAATCCTAAGATTACCTACTTGGCGAAAGAGCCTTTGCATATGCCGCTGTGAATATGCCTAATGAGGTTGAAATACGCATAAGCGGCTGGCGGATGCCCTGTATTG
The DNA here is from genome assembly GCA_918026665.1 of Diabrotica balteata. NCBI lineage: Eukaryota > Metazoa > Arthropoda > Insecta > Coleoptera > Chrysomelidae > Diabrotica > Diabrotica balteata. The sequence goes on along the minus strand of OU898283.1, from coordinate 121,956,203 downwards.
AAATTAAATCTAATACCGTCTTTTTGTTCTCTAATTATTTGCTTATTTCTTATGTGTATTATCTTTGGCCAGTTTGGCTACCATACCACTGATGCATATGTATTCCACATCTGGCTACCATGAACGTAGTTAGCTACATTCTACAGCTCTTTTGGTTATTCATACTACCTGCTGATTCCAAGTAAGCCTTCAGTCTAATATCACTCACCAGATGTAGCTGTGTACCATTTAGGCTTAGTTACCTTTGAAATCCATTCTTGAACTACAGTCGGGGCCTGTTACACTTAATTTCTGAATTTCATTAAATTTGCTGTATAGTGCTGTATAGTCAAGTCATCCGCATAGACCAGGAAATAATGCCTGTCGATGCTGAGTCTTAGTCAGCCTTTATACTAGCCAGGTCTTTGCTGCATTCTGTATATACGCTCTCACAGAGCCTATCCTGCAGCATCTTTCTTTTAGATCGCCATGTGATGCTCGTGATGTGTGTGGAATGCTCTATAGGCTCCTCAGCATGCAGTCTATCCATCTGCAGCTTATTTCATCTATTCCTTTTAGACGAATTGCCATTGTGATTGCTTCGTTGATGGTGTGGTGAAATGCTACCTATATATCCAATATCACCTCTTGGTCTTCCAGAACATGCTCCACCCTCTGTACGAGATGGTACAGTGCCGTTTTGCCAGGTTTGGGTATAAAAGTCACCAGTATTAGACTCCATGCTTTTGGTATGTACTCCAGTCCTAAGCTAGTCTGCAGTATCATATATAATTTTTGGTCCAGATCATCTTCCTTCTGTAGAAGTATTGGAATTTTTTTTCCTGGTTCACCACTTCTTTTGCCATACGCCAGTTTTCCCTAGAACCATAAGTCATGGTATCCAATCCAGTCTGCTGTCAGGTGTATTGTGGTATTAAACAAGGATGACTCGCTTAATTCCCATTTTTTCAATTGTATTATTTTTTTCTAGGGAAGAGAAATTACAATCGGCTTACAAAGAAATGGAGAATAAAATAAAGGAGTATTTTGATAAGAGACCTTCAGATTCTACATATAACGATTGGGACGCTGGTGACTTGTGCACAATTCGTTACAACAATATGTATTACAGAGGAAAAATTGCTGAAGTAAAAAGTCAAGACGATATTTCAGTTATAATGATCGATTTTGGAAGTGATCACACAGTTACTTCAAAAGATGTAAGTAAATTTTTCGAATTTGTGATTTACTTTCGTTTGAGGTTAATTTAACTTTAACAATTTACTTTACAACGAATATTTAGTAAACATTGTGATAGTTTTAATGCGAATTATACATCCTGTATATCATAAACATTCCAAAATTTTAATATTGATGTAATTTTAGTTAAAGCAAGAAATTCTCTATGCCGATATTCCCGCTTTTGCCTCTAAGATCAAACTAGACAAGATATATGCTAAAACTGGAGAATGGCTCGATTCAGACTACCAGACGTTCTTGGAAAATGTGACGGAGTATAGCAAAGTCATTATCAAAAGTTCTCTGGACGACGAAATTCCATCAGCTGAAGTTTTTACTGATAAGAAAGTAAACCTTAATCAACTTTTGGTACAGCTATGTGCCAACTTGACTAGAAAACCTCCGAATGATCAAAATCAGCCCGAGGATGACGATATATTAATTGAAGATGATGAACCTATCATTGAAGATGAAGATGTGTTGGAAAAAGGAGCAGAAAATTTACTGGTAAGTCATACGTATCTATAAATTTGGGTAAGTGATTTTGTTCATGAAATATTAACAATTTTTGCTAAGACTTTGGTATTTTTATGAGTTTTTTACTAAAAAAACTGTGAAATTCTACAAACAATGTCTGACCACTAAAAACATTTTAAAAAACTTAATGGATGTCTTATCCAAAAATAACTGAGATGATTGAACTTAAGCCATTATCAATAATATAGCAATCTTCTCTTTTTGTGCTGTCCCTAAGTGGTATCCTCAACTTGACATCAGCCTATTTGACATAGACAACAATTATTATCTATTTAGTTGAAATTGGCAGCTCATCATAAATAATTCAATAAAAATTTTGGACTTATATTCGTACTTTTTAATGTACCGGGTGGTCAAATATCAGAAACTATTCATGTTATAACCTTAGGAGAAAAAATTGCTTAGTAAAAGTGGCCAAGAGAAATCGCTGGAAATAACTTTCAAGTTTCTTGGTTAACCGCCAGGGGGCGTAACCTGTGAAGAAAACTTTGATAACCAGTTTTTCGGGAAATATGCTCAATTATACCAAGTGTTAAATAATTAAACTAGAAAGAGGCCTAAATTCCGCACAAAGTTGTCCAAGTACTTTTTTTTTATTTTGTCAAATAAAGGGTGGGGGATAGTGGGATTTACCACCAAATAATTTTGTATGAAGCTTTTTTATTGTGGCGTCATAATGCAGTTTATTTTTATTGGGAATAAGGCATAGTGTGACTTTAAAATAAGCTTATTTTGATGTTTAGATTTCCAATTCGGAAATCGTACTGTCGTAAACGTAAAATTTTGGCATATTTCCAATAAAAAGAGTAAGCTGCCATTTAAATCAATTCGCCCAAATTTGATTATCAGAACATTGTTAAAATAAAACCAATAAGTTTGGCAACGTTGAACTTCCCCTCTTCTGTTGACTTTATTATTTCCACTAATGCATTTTCGACGATATAAAGGGCGGAACTAATATACCTCTCTCTTTTTATACAGCTGTTTTTCACTCCATCTCACGTAAGGTCCATACCGACCATAAACTTTTACCTACACTGTATACTTGTTAATCTTTGTGTTTGCTATTTTTGCTTATATTAATGTTTATTGTTTTAGGTTGCGGGTAATCAATCAGTAGATACAACAAAGTATAAATACAACATTCATCCTCTTCCTGACGGTGAAAAAAGTGTAGCAGTCTCCATCTTGTCAATACTCGAATACAATAAAATAGCTTTAAAAGAAACATCGACACTTTCAGAAGAGCTGCAATATCTGAACAATGAAATTCAAAAAACTGTACATTTGCAACCTGTGATAAAAAATCTGGAAACTGGCATGCCGTGCGTGTGCCAGTTTTCAGAAGATAAGCTTTGGTATCGAGCTGAAGTTTACAATATGGAAGGTCTAGATTGTGGATTTGTTTTCGTGATTTTCGTTGATTTTGGTAACGTTCAACCTGTGACAGCGACTGAAATTAAAATGATGCGTCCAGAATGGTTTGCTACACCCGTCTCGTGCCATATTGCTAGTTTAAACATTAAAATAGTCGAGGATAAAAATATTGAATACGTCACCAACTTCATGAAAACTATCCCTGCAAATCAATTTGCTAAAATTATTACCAAAGATCCTCTTTGTGTGAGCTTACACAATAAAAATGGGGATCTAAGTTATGACAATTTGATACAAAAAAAATTGGTCGAAATTGTTTAAGATTATACTGTTTTTAATTTCTTATAATGTTATGATCTGTAGTTCCTCTAATATATAATTAATGTAAGAGGTAATCTCGTTTGATATTTGTTTATTTTCCTTATTTTTATAAAAAAGCTTTAGTTTATTTGAAATATTATTGTTCTTTTCGTAATTAATAAACGTATCAAAATACATTGTGTTTTACTTCGCCCATAGTGACTACGAGGGGGTGTTATAGGGAGAAGCCGCTGGGTGGGAGTAGTAAACTATTTTACATCTTTTTTGGAATCCCAAAATTGACCTTCTGAAATATTTCAATACGAATTGATATTTAAAGGCATGGCCAATTGTAGAAGAAGAAAAACCAATTGGAAAAACTATCCTGTCCTATATAAAGGGCACGGCAGATAAAGACAGCAGTTCTAAGAAAAAATAAAATTTATACTATATTTAACACCGACAGCTCAACCGTATTACAATCCATAAAAACAAAAAAAAATTGCCTTGGCAAATCAAGAAGCATACAAGATCTCCTGTGAAACTTGCGACAAATCATACATCGGACAGACCAATCGAAGAGTACCGGTTAGACGAGAGGAACATCGAAACAAAAGATACGACGTCATGCCTAGCACAAAATGTCATAAACACAGGACATAAAATAAACTTGAATGCGAAGTTCTCAGTCTGTGGGCACATCATAGCTGTTTTGGCCACAATCTCCTCTCCTGTTCTTCTTAGACTGCCGTCTCCCTAAGGAGGTTGGCAATCATAATGGCTTTTTTTATTTTTGAACTTGCTGCTCTAAACAAATCAATTGATCTGCATTGATACCAATCACGTAGATTCTTTAACCATGAGTTCTGCCTTCGGCCAACAGATCTTCCTTGAATCTTTCCCTGTATTATGAGTCTCAAAATTTCATATTTTGCTCCCTTCATCACGTGGCCTAGGTATTCCAGCTTTCTGGTTTGTATAGTGGTGATTAGTTCTGTTTCTTTACCAACCCTCTCCAGTACTTCTTTATTTGTAATTCTATTAGTCCATGATATTTTTAATAGGGGAGAGTTACCTAAGACGGGACGGTTCCCAAGTATGGACACTAGCAATTCTAGAAAATCTGTAACAAGTGGCAACACCTGCACTGGAAGAATGAAAGCTCGCCATTCAGTTGTATTGTCACGTAAACGACACGAGGGTAGCATACCGGTAGCGTTCGTCAGAACAAGTTGTTAATGTTTACATATTTTTTAAATTTATTTACGTACAACATTATAGTGAATATAGCGTTAATGGTAATTATCTGTGAAACTTAACGTTATTAGTCAATAACAGAGTTTATAGTCATTGCATTTCACTGTAAAGTATTTGCCACTAAAGCTTTTGTTTAATATCGGTTAAGATTTTTACAAAATGGGTGCAAATCTCTTAAGATGGGACAAAGTTAAACTTCCTAAGTCGGGACGTCCCATCTTAGGAACTAAAATATGGCTACAGATATTCTTCTTATACCTGCCTACTTTTAACTAATTAAATCATTAATTACTCATAAATTCTTACATATAACGGTAATTCATTCTAAAAACATTTATAAGTAGGGGTCAGTAATTAGATTATACCCAGGAGGTCATAATATTCTAACCTTGATTATAGCTAAGTAAAGATAATGTGTCATTAAAAAATGTTTTATTCAGTGAACTCTATATCTCGTAAAGTGGCACTGATATATTTTTCTTTTACACATGCCAAATAGAAATCCAAATTCCTATTACAAAAGAAAAACTGATCGTGGAAACTGGTCCGTTCAAAATATGATTCTAGCTGTACATAAAGTTCGGAATAACGAACTATTGCTTCGAGAAGCTGCTGACAGATATAATATTCCTAAAAGTACTCTTCAAAGACGAGTTCAACAAAAAAAAAAAAAATAAATCGTGACCGAAAATGACAAATATCTTGCTCGGTTTAGGCAAATATTCTCAGTTGAACAGGAACACGATATTTTAGATCATATTCTTGAAATGGAAAAGCGATTTTTTGGAATCACTTATAAAGAACTTCGTTGTCTGGCATTTGACTTTGCCCAAGCCAATAGTATTGCTAACAATTTTAATAAGGATACTCGAATGGCCTCTAAAAAGTGGGTTTATGGGTTTTTGAGTCGACATAGAAATATTTCTCTGAAAAAACCAGAAGCAACCTCATACGCTAGAGCTACAGGATTCAACAAGAATGCAGTCCAAAGCTTTTTTCAACAACCTGGAAAGTATTTATAATAAACATCACCTCACTCCAGATAGAATCTGGAATATTGATGAGACCGGAGTGACCACCGTCCAAAAATTATCTAAAGTTCTTGCTCAGAGGGGTAAAAAGCAAGTGGGAGGTTTAACAAGTGCCGAAAGAGGAGTTAATGTCACTATAGTAGCTGCTATGAGTGCAAGTGGCAATTTTCTTGCGCCTGCATATTTCCCAGAAAGAAAATAACACAACAAACCAGACCTTCGAAGTAGTGCAAAATTCTTATTATTTTGGACGGCCATTGTTCACATACAAAAAGTTTAGACGTTATAAACTTCTGTCGCGAGAATGGTATTATTTTATTATGCCTGCCACCACCCTGTACGCATACAATGCAACCCCTAGATGTTTCGTATTTTAAATCATTTATGAGTTATTATGATTTGTACCTTACTAGATGGCTAAAAAATCATTGTGGTCGTACATTTGGAATATATCAAATCTCAGGGGCTGTTGCAGAAGCATTCTCAAAGGCATCTTCTGTACAGATAGCGACAAATGGATTCCGAGTAACCGGTATTTGGCCTTTTAACCAAGACGTATTTCAAGACTGCGAATTCGCTCCCTTTAAAACGACGGAAACAATCAGTGGACAATGAAACTACATCACAGGTTAATAAATTACCCGTAATGATGGCTCATACCGAAGGCGTAAATCAAGTTGAAATGTATGATAATCCGATTCCTTCAACCTCAAAACAGTCTGTTTTAAGGTCACCTAAAGATGGCGATTCCGAAGATAGCAGACCGATACAGAGAAGCCAAATCATTCCTTTCCAACATCCAAGGTAAAAGTGACTGATATTAGTCCGCTACCAAAGGCACATAAAAAGAAAGGTAAGCCTTCTTCTAGACATTCTCTGAAATTCACGATACTCACAGAATCGCCGTATAAAAATGAATTAGAGACGTTGCAATCCACAATCCCTATTAACAAGGTTAAATCTGTGAAACGAACTGTAGTTATGGACTACAGCGGTCGAAATGCAAATATTAGCAATATCACAGTCGTCACTTCAACTAAAGATGATTCAAACTGCATTTTATGTGGAAAGAAGTACACAGAGAGTAGTGAAGACTGGTACAACCGCAAAATATGTCCAAATTGGGCTCATGAGTCTTGTGGAGTAATGGATGATCTCTATTTTATTTGTGGAAGTTGTATATGTAATAATGTAATGTCCCTTTTTGAGAAACCCAACGGACCACCTTAGGATTCCGGTTTCTCATGATGGGACATTCACACTTTTTTTTTAATAACAATAAACGAAGCATATTTTTTATTTAGTTTATATCTAAAATGTGTTAATAATTAGAATAAAGTTTCATTTTATTACCTCAACTTTTTTTTAATATCTATAGATTTTCAAGTATTTGTTATAAAAAAAAACTGTCCCAACTTGGGTGACTTTCCCCTACTCTGAATTTAATACCTCTACTGTTAGAATCTGTCTATTTTCCAGCATTGCTTTGATCCAGTTGCATATGGTAGTTGATGTCATTTTAAATGCTAAAGAGCTTTGTTAAAATATAAAATAAAATTTACAATCCTTTTTGTATTAGTACATAATACATGAGTCTGCTTCTCAATAATTGTTGACCACCCTGGGAAGTGGTTTTTAAAAAAAACCTCTTACATTTCCTTTTTAGATTCGGCAAAGGTGCCATCAGGTTTTTTTAAATGGTCCTTGTCCCTGTGCTGAATCCTTCGAAATTATCTTGTGGACTCTAGTGCTGGCTGGTATATATGTGTCAGAACCTCCAATATTTCCTTTCAGAAACAATAAAACGAAAAGACACTGACATAACTGCAAAAATTTATACATCTACTTTTGGATACACAAAAGACACTTCTATAATACCATACGGCTCAATACTTCCCCTTGTTCTCCTCTGGAATCCATCTATTCCATACCGGTCATACTAAAACCATTTTCCGTTAACTATTGTAAAAGTCTTCGGTACTTACGAATTATCGACTATACCAACAACCAAAGAGCTGTTGAAGAAAAATACTTTATATGCCACCTCAGGTATCCAAACTGAAGGTCCTCAACATTTCGAATCAAGTCCAGAGCAAAAGTCAAAAATTACAGAAAATAAATGTCATTATGTAGATATTATCAACTTAACTCCAATATACACCCAAATATACAAGTGGTTGACTATATTAAAGAGAAGCTAGGTATCAAGGAATATATTAGATGTTATGCCCTTCTTAAGATGCCGACGCAGCGAGTGGTTTTTCATTCAAAATAGGTAAAAAATCGAAAATCACCATTGACTTATTATTTAATAAGGAAATTTGGCCACCTGGTCTAAATATTCGAAACAATCGAAAACCTCCATTGACTTATTATTTCATAAGGAAATTTGGCCACCTGATCTAAACATTTAATGGTCTATAGTTTTTTCATATTCCGAACCAACGCCTTCATGTGAGTCAAATGTGAGTCCGAAGAACATCAGAAGCCTTATTAGCTTGGAAAATCCAATTACCATTAAGTAACAACAAACATAAAATAGAAAACACAAAAATACTCACAACAAGTAGGCCATGGAAATGCAAATGCAAATCTAAGAATGCTTTCCATTCCTATATTAATTTAATTAAGTTAGATACTTTGGAACGATCGATAAATCTGGATCCTTTGACCCCACCAAGAGTTAGATTAACCAATAACTCGAGCAATCGATATTTTCTACCAAGATTAGGGGAACTGGATATCTTAAAAGCCATTGAGCTTCATCTTGCTTTTCTACACGACCAACCTGCTTCAGTATGTTACAATGGATTTACCAACACAAGCGTTAAACTCTTTTTGGCTTCCGAAGGACTTCCCACTAAGACTAAGGATCTACGAAAAATCCTTCTAGAATTAAACGATACGTATGGAATTTATCCAACTGAGGTGCAAGCTGATCTTGCTGCTTTTAGATCATTTCTTACTTCGGAAAGAATTGCTTTTTCAGTAAAATTGTATTATCTAACAATAAAACACTCAACACTTCCACAAAATTTATTTTAAATTATTATCACTACAGCTGTTTCGGCCAGAGTGCCTTTCTCAAGTGATCTATTTTTGGTATGCGTTTACACTTTATAGTCTTTAACTGAATAAGTTTAGGAGAGGAGAACTGTTTGTCTTAAGTTGGTCATTCAATATTATGTCTGCATTTTTTAATTTGTTGATTTCCATAGATATTCTAATAGGGATAGTTTAAGGCCTATATTTTGAATGTGAAGAATTTGAAATTCGTCATTAAAAGAATGATTACGCTCTAGAAGGTGTAGTGCGTACGTAGAGTCTGTTGTTCTAATATTGAAAGCCTTTTTATGTTCTGCTATTCGTTTGATACAAGTTTTACCAGTTTGACCGATGTTTTTGGACAGTCGCTACATTTAAGTTTGTACACACCGCTGTGTAATTGCTTTTTCTTTTGGCTCTTGTTATTTTTAATATATTTGCTTAAGTTGTTGTTTTTCAAAAAGCTGGTGTTATTCCTGTCTTTTTATGTATTTGGGCTTTTTTTGTTGATATCTTGCCTGCATATGTAATCGAACAGAAGGTACTGGGTTTTTCTCTGGTGGTAGAAATACTAATTGCAGGGTTTCTTATGTAGTTTTTGATTTAAAATTTTATTTTTTGTGTGTTCGTTGTACCATTGTTTATTGCTATTTGCTTAATGATATTCAGTTCTATTGCGAAGTTATTTTTTGACATGGGAAGTTCTATTAATCTATGTAACATGAACATGCTATGGTAGGCAGTCAATTTATGTTGTCTAGGATGGGATAATGAATTGTATATAGTAGTGTCATAATTTTTAAATCTAGAAAATTTATGGATTGATTCTGTTCTGTTTCTATTGTGAATTCAATATGATAAGAATTGGTCAAGTTGTCTGTTAGTTCTGAGACAGAATTGGTCTCGAAGGCGAAAGAACCAAGAAAGTGGTCAACGTCAACAAGACATTATTGATTATGGTAATTGGAGACCAAAATTCGACAGGGGAGGACAACCATCAGGACGCAAGGCCTCTTCGGTCGTCAACATGCGAAACCCTTGCACAAAATACCATAAAAAAATACTTAACCCTCTCAGATAAAAATAGCTACCTGGAATGTAAGAAGTATGTATCAGCCTGGAAATTACATATTGTTATTAAAGAGAAAGAGGGGCTAAATATAGATATACTTGGGGTTAGCGAGGTACAATGCCGTACCTCGGAGGTAAAGGACACTATGTCCATTTTCTTACTTTTTAAGGAGAGCAGTTTTAACATTTTTGAATTTGTGATCAGTAAATACTCAAATATTTCTGATATTTAACCAAAATTAATATATTATATTAATTTTGGTTAAATATCAGAAACATTTGAGTATTTACTGATTACAAATTTAAAAAATGTTAAAACTGATCTCCTTAAAAAGTAAGAAAATGGACATAGTGTCCTTTACCTCCGAGGTACGGAATGGTACATTACAATGGTAGTGAAATGGAGAGATATCAATAAATAGCCACAATATTTATTACACTGGAGGAGACAACGATATCATCGATACGGAGTAGCCTTCATCATAAACAACACTATTAGAAAATCAGTGCTTGGTGTGATTCAAATCTCAGAAAGAATAATAATGCTAAATTCAAGCACGGAACTGTAATATTAATATGATCCAAGTCTATGCTCCCACAGCTGATAAGACCGAAGATGAGATGGAAAAGTTTTATTCAGAATTGCACAATACAATCAAGTTAACAAAATCTAGAGATATTACTTACCTTTTTGGAGACTTTAATGCAAAAATTGGAGTAGGTACAGTTGAAAATATAGTTGGACAGTTCGGATTAGGAACTAGAAACGAGAGAGGAGAAAGACTCATAGAATTCTGTCAAGAAAAGAATATGGTAATTGCCAATACTTGGTTTCAGCTTCCTGAAAGAAGACTATATATATGGACGTCCCCTTCACATACAAAAAACCACATTGTCAGAAACCAGATAGACTTTATACTCGTAAATAGCAGATATAAAACTCTATAACATCAGTTAAACCTTATCCTGGAGCAGATGTTAACTCAGACCACAATCCGTTAGTTGCTGACGTGTAAATAAAATTAAAAAGAATTGAACTCAGAAAACAACAACCAAAAATGAATGTAAGAATATTAAAAAACAAAGAAATAAAAAACGAATTAAAAAATAATGTGAATGTTGATATGCAAAAAATACTAACTGACAACAAACAAATTATGGATGTAAATAAAAAGTGGTATAATATAAAAAATACATTACTGAAACCAGCTCAAGAAAGTTTGATACAACATAGGCCAGAGGCTAAAAAACAAAGGATGACAGAAGAAATACTATTACAAATGGAAGAGGGAAGGAAATACAAAGGAAAAGATCTGCAGAAGTGAAGTATAAAGAAATACAACGAATAATTAAGGAAACAATCAAAACAGCTGAGAAAATTTATTTGATGAAACAGTGTAAAGAGATGAAAGAACTAGAAACAAAATATGATATGAGAAATATGCACAAAAAAATAAGAAAAGTGACTGGAATGGGTCGAAATAGACAGCAAGGACACATAAAAGACAACTAAAACTACTAATAGATTTAACAGAGAAATTAAGATGATGGGAGAGTACGTTAGAGAACTTTTCCAAGATGAAAGAGGTGAAATGCAGAAAATACAAGAATAAAATCCTTTAGAGAGGCAGAAGATCACGATAGATGAAATCAAATATGCTATCAAAAACTCTAAAGACAATAAGGCAGCTAGATTAGAACTGTTAAAACTAGTGGAAGAGGATAACTTGGAAGTATTGGCAGATTTATTCAACACGGGGTAAAATACGGGAATAATACCACAAGAGTGGCTGAAGTCAGCATTTATAACCATCCCTAAAAAACAGGCAGCAAAAGAGTGCTCTGATTATCGAACACTGAGCCTCATGAGTCATACCTATGTGGAGTACCCATTCCGAAATGGAATGGGTACTCGAGAAGGACTATTTACCATCAACATATTGATTCAGCGATGTCGGGATGTAAACGTTGATCTATACTTGTGCTTTGTTAACTACGAAAAAGCTTTCGATAAAGTAAGACATGAAAAACTAATATCAATACTTATGAACAAGCGCATTGACAGTAAAATCATAAATATAGTGCAAACAATATATTGGAACCAAAGTGCCATAGTTCAAATTGATGGGCAACACTCAGAAGCAATGAAGATCTGTAGGGAGTTAGACAGGGATGTGTTTTATGGCCACTTTTGTCTAACTATTATTCTAAAGAAATTTTCCAAATTAAGCTCAATAATATCAAAGCGGTAGTTACCGTTAACGGAAAATTAATTAACAACTTACGATATGCAGACGACACTGTGATCATAGCAACGAGTATAGAAGATCTACAACATCTGCATCGAAAGCTTAAGTATGAATAGTACTGGTAAACTAGTATGGGAATTACTATAAACGCTAAAAAAACGAAGTACATGCTAATTACAAAAAGACCACAAAATATATATCATCTATTGACAGTCAATTGTAACGTGATAATACAAGTAGAAAAATATCAGTACTTGGAAGCTTTGATCAATGAAACCAGTGATCATACAGCAGAAATAAACAGGCGAATAGAGATTGCCAGATCAGCATTTATACGAATGAAGCCACTCCTAACGTGCAAAAATCTAAATTTGTTGTTATATATTTTCAATATTTTCAATATGGAGCTTAGACTTGAATATTAAAAAAATGCAATTTAAAAAGAATAGATGGTTTTTGAACTCTGGTTATACCGTAGAGCATTAAACATATCATGGACTGATAGTATTACAAATAAAAAAGTACTGGAGGGGGTTGGTAAAGAAACGGAACTAATCACCACTATACAAACCAGAAAACTGAAATACGTAGGCCACGTGATGAGGGGACCAAAATATGAAATTTTGAGACTCATAATATAGTCTTTTAGACTCACTCTAAAAAAAGATGTATACAAACTGAAATGGTCAGACTGGTAGAACTTTTATTAAACGTATAGCAGAACATAAAAGAGCTTTCAATAATAGAAAAACAGACTCTACGTACGCACTTCACCTTCTAGATCCAGACCATAATCATTTTTTTAATACGAATTTGAAATTCAAAATAAAGTCCACCTTCCCCTAAACAGTTCTCACCTCCTCAGCGTGTGTAAACACAATCCAAAAATATATCACTTGAGAAATTTCTTTGAATGAAATGAATTTCCTTCAAGTAACGGTCGAATCCATCACTTATTTAAAATTATATTACATATTTTTATCACCAAATTTATCAAAAGCAGTTGTTATTAAAGAGCGTCTTGGGAAATATCGTTATTTCTGTGGTCCTTTCTGACATTTTTAGCAGTTTGTTTACATAATCTCCTATATCTTTTCTGCTTGGTTTTTCTATAGTTAAATTTTTTTTACATGTTTTTCTCTAATACTTTTCATCTTCAGAGAATTTCTTTTGCAAACCTGATCTATGGAAAGGAAAATACAATGAAAATCCCAATTAAATCATACCTACCCATTAAGTTTAGATAACAGGACTGATAGAAACGAGATAGTTTGCCTACTCCTTAACTTTTTCGTGACACGGTACCCCTCTCAAAGAGAACCGACTGAAGTCTGTTCAAACATTATGAAGACTAGTTGTTCGCGAGATGTCGATTCTGTAATTTACTCATAACTTTCTAAACGTAATAAGTATGTATTGGAAGACGTGTTTTGTGCAAACTGTGATACTTATTTTAGGATATTTCATTATAACCGGTAAGTTTTATAGAAACTATAAATTATTTTCATTAGTTTCTTTAATTATAATTTTTATTTTTGACGTAGATAATGTTATAAATTATGTAGAAAATGAAAGTGGCATTACTGTTTTGTTGTTAATACAAAATGTGGGTGTGTTGATGAACATAAGAGGAAGTCGTTTTGTTTACATGCGTTTATTTAGGCGATTTTGGCATTTTGAAGTAAACATGAGGTAATACTAAATATATAGCAAAATATAGCTTCTATAACTATTACCAGTAAATAATATGAATTATGTAAATACAGGAAGTTAGAACTAAAAGTAATTGGTAAAAGTTTTATACATTTTAACATATTTTTACCTTCCGGAAGTACAATTTATCCATTAGTCTTACCGTTATTAACCCTTTAAGGCGCAAAATTATTTTCTTGCTAAACTGAGTTGAAAAGTGCATTTTTACACAATAATATGTACACTAAGTAGTAAACATTAAAGGAACAACAATCATGAAAGTTCTTTGGTATATATGGTATACCGAAACCATTCAATATTATTTATTATAAAAATACATTAAAAATACAAACAGTATCAAATCAAAACATTATCTAAATAAAACAATATATAGGTAAAGAAATAATAAATAAGACTTACTCACAATCAATTTAATTTAACTATCAGACGACCGGTTTCGCTTTCTACAATATGCAAAGCATCTTCAGGTCTCGATACAAAGTTAAATAAATGCTGAAATGATAAAAACCCATATTAGGGTGTTGTCTAATAAAGATAAACAAATTAGATGTTGTAAATTACAATAATTATGCCAATATTACATGTCTATGGTTTTATTTCAAAATGAGTAAATTGAATAAAAAGGTATAAAAAGTTTTAAAAGTTTAAACAGACAAGGTAAGACCCACAAATTGTTATAAAATAGTCTATTAGATTGTAATAAATTAATAAATGAGCAAATAAATAAACATTATGAGAAAAGGCAGCAAATATTTGATTTCACGCAAACAAATCCTATGTATCTCTTGATACGTATTTCGACCTAATAGGTCTCGTCAGAAAAGCTATTCATAGGGGTTCTCAACGTGAAAAATCAATATTTTCTGCCTTTTAAGAAGCAACAAGAACATGGCTTCAATACGGACGCAATAGCGACATCTAATTAGAAAATCGTAAAATAGTTTCGAAACACAATTCAGATTTCTGCTTTATAATCTGAGCCTTCTAAAAATTGCAAGGCAAACAGACGTTGATAAAAGATGTTAAAAGAGACATGGGGAATCTAAAATTTGTATTCCACGACATGTCTTTTACAACTAAGCAGAAATCCTTAGCGAATTGTGCTTCTAGTACTCACACAGAGTAAATCCGAATAAAATGAGAAAACGCAGCAAATATTTGATTTCACGCAAACAAATCCTATGTATCTCTTGATACGTATTTCGACCTAATAGGTCTGGTCAGAAGAGCTATTCATAGGGGTTCTCAACGTGAAAAACGTTTTAACATCTTTTATCAACGTCTGTTTGCCTTGCAATTTTTAGAAGGCTCAGATTATAAAGCAGAAATCTGAATTGTGTTTCGAAACTATTTTACGATTTTCTAAATAAACATTACTTACATGCCGGTACTCTATTAATTGATGGATGGTAGAACATGGTTGAAACTACTATGTATTGTTGAATGGAGAACTCAATTCTGCTATTGTAGTTGTTTGACAGTAAACGGGAAGTTCTTGAGGAGATAGAGTTGATCCAATGAAGCAGAGATATGTGTGTGATTGTTTGTTAAATGAAAGTGATGTTATATACCATTGTATTATTTAAAAGTTATTTATACTTATTCGAGAGATATATTTTTATGAAATGTATCTCTCTACATTCACATGAATGGAGTCATGTGAAAAGAATGGACGACGACAGGCTGCCAAACCGAATTTTAAAATGGACGCCAAGGGAAAGAAGGAAGAGAGGAAGGCCAAAACAATCCTGGCTGGGCGGCATTCAGAAGGCAATGTCGGAAAGAAACCTTCACCCTGGCGAATGGAATGACCGACGTAGCTGGAAACTGGGAACCGAAAGGCGGAGAACGCTATAAAAAACCGGGATAATAAAAAAAAACTAAAAGTTTTGTTATCCGGTGTACGTCTCGTGATTTGAATATGTGGCCCATCGCGAAATAGGCTTTATTTGCCAGCACAAGCCTTCTATTTATTTCCGGTTCTTCTTCATTGCTTGTGACCAGATCCATTCCTAGGTATGTGAATCTATTCACATGTTCTATATCGTCAATAAAGTGTTGTTGCGCCGGTCTATTAGATCTGGTTTGTATGAGTAGTTTGGTTTTATTTGTATTTATTGCTGGCCCTACTGCTTCTGCACTCTGTTTCAACTCAACGTAGGTTTCTTCCGCTGCATTCACTGTTCTGCTCATTATGTTTATATCTGCGTATACTGCTAATTGGGTAGATTTGTTTGTAAGTATGTTATTTCTGCTGACCGTCAACCGTCTAATTACATATTCAAGAACAAGATTAAAGAGCGTTGGAGCCAGTGCGTCGCCTTGTTTCAGTCCTTGCGTTATTGTAAACGCATCAGTGATCTGTCCTTGAATACAACATACCTGTGCTTCTGTTTCTGTCATTGTCATTTGCACTAGTCGTATTAATTTTGTTGGTATGCCAAATTCTTCCAATATATCAGATAGAATTGTTCTATCTATTATATTTAATTTTATTAGTAAATGGCGTATTTGATTTGCACTTCGTATAATTAGTATATCATGTTACAATTATAAGTCACCCTTAACAATTTCTTGTGTCGGAGTATAAAAGACAGATCAGTACGAAATTGTCCCATTCCAAAGCATTTTAGAGACATTCATTAAGTTTCAGTGCCATGAAAATGTATCTTGAGATGTACAAGTTACAACCATATCGAAAGGGTTAAGTTAAACTGTTTTTATTTCACTTCCACAATTCCATAATTTCAATAATGTAATGCTTTAATGAATCGATTCACGGGAAATTTTTTAAATTGATTTTTTTTATCTACTGATGCATGAATGAAGTATAATTTGCATTTTATGTAAGTTGTACTTTATTGGTGGTTAATTTTTAATTATCTTCAATATAGACTATCTATTTGGAAGAATAATTGTTGTTTAGTTATACTACATCGAAAAATGATTGTAGTCTAAATTTTTATATGGTAGACTATGTTACTATGGAAATAAAAACAAATATTTGTTAACATAGTTTATTGTAACAAATTTAGAAGTAATGCCGGTTATTATAAACTTTTTTTGTCGATCCTCGACCCTCATTTAGCCTTCGGAGACCGAAAGAACCAATAAATTTCATGACGAGTTATTTGTGGAGTTTTTAATATATGGATTTCTAAATTCAATACAGCTAAAAGGTTTTTTTTTAACTTGCTGGAGTATTTTTTGCTTAAATATCACATATCAAAGACATTCTGAAAGATATTAGAAGTGATGTTTAAAATGTATTCTCTAATATTCTGCTTTAGATCCTTGATGTTGTCTGACCTATTTACACAGACTTTGATTTTTAAACAAACCCACAACTGGATGTCCAAGGATGCCAAATCCAGAGAACAAGGTGGCCATTCAATAAACCCTCTTCTACCTATGTAACGTGTCAAAATTCTGATACGTGAGATCTTGTCAAAATTTTGCTATTTTCATAAATTTTAAATCACCCAGTACGTCATTTTATACTTAAATAAACATTTCCCAATGAGATTACTTCGTAAGACCACCCTATTCCTGCAAACCTTTTTAAAAGTTAATACTGGGCTGCCATACTAGAACAATCCTTGCCGGTTTAATTAAGGTTGTCAGTAGTTTTTATGTTTGTAAATATAGAAGATAATCCATTAAAGAAAATGCTGAAAGGTGGTCCCTTAGTTGGATCAATCTTAGTCCCATCACGTCCCGTTTGAAAATATTCTCAAAGAATGCTTGGACCACACACCAATTTAACGGTATTTTTCCTCTGTAAATATTTTTCTGTAAAAAGGAATATCTTCACATTGTGATGTGTTGTGATTGTGTTGGGAGATCCCTGTCAATATATAAGAGATTTTTTGATACCTTTTGCAATTCTTTATATTTTTATCTTCTGTTTTTTTGTCTATTTAACTTTGCTTTTTTCTTTATTTAATTAGGGTTCAATGTCCGAGTATAATCCAATGTAGTCTACAGTCAGTCCAATGTTAGTCCGACGTACTCTAAAAATATTCCCACTTGCTCAATATGGGGCCCCCGTGCATTCGGGAGTTGTCTACATATCCAGTTAATATTCCTCCAGCTCAAATATCGAGTACTTTTACGTCATATGTATTAACTTTTGAATAAACTTTCAGACTTGCACAGTATAATTAAATGAGTGTAATGCATTATTTGAGAAAGTAAAACACCGCTCCATGTGCAGAACAGAATGACAACTTCTTTATTACTTCTGTCATGGTAGCCAACCTGATTTACAATATGTTTGGGGATCAGGATAGGCAACATTTCAATATTAACAGTCAACTCAAGTATTGGCACTTTTAAGTTAAGAAAGTTACACAATAATACGACAGACTGGATAGCGACATTTTTGTTTTAAATGCCTGTTATATGTGTTAATTAAAATTAAATATGTAACAAAAAATCATAATATTACTTAATATTAATTATTTTAGACCATAAGCAAGTTTAATCCTAACGGATTAACGAAATAATAAACTTTTTAATCTTTTTGTAGTCAAATTGTCGGTAAGCTTCATTTTTCCATTTAGTTTTTCCAATATTCAGAATTTCTGATGTCCAGTCAGGTAACCGAGTTTTAAATACTTGACTTATTTCTCTTAAAACAGATTCCCTAAAATCTTTAAATATTTGTCCGTATTTACAATTCCATTTATATAAAATGCAACTTTCTAACACTTTTATAGTTTATTTTTATGAACGAGAGAGTAATTAGCATAATTTTAACTGGTATCTCCGACCACTCCATGGGCGTGCTCAAGATTAATTGAAAAATTACTTTGAATAATTGTAAAAAATAAATGAATTATTTCAGTGTTATAAAGTGTTATGTGTATGTAAACAAAAGTGACCTCTTTTATCACACACTATATTAGAACTGACTGGCCTACATTAAAAAGGGTTTTAAAAAATTCACATTTTTTTTAATTTTTAAAAATTACAAAAGAGAAAAAGAGTTTTTAAAACCGTCTAAGGTATGTTAAATAGATGAATAAAAATATTAATATAAAACTTACAGCTACTTGTTACAAATCCAAATCAGATTCAGAAGATGAACTTTCAGAACCAAGATTTATAATAACTGGCTCGATCATTTTATCAGTAATATTGTCCAGCTTCCACATTTTTTCCTCTTCTTTAATAGTGTGATTTACTGCCTTTTCCCAGTTTTCAGGTTTTACATTATTTACGGCCTCCAAAAACAACTGTTTAACATCATGAATTTTAAAAGTGGTATTTTTTCTTGAAACTTCACTCTTTATCTGTGCCCATACCAGTTCAATCGGGTTTAATTCACAATGATATGGTGGGGATCTAAGTACTGTCATTCCACGATTTTTGGCAATTTCATCAATTTCGTATTTTTTAAAATTTTCTTTATGAAGGGCACACAACGAATAAAGTTCCTTTCTTATAGATCCGGGATGGTACGTAATATTTTTTGAACTCAGCCAATTCTGCAAGTCTTTTTTTAACCACTTGGTTGTGGGCAGTCCTTTTATAAGTCTGGAGTGATAACTTGCATTATCCATTACTATTACACAGTTCTTAGGAAGAAGATCTATCATTTGTTCGAACTATTTTTGAAAGACATCAGCGTTTCTCATTTCTTTTATGGTTCTTAGAAAATGTCTTCTCCATATGACAATATCGCTTCTTTCTAATAAAATAGACTTTCTGGGATTCTTTTTCCAGCGGAAGCCTATTTCTTTTAAAAGTTTCCATAACGTACTTCGACTCATTTCTGGGTAATCCTTATCATCTCGAACTGAGACAAGAACTTTATCCAATGTTGGAAATTCTTGTCTAAAGAAGAATTCATGCACTTTCCGTCGAAGTCCTTCTTTAAAATGATATTCTATTTGAAATTTTGGTTTCCCTGGAGCATTACGTGGCATTTGAAAACTACCACATTTCTCTTCTTTAATAACTCTGTAAATCGTAGATTTCCCAACACCAAGTGTACTGCTAACTAACTCAACGGTCTCATCAACACTTTCACATAAACGTTTGTCTGTAAATGATTTAAAACAATTAAATATTAATGTTTTTTCATTAACTGTTAAAGGACCAATTTTTCGGCGTTTACACGGCACTTCCAAATTTTCCATAACACTAGTATACACAATAAACTGCACCTTGCAACTGAAGTACCTACTTTTAGTGAACTGTTAAGAATTTTGAATACGCCACTTGGACCTTCCTACAAAATGGAAAAACCCACTATCACATTTTCTGTGGAATAAGTTTAGAAGGTAATTATCTAGTCAATTACTGTCGTAGATTCCTGGAATTAAAGAATTAAATGTTTGATTGTTGAAACCCTTACTTCGTGGAATGCACTCATTTCAGATAAAATAAAACGTTTTATTTTATCTAAAGAATTAAACTTTATTTTGCAAATAGGTAGGTACTTATTAAACTTTTATTGGTTATATATAACCAATAAAATAAACATCTTACATTTCTTGCAAATTCATTAGTACCTGTTAACCTCCATCACTCCGACACTGGCAACCTTATTTAGGGATTAGTAACCCTCACAACTATTGTATTCTATTCTGCTCCAACCTTTATACCTGGTGGTCATACTCAATTTAAAATTGTTTTCCTATATACTTCTGTAAACTTGTTGACAAATATCTGTTTTTCATTGAGTCACCCGTATCAACAGTTTAGGGATTTGCATACATAATTTATTGTTTTATTACTCTCTCATACATAAAAATACACTATAGATGACATGCTGCCTAGATCATGACAGGCAAGAAAATGGACTTTTCTCTTAAAACAATCGGGATGAAAAGGTTAATTTTTCCTGCGAATACCGCGACTCATACTGTCTGCAAGATACACTTCAAATCTGAACTCATCACTCCTTTCTATTGCATCCCATCGTGAATATATTCAACCTTTAGGCTCTTTTGACCAAAAAAAAAAAAATCAAAAGAAATTTATACTGATGTATTTAACTAATTTATTTATATACATTACTTTGCAAGTACGAAATCCTAATTTGTGAGCCTCTCAGTGACATGTCATTCAGAAATGTGTCTTCCAACAACGTCGCTCCACAAAACGTTTAACTCTAGATAAGTTGCACGGCGATTTTTTGCTAGTTCATTTTTTAGCAAATTGCTGGTGATTTTACTATCTCTGAGAGCACGTTGTCTCAAAAAACGATCATCAATTTGATTAGTGCAACGTTTTCGCTTCGATGGTACGACCCTGTTTCATTATATCGCTTCACCTTGCGACTAATGCTGGAATGATGTCTTCCTAACAAACACGCAACTTTGCTGCAACGTATCGCATTGAATATCCTTTATCTAGGAGCGTAGATGTTCAAACTGCTTCCAAATGAACTTCCAAATATGCATGTGATGAAAAATATCACAATAAAAAGCATGTTGCTCATAAGCACTTTGCTTTAATCGGCACTTTCTATAAAAAATTTAACTCACTTTTAGTCTAAAACGAAGTTTAATACAAATTATTGTTAAAACAAGACTACTATTAGCTTACATAACAACTGTCACTGTCAAATAAGGTCCATAGGCAACTTGTGGTACAGTAAATTAACAGTAAATAAAGACTATTGGGAAAATATGAGTGGTGCGTTAATTTTGTCCATTAGTTTAGATAGATTTTTATTTTTTACTAATTTTTATTAAAAATGTTAGGTCACTTCTGAGATCACAGCCTCCCTGGTCGGGGAGCCCGTGGCATTCTGCTAGTCCTGTCTCCCTATACCTACGCTACTGGCTCATAGATAGGTATCTTCTTTTTGTTGTGCTTTCCTAAACCAATTTTCTCTGCATTTCTATTTTTTGTTGAAAATATCGACAGATTCATCAACATGATAAAATATAGTGGAAAAAAATGTCCTAGCGGTAATAGAGTTAAGTAGTTACTTATTTATTAACGACCCTATACTGTTTATCATTATTTAGACCCTATACTATTTATGGTAGATAATTTTCTTTTCAATTGATAACCCACTTTTTATAGTTATATCACCGAGAGACGTAATCCACGACACACCGGTTCTGCGCATTGTTCACGCTTCTCGTCCAACCAGGAAAGATTGTTTTTGCTTCCTTTATCGAGGAAGAGATCTTCTTAACAATAAACAACCATAAAAATCTCGAGTGTAGTAGACTGGAAATATTTATGCTAATGCGGTATTCCCATCCGCATAGTACGACAGCGGCGATTAGGTAACGATCAAGAAGGCATCCATTACTCAGCTATCGCAACTAAGAGCCAGATGGCGCAAAGAAAATGTACGATATGTTATAACGTTTATGTTAAGGTAGCCTGATCGTGACAAGAGGATTCATTCGTCCAGTAGCAACATTCAATATACTTACGTACAATTGAAAATTATTCTATACAGACTTAACAACGCTATCGAAAATATCATGTATTTTGATGTGTTCACTATTTAATTCGTAGTTGAGCAAATTATATCACGAAAGAACGAACAATTTAGCACGTAGTGACTAAATTTGTTGGGAAAAGGATATCGATGTTCATATTATGTTTCGTGATTTCAAATATATCTATGACTCAATAAAAACAAGACAGTTATACAACATGTTGGAAAACTTCGACATCCCCTCGAAATGTATTCGACTAGTAAAAGCAACGATGGATTCACAACAGCGATGGTTCTCATGCAAAATGAACTAACTGTCTAAAAGAGAAAATACGTCATAGGTCTGAGATAAGGCAATAAGCTGACATACTTGACATTTGACATACAAAACTGTCGAAATTTAAAAAAGACTATTCTTCTTCTTTTGGTGCCTATTCGTTTCGAATATTGGCGATCATTCTGGCTATAATTATTTTATTAACTGATGCTTAATAGATTAGTTGTTGTTGTGGAAAACCATTTACTTAGGTTTTTTAACCATGATATTCTTCTTCTCCAATTCCTCGCTTTCCAAATATTTTGCCTTTAGGATTATTTTCAGTAATTTGCAGTATTTTCAGAGGTCAGTAATCTGTATTTAGTGCCGTTTCTCATTATTTGTCCGCGATATTCTAACTTTCTCGTTTTAATAGTATACGCCATTTCTCTTTCTTTCCCCATTTTTCGTAGTACAGACAGTCTCTTGGTTATCTTGTCCGTCCATGATATCCTTAGGATTCTTCTCTATAACCACATCTCGAAGGCTTCAAGTTTTTTCTCCATCGCTTCAGTGAGTGTTCAAGATTCAACTCCGTAGTATAAGATCGAGAAGATATAACATCGTAGGAGCCTTACTTTTATCTCCAAGTTTACTTACTTTGTTTATTAGTTGCTGTAAACTGTTTAAACTGTCTGCAAAAATTACGTTGTTATCTGCATAGCGGATGTTGTTTATCCGTTCTCCATTTAAAAGGATTTCATGTTCGCATTTTTCCAAGGCTCATATTTTCTCTGAATATAGGTTAAATAATATAGGTGAAAGTATACATCCTTGTCTAAATAATCCAGAAGCTGGATCGCTTCTGTCGGTTCATCTCCAAGATTTGTTCTTATTGTGGCTGATTGGTTCCAGTATAAATTTTGTATTATGCGCCGGTCTTTACCATCTATATAGGCTTTTGTTAGAACATCCATCATTTTTGGTGTTGAACTGTGTCAAATGCTTTTTGGTAGTCCACAAAGCAGGTGCAGGTGCAAAACCAGTCATATCTCTGCATCTTTGGAATAATACCTGAACACTAAACAGTGCATCTCTCGTACTTACGCCTTTCATGAATCCAAACTGTATGTCTTGTATCCTCTCGTCACATAGCTTGTATATTCGGGCGTGCATGATTTGGACGCTAAATTTAAAATTCGACACGACTGAAAAATAAAATTACCTGTTTCTGCATACATGATTTGGACGCTGGGTGTAATTGAAATGTAAATGGAAAGTCAGGTAATACAATTCTAGAGATTAAGCTTGATAAGGTTTATTTGTCACTTTGAAATAAATACGACATACATTTTACGAAATGGAATCGATCGATACAGTTAGTTTGATACTCATGTATCCTATTTCTAACGAACATAATTTTCTTTCTACTCTTTGGATCTTTAAGTCTATTACTTTCACTATTACAGACACTATTAATTTTAATGTAAGTTTCAGTTTGAAATTTTTTTAAAACATCAATAAAATGGAAAATATTTGGATGAGCATGGTAAAAATTATCATTAAAACGCGAGTGGAACGATTCACAAGCATTAGTTGTTAATTGTAAACTCTCACTCATCGCAGCCCACATCTCCGACGGAAATGTTGCGTGGTCGCCAATGTAGTTGTCCAATAAGTAGTCGGAAAACTTTTCAATTTTTGAATCCTTTGGTTGAATAGCCATAAAATCATATATGAAAGATTCTTCGACTTCTGAGGGAGGTAAAAATGGCAGCAAAAAATATATTTCAGCCATTTAGATATTTCACTGTCTGCCAATTTATATTCCCGAATTAAGACACAACCACCGATATTACGATACCAAGCTTGCATAAGATGAAAACGGCACCCTTTAATGTGCACATTTGGAAATTCAAAACGCGCAGCATTGTGGATAGCAATTTTAAAATCGGATGAAAATGATTTTTGGATTGAATTTTAGACCAATTACTTCACATTTGCGTTTCAAAACATTAAATGGTTTTATATAGGTTTGTTCCGATTTGTCGGGAAGTAAACAATAACACAATGGTATATACTGTCCATTGATAAATACATGTATGGTAAAAAATTGCTTGAAATATTGAGCACAGTAACTAAATGTACCGTCCATATAAATCGTTTCATTGCCGCACAGAAAACGCATGTTAGTGTTACACGAGGAGATGATAATGTTAGAACTTAGTTCAACCGCAAATATAAAATTCTCGTCTTTAAGTGTTTTGATATTCATAATATTTACCGCAGCAATAGTTTCTTCTTTACTTTTGGGCAGTTTCGGTTGAGCCATTCGCCGTTCACTGCATATTTGATTTCGTATTAAATTAACGTCTTTAACAGACATGTGGCTCAAGCAATCTGCATTTTCTTTCAACGCACTATATATGATTTTGGACGACCTTTCGGTCAAATTGTCCTTAGCCTTCCTTTTGGCACTGCTACGCACAATCTGTCAATTAAGCGTCTTGATATCACACTCGTGATTATGTTCTAGATTACTTCGGATCACTAACTTTTCTGGCCCTTTCGTGAATATCTTCGCTTTACACGACCGTTGTACGCACCTCCAATACGTTTCTCCCGATTTTAGTACTTTATCTTACTTTATCTAACATCTGGTACCTGCGATAATCCTCCCGGCAGCGTCCAAAACAAGGGTACTTTTAAGACCCTCAGGTACTTCAGCGTCGAAAACATGCCCGTCCGCAGTTTTAGTTCTATGGCTCATTAGACTTATTAGCCTATATTCTCCGCACTTTTTCGCTCCCTGTTTCTTTGGTAACGTAATAAATTCTGAAACTAGCCAATTTTTTGGAATATTGCATGTGTCATAGATGTTATTGAAGATTTTACATAGCATTCTTAAAGATTCATCATCAAGAAGTTTAAGAAATTCCGACTGTAAAAATGAATGTTGAAGAGCAACAAAGCTATGCCGTGTTACGCCCTAAATTTCGAAAATATTTTACGAAGGTTTCTGAACAGATCCCCGAACATGAGATATGGAAATCTAGATGGAATAATAAATTTTAACAACTATTCATCTTCAAGATTTGTTACAGGAAAGAATGCAGGGAAGAAGACCAAAATGAAGGTCACGTAAAATATGGGACAGCGAATGGTTAGCGAAAGCGCACAATTTGTTTAAGGTCAGAATTCTTACGTTATGGCCAGCGGTGAGGGATCGACTATATTGGATGCAGAAATTACAGTAGCCCAATATTCTTCTTCTTTATGGTCATCTCCGCGACTGAGGTTGGCATCATCATGGCTATTCTGATCTTAGATGCTGCCGCTCTGAATAGTTCAATTGATGTGCATCCGTACCATTCCTTCAAGTTACGCAACCATGAGATTCTTCTCCTTCCTACACTTCTCTTGCCCTGGATTTTCCTTTGTGTATAATTGATTGAAGTATGTTGTATCTTTCATTACGCATAACATGCCCCAGGTATTGCAGCTTTCGTGTCTTGATGGTTTCCAATATTTCCATTCTTTTGTTGGCTCTTCTCATGACTTCGTTCTTTGTTACATGCTCGGTCCATGACAGTAGCCCAATACTCAATTTAAAAGGGAAATTCCGTGAAAATCCCCTCACAGAAAACTCCGGAGAATTATTAAAAATCAAATAGATTTAATTCAGCCTACGAAATTTGGTTTTTGAAAAAGCTGGAAGGTCCTCATCATCCTTCACTCTGTTCATTGTGCTGTCGATGGTTGGTGGTATGTTTTTCAAAAAAAAATAATGAACAATTTTCCTTATTCGAGATTTCACTCCCTCATTGTAAGTATTCTCACGTGAATTGGACTGGAACCGTGTTTCTTCCTTTTTCGTACCAATTTCAATTTGACCTGGGGCCTCTTCGTGGAGTTCATAAACTTTGCGAACACTCACAACACACATTTTCAAAATTTTTCCACGGTAATAGTCAAGCTGTCACCATTTTTTAAGTTCAGATAATAGTTTAATACATTTAACACCACAAGTTTTACTTGCACACTAAGACTCATACCCTGTTTGAAATTCACGACAGATACTGGCAACGGCTCCATAATGTAGGTACTTTCATCCGCCTTCGAAAATAAAATAAAACTGAGCTTTCATAGTTTTTGCCAACAAGTTTTCGGTCTAATGGTCAGTACCCAAATCCACAAAAAGACATGTTTGGTTTGCGTGGACAATAGGGATTAAAACTGATTCGCTTCTTCTAATAACTTTATAATAATCTTTATTTCCCAAAGAATGTGTTTACAACAATGGAAGCTATTGAAAATTGCTAATATGCTAATAAGCTATCGAGTTTTTATTATATTTTACTTTTTTATAGTATTTTTTTCATGTTATTGTTTAGTTCGACAATGTAACTCCCTTATTAATACGTTGATGATTAAATCATACTTTACTTGAAAAAATAATGATAGTATTTATGCAACCGTATGCAATTGTGTGTGTGCATATATTTCAGCGGTATGATTCTTAAATTCGGTCCTGATGCGCCGCTAGGGACAAACCGGCAACGTATCTTACCTGCACTGCTACCTAACTGTGGCTTCTACTATAGATAATATTTTTTTATTCAATCTCTATCGATACCGTAATATTTTTCACTTAGTTGTTTTCTTATTAGCATAATGTTGGAAGTATGTATGTGAATTGCCTACAGTATACAGTTACATTCTTAGATAATTTAATAATAATCTCAATATATAAATCATATTGTTCTAATTTGGATATCGACAATTACAATTGTCTGCCCACATATCTACGTAGGTACTTTCAAACAAGTTTATATTCAATTATATACTATAAGTGTATATTATAATAATAAGATACATTAACAAATTCCTGTTGTGCAAAAGTATGCGCAAATAGTTACAATGAAGTAACTTTGCAATTTGTTTTTATAACATTTCATATATCAACTAAACGACATTTTTAACAATCGTCCTACATTAGAAGAGCTATTAAGTGGATTTCTCATTATGTTTATATAAATAACTGACATTTCATGTCAATTGAAGTTTAAAAATTGTTTAAATACATACATTATATATATATATATATATATATATATATATATATATATATATATATTATATATATATATATAATGCATGATTATATTTAATAAGAATGTATGATTCCAGAAGTGGATGTAGTAGATTATCATTGTCATTGTCTAGTTCGTTCTTTGATGCAACCTTAGACAAGAAAAGAGGCACCAACCGGCACCAGAAAAGTTGCCAGGTCATATTTTATTTCTTCAGTAGATAGAGTATAGAGTACTACAGCTGATCGTTCAAGGGAAAATAGACAGCAGAAGGGGTCCAGGGAGGAGAAGAACACTCGTGGCTCCAAAACTTGCGGCAATGGTTCGGATTGTCATCTGCTGAACTATTCAGATCTGCCGTAAACAAAGTCAGAATAGCCATGTTGATTGCCAACGTTCGGAACGGACAAGGCACATGAAGAAGAAGAAGATAGAGAACATATATATATATATATATATATATATATATATATATATATATATATATATATATATACATCGGTTTAGAACGTCTTTCGACGTTGTCCGATACCTAAACACCATCTCTTCCTATCTTCGCAGTCGTTTGTTGTTAAATTTCTTTCGCTCATGGACTTGTTTACGCCGTGTTGCCATTCTAATCTGGGTCTTCCTCTTTTCCGTCGACCTATCGGTTGCCATTCTACTACTTTTTTGGGGAGTCTTGTTGCTGGCATCCGTTGAACATGCCCATACCACCTTAATTGTTTCTTCTCTATATCTTGAGTTATATTTCCTTATATTCCCATACGTTGTTTTATTACATCATTTCTGATTCGGTCTCGTCTGGAAATACCTAAAGATCTTCTCATTGCATCCATCTCTACTGCTTCTATTCGCTTTTTGTTGTTTTCACAATTCTCCATGTTTCAGCACCATAAAGAAGAGTAGTTTTAATCATGGTCTCATATATATTAAATTTTCTTCCTTTCGTTATCTCTTTACTCCACAGTATACCATTGAGACATCCTAAGACTTTCTTTGCTTGAGTGATTCGTTTTTATATTTCCCCTGTATCAGTTCCTGTATTGTCAAAGGCAACACCCAAGTAGTCATAGCTCTGACAGCTGAGGGAATCTATGCTGAAATGCTTAAGAATGGAACTCATAAACTATTTGAAAACTTAACTTATGTGATCAATCAGTGTCTAAATAGACACCCAGTACCAGAACAGTGAAGAACGGCATACATGTCCTCAATACACAAAAAGGGGGACAAAAGGAATTGTAATAATTATAGAGACATATCGGTAACCAGCACCCTGAGCAGACTGTTTTGACGAATTTTGAGAAATATGATCGAGGAAGAATATAAGCACAATGAAGAGGAAGAACAAAGCGGGTTCCGTGCAGGAAGATCGTGCACCGATAACGTATTTTGTCTTACACAAATAATAGAAAAAAGATCAGCTAAGAATCTAGAAACTCATATTACTTTTGTAGACCTGCAAAAAGCATATGAGAATATCCCCTTAACAAAATTGTGGACAACGTTGCAAAGATCTAACATCAACCACACATTGATAAATGCTGTACAAGAACTATATAGAGACTCAAAGGCACAGATAAAAACAGGAAAATATCTAACGGAAGAATTCCTGGTTACAAAAGGCTTGCGACAGGGATGATGTATCTCACCAACCTTATTCAAGATATATGTTGCAGCAGCATTGGAAAGATGGAAAAGAAAGGTGCATAGGATGGGTATAGAACTTAGAAATGAATGTATATATACACTCCAGTTTGCTGATGACCAGGTAGTACTAGCGACCGACAGGGAAGACATGCAGTACATGCTTAGAAAACTGTTAGAAGAATATAACGACTGGGGAATGAATGTCAATACAACAAAAACCAAATATCTTTGTATTGAAAACGAGTCAGATAACATAGACCTCGAAAACGGACAACATATTTCCTGCTGTCAGAAGATAGAGAATAATGGATATATATCAATAAATAGATTTTTTTTCAAATTTATAATTGAACACTGACATAATGATCACTAAACATGATTTTATCATTATATATTTTTTAGTAGATCGATATAGTGTTTCAGTAAATCAGTAAATTGAAGTTCAAATCAGTAGAGCTGGTAACCCTTCGAGCGATAGAAATAAGCAATGTACAGTCACAAAATATGGCGGTCACATCGAAACTGGCTTCATTTTGCGAAGATTATAGTGCCGTAGAATTATACAATGAAATTCTTTCAAAATATTTTTGAAAATGTTTTCAATGTATCTCTCAGATCAGCCACGACTTTCCGAGGGTTAAGAAATGTATATAAATTAAATTTTGTCGCTGTGGTACGTTGAGTTCAATACTAAAGATGAGTCACTTTTTACTATTTCTAGATCGTACTATAACATTTTCACAAAATTCAATGAATATTAAGCATTCTTAGGGTGGACCCTTTTGAGTAGTCAGCCCTGTAGTTTCGGTATTTCGATGAAGGCGCATGGGGTGATCACTAAACCCTGATTTTTTAATAGCAAAATGGGTCATGTGACACTTCATTTGAAATAATTTACACTAATATTTTTTTCAGTGTTTTTTCTTCTGTTGCCAAAATTATTTAATGACTTATCCTTGCGTTTGAAGAAAATGTAACTGTTGGATATGATATTGTTTTAGCAGTATTCATATTGGTTGAGTGTATCGAAAGTACAAGCTGAATATAGTAGAAAATGTGAACCATGAAATAAAATATTTCGGTTTGGCAGTGTTGGGATGTTTTTATAATGCATATGTTGTATGATTTAAATATAAACACAGAAAGCTTTTAAAAAGTACATTTTGATTATACTATTTTATGAATTCTGCAATTTTTAATTTATATGAAACATAACGAGTAAATATTTGTCTCTTTCGAGATTAATTACAAACATCTGTTGCAATCTGACAACTGCTGATTTGATGATTGCCAAGTCTATCCCCTAATCTATCAAAGGGCAATTCCAAAAAAAATTTCTAATAATTAACTGCAATTAATTCCCAAAGAAACAAATATTTACTCAATCTTTTTTTGTATAAATCAAAAATTGCAGAATTTATAACATAATTTATAATCAAAATGTACTTTTCTAAAGCTTTATAACCTGACAAGCGAGAGCTGGTGGGTTGCGCGTAGAATAAAATGAAAAGTGGAAGGGATTGCTCATTTCTATTGCAGTCGGCTAGGAGTTCACATCGTGTAATTAGTGCTAGATTTCTGACAGTGTTGTCAAGTATTTACATTTTTAATTGGAGTAGCCCTATATTATAAATTATTATTTATATTTATTGAAAGGCAAACCTTTGGGATCTCAAGCACGAGAAATAATTTTCAATGTTTTTAAGTTTACAACCGAAGAAGCTAATGCAGATAAAGTCTTAGTTGATTTAAAAAAGATACAAGAACATGTAGCTCAATTAACTTGTAATTATAATACTCATTTTCAAAATAAATTCAGATTTAAATAATTTAATTTAAGTTACAATCAATAAAATTATAATCAATAAATAAAAAAAACTTACAGAACAAAAAAAATCCAGTAAATAATAAGTAAACAATGGATCAGTTTATTAGTACTTTACAGTTCACTATTATTGATAATACAACTTATATTTGTAGCGACAAGCTAATTATTTCAAAAATTAAATAACAGTTTTTCATGTTAAAATTTACATTATTATTGTAATTGGTTATACACATGTGAAATAGAAATGACATAAAAATTAAAATGTGTTTCTCCAAAATGTTTATTGATATGCTGGACACTTTAATTATACATTTGAATACATTGCATTTTTCATAAATAGGAAACGAAATATAATATTGAAGCAATAACATCACAAGATAAAAGGCCGATAATACTTGATTTTATCGTCTGGCTTAGAAAAATAAACAGAGAACGTGTGTTCTGTGTTGTGTTGTGTTTAGTTTAGTAATCATGAAGAGACACAAGTTATATCAGTCCGCGATACATACAAAAAGACCTTCCCTTCGAGAATTAATTACGTTTTATGAAAATAAATATTATTAACACATTTTTTCTACGTTTTATTCAATATTATTATTTTTATTTTGTTTTCGAGGTAAATAAGTTTATCACACACGCAATGACACAACCACGGAACATATCTATTAACGTAATTTTCAGATCCCAACTAAATTTTTGATACGGCAACTACGCATTTGTGACACCAGCGATTAAGTACCTCTCCTATCTTTCTTGTGAAGAATAATTCCTTTTCTATTTTCGCGCATCTATCCCGCATCTATCTTTATATTTGAAGCATACAGCAAAAACATGTCAACACTGTTAAACCGAAATTTTTTGTTCCATGTTTGACATTTGCAGCTATAATCAGCTTGTACTTTCGGTAAACTCAACCTTCACATGTAATTGCGAATAAGTAAGAATAACGACTTATAGAAATACATTAATAGTTATTTCCGAAATGAAACTATTTCGTCAAACCTTTGTGCTGTAACTATATGTAACTTACTAATGAATTACGTACTTTGGCACTATATTTTTAATTTATTTACTATTTCAGTATGTACATATCATTAATATTCACAAACGCGAAGCTACGGTTACATTTTACTATTATGTCAAAGCACTTGACACGGTAACCCCGAACCATAATGAGTATTTATACAAATAAAAACTTTAAGTTCATCCTTTGGTGTTGGTAACATTTGCAAGCGATAATGTAAACAATGTTTAAAACAGTCATTCAATGCTATTTGATCCACTACTAACGTTAGACAATTAATATGAGGTGAAGACAACTACAATAAAAATAGTGCTTATAGGTTAGTTTTTAATATTATATATAGATTTTAGCATAATATAAAAGAAAACGTCGCAAGTATTATCTATCATCTATCTATCCATGCTAATATTTTTCTGGTTGACGCTGGTGAAAACTGACGAAATGTTGGTGATAGTTCACCATTGAAGCATGGAGCTAATCTAGAATATAAAAGTCTGTGCTTCTGTACATATTTCTGCAATCTGTTACAATGTTGTCGCGCCAAAGAGTAGCCTCGTTGCCCTACTTTAAGGATTTACAATACAATTTATCAGCTTTATTATTACACTTATACTATGTACCAATTTTTACTTTTATTAATTGTACTTTTAAAGTAATTAGTTCCAAAAAATCTAAAGCTTCTGTTAAAACCTTTCCCCCGCGATCTTCCGGAATAGGGCCCCATCTGTAATGGTGTACATTAAAATCGCCGCAAAAAATTGTATGCGAAATACCAAACTGTTCCAATAAATTTAACCAATCTTTTTTTGTGGCTACTTCAATGCCCTTTGAACATTTTTGGATTATTTCACTTTCTTGGTAGTTAATTTTTTGTAAGATAAATATACCAAGTCCGCCATATCCGTCATCACGGCATCTTTTAATGAAATTATATCCCTTTATATTAAAATTACTATTAGACTTAAACCAAGTTTCGGAAAGTATGATAATATCAACATGGTTTTTATTGCGGTAATTTAACAAATTATTTTTATTAGATGTTATTGATCTACTATTCCACTAAAAATTACTAATTGGTTGGTAATTGTTTGTTTATTAGCCATTTTTAAAGTTTAATCAGTAAAATAGTTTTTCACTTGAATCTGATTCACTATAATGTTTTCGTAGCATAATTTGGATCACTTGGAACAAAGGCACTTTCTACAAAGTCCCTGATATTAGATTCCATGAAAGTATTTGGTGCTAATTGAAATATTTTTTGAAATTTATTTATGAAGGAGATAATTAACATTATTGTTTTCTCTTTATAGTCCATAAATTCTTCTCTGTAGTGGTTAAGTATAATGGGTTTAGGTATTTAACTAGGTTGATGATTTACTAGGTTTATGCAGGCATAATATAAGGTGTAGGGGAGGTTGAGTGTGTTCGTTTAATTGTTTTAATAGTATTAGTGTATTGGTATAGCTGGTTTTGGCTTTTTAAAAGTAATATGAGACGATGGACTGTCGCCAAAAGTATTCGGTAAAGTTGGAAAATTGTTATCATTGTTTAAAATAGAGAATTGGTTATTTGTAGCCACTTTCGCATACAATGGATTATTATATATATTTTCGGCTTCTTTAAAAGAAATGTTTTTGTGGAAGCGGGAAAGGTGACGCAAACTGATCTTTGTGTCCTCCTGACGAATCCCCTGGTTCCGATTCTGGTTTGTGTCCACTATTTGCTCTAATTCCTGTTAATATTTTAAAGTAACCTTTTCTAAAAAAAAAAGAAAGCATATTATTAGTATAAGTTAACCCAACGATTAATGTTCACATATATATCTAAAAGAAAGAAGTCTTTCACATTCATTAATCTTTATTAGCGTCTCGAATATATTATTTATGTATTTAAATAAAATTATAAGTTTATATTGGCAATAATATATATAATTAAAAAGTTACGTACCACAAATTTCTAATTCAACGTAAACTATAATCTAAATACTTCTACACGGGTAATTAATATCAATAAACAAATTGCGGTTGAATCTATTGCATCAATAAAAGTAATCAGAACGCCATGCTGTGTACCCAAATATAAGCTTCAAATTACATCTAGCAAGAAATTAACATACAGTTGAGTTAGTGGATACAGTTTCTTTATAATTTGTAAAAACAATAAATAGAACCTATTTAAAAGACTGATCCGGACAAAAAAGTTACTAAAATTTTCACCAGATTCTTTTTTATCACTAGATGTTGTTGCAGTTTCGCAACTGTATATAAACGTTTATACAATATTAACAGACTTTGTGCCAGTTGTGATTCTCCCCGTATATTTAACTAAGGTTCCGTGTACAAAAACACAGACGATATAAAACAATGAACGGTTTTTAAATACTTTATTAAAGACAAATGACCGTTCTTTCATACATTGTATGTTAAGAAAGAACGATAAAAATGAATAGTTTTTGTTAAAAGTGCAGATCGCTGGGTAATTATCGCCCACATCTAGCATCAGCTTGTACAAAAACAACTCTGGGCCCAACGGTCAGTTACCAACAAGCATTCAGTCGCCATTAGTCGTTCCATCTAGTAGGGGTGAAGGCTACTTTATCATCAATACTTTTTGTGGTTCCTGTATGTGCTTAAAGACGTCTTTTTCGATAGGGGTTGGTGCTAGCATTTCATTGGGGTAAAGTACAATAGACCATATCTTGTTGTTGCATGGATCAAGTACGTTTACTTGGTGCTAAATTATTTCATATTTGTGTCACGATTTTGAACCTTTTACATCAATCATCCGAACAAACAGCCTAAGATGAGTATGCCACGTTATGCGGATGGATGAAAGATTTAAATATTTTAGAGTTTATTTTTAATATTTTAAACACATGATCTCAGATTTCAATAAAATGAAAGCGGTATTTTGTAGTGTAAAACTAGGAATATAATAGTAGAACTAGAGTACTGAGATGCTACGTATTCTAGGTCTTATTATATGGAGTTAAAGCCGGGACAATTATGAATGCAACTGAAAAAAGGTGTTCAATTTTTTCACATGCGAAAACTCATGTTATTTTTTTCGCTGTATTAATAACTATCCTTCTATCACAATTTTACAATCATTACCTTAGTCCAACCCTTGATAACCCTACCTATTCTAGTTCAACCTCCCCTCCTTTAGAAACACAGACAGTTTTAAAATATCAAAGAAGAAAAGAAAGACTCTCTCTTGATTATTGACTGTAGCTAGGGACAGACGTGTACAGACGCAAAATGTGCTCTATCTCGTGATCTCAGTGTTAGTACCGCGAAATAAGTGTTCAGAAACCGGCGCCCGGACAGATTCCACGTATGAAAAACAACCGCGAATGAAAGCCTGTTAATACGGCGAGTGCGTGGAGCAGAAATATTGGTAAGACTTTGTATAAACTTAATTTGCTATTGTCTGTATAACCCTTACTACATATCCTAATTTATTTGAACCTGCCCTCATACACTGAAATTATACTCATAATTTCACATTTATGTACACCCTTTTTGTACAAAAGCTTTCTAACTTTGGGATGTAGTATTATCAAAGAATGTGGAATATATCATGGATAAAACATGTAACAAACGCCGAAACTTTAAGAAGGATGAAAAAAGAAAAAACACTATGAAGGAAAGAAAAACCAGCTTCTTTGGTTACATACAAGAAATAAAAAATATGAGTTGATGCGTTTGGTTATACAAGGGAAAGTGGAAGCAAAAAGAAGACCGGCAGATGATTCACGTCGTGGTTGAAAAATTTATAAGACAATGAAGTAAAAAAACAACAAAAAACTCTTCAGAACTGCTGCAGAACGAATAAAATGGACCGTGACTATCGTCAATGTCGTTAATGGCTGAGGCACACACAACAGAAAAAAAATTGAAGGACTTTAAATGTGGACATATCACTGTATTCAGTCACATAAAGAAGAACTCCAAGATCATACGCTTGTGTTCTATCGTTATTAAATATCTGTATCTGTAGAGTAGGGAGGACGAGTTATGTTCCATAGCACTTAGGCCACATTTGACCCATTGTGTATCCTCCCAGGGAGCTGTCGCCCTTAGCTCATTGTCCATCCTGCCATTTCTAGGAAGGTGGACAACTCAACAGAAGACATCTCCCTTATGTGGGCAGGTGTAGGCCAGGACTCGCCCAATGCGTACTCTCGTATTAACGATAACTCCGGGCATTCACATAGAACATGCTCTACAGTTTCGTCTTCTCGTTCACACTTCCTACATAGAGGTGTGTGGAGGTGTTTGCTTAGTTGACCATGACCAGTTAAAAAACCTACTATTAATCGTAGGTTTGGGAAGTGACATTTGATAATTTCCGCGATTGTTGTAGTTGACCATCCAAAAGGATACACAGGTCCTAAGAGTGTTAGGTCTGCCTCCTTCCTAGCAAATTGGTGAGCAAAGTCGGTTGCCTTTATTCCTATTGTGCCCTTTAACCCACCTCAGTATGATGGTATTACCATCCGAAGCTTGAGTTAGTGACTTGTGACACTCCATTGCTAACCCTGATGTGACACGTGGTCTATTCAAGGTTAGTAGCGTTTTTCTGCTTTCTGTGCAGATCATTATAGTTTTCCCTGCTATACCTTTTTGGGTTATCTCTTTTACGGCTATGGAAATACCAGTTAGTTCTGTCTGAACTACACTGGCATTTTTGCTCATACCCCACTTTATTCTTAGGTTCAGTGATCTGGAGTATATCCCGCATCCTGAGCATTCTTTCATTTTGGAGCCATCGGTGTATATGCAATAGGCTTTTGCCACGTTTGTCTTCCATACTGTTTTGTTTCGATTTTGTAGGGTTTGTTAAAGACAAACTTTGGTTCAATTGAGTCGCAGCCTGCCTGTAGCAGTGGTAATGCATCCAGCTCTCCTCGCCAGAAACGAGTTCTTAATTGTCCCATTCCTACATCAAGGTTTGTACCAGTTGAACGCAGTCGCATCATTGTCACTAGCGTCACCTCTTTGACATATATATCTAGAGACGTGATGCCAATGATCAACTCTATTGCAGCAGTTGGTGTTGTTTTCATGTCACCTGTTATATTTCGTTATATTGTTATTAAATAATTAATAACTATTTTCTCAGTGTAAGTAATTAAACATATTACTTATTTTAGCCTTTCATTTGTTATAGCAAATGATTATTTCTTCTACATTTTAATAAAGCTAAGGTGCTAACATTTTCGCTGACCTTGAAAAGTTTTAATCAATATTACGAATTAATTCATCATTTACCAATTTGTAGGATAAATTGATATTTTTAATATAACTTTTTTAATCAATTCATGATAGCAGAGCTATAAGTTTAAAACGTTTTTCATCCTATCTGAAATTAATGAGCATCCGCTAACCAAGTTAAATTGCGTACCAACGTAATGTTTCGTATTTACCTTTCTACATATTCATATTTTCTTTGTATCTGTTGGTTGTTAACTGTTACCTCTAAATTATCCGGAAGGTTGACCATATTTTAATTGTGAGTTCAAGATATAAATGGGATAAGGACAATGGTGTGTACAATTATGCTAATAAGCGGTTTTTTATCGTCGTATTTCGATGTATTACCTCCGTTATTATCACAAATTGTTTTTATTAATTTATAAGATATTAATACGGTATTAACATATAAAACGATTTTATACCTACATGTTCCTTCTCTTTGTTAGAAGAACTAATTGGAAAATTGGTGTACATATTGATAATCCCTGGAACAATATAATTGAATTTTAGATTATACAATTCATTGAATATTTAACTCCTTTAGACCCAACTTTAAAAAATATATGTATAAATTAATTTTGTTAGTATATTCGTATAAAGCAGAATGTAAAAAAAACTGTGTCATTATAATGGACAAAGGCACTAGTTATGCCTTGGATATGCTTCTTCTTCTTTGTGTGCCGTGCTTGTATTCAAGCGTTGGTTATCGTCATATTGACAAGCTGATGAAATGATTCTCGGTCGGCAGCTAGATGAAACAGTTCCTCGACCGTTCGACCTGTCCGTTGTCTAATGTTACGCAGCCAGGACAGTTGTTTTCTTCCGACCCAACGTTTTCCTTCGATTTTGCTCCTGAATGATTAACCGGAGTAAGCGATATTTAGGTCCTCTCATTATATGACCAAAGTATTGGACCTTTCTCATTTTGATGATGTTGATCAATGCTCGCTCTTTGTGCACGGTCTCTAGCACACGTTCGTTAGATATGTGTGCTGTCCACGGGATTCTGAGCATGCGACGGTAACACCACAACTCAAACGCTTCTAATTTGTTAAGATTTTTTATTTTTGTTGTCCAGGTTTCACATCCATAGAACAGAGTGGACCAGACGTAGCACTTCAATACTCTTAGACGTGTGGTCAACGACAGACTTCTACTGCATAATACAGAACGCCAGTTAATAAAGTTTTTCCGTGCGAGTTCTATTCTGGTCGAAATTTCCTCGTCACTTTCAATCCTGCAGTTAATCCAGCTACCCAGATATCTAAAGTGTTCCACCCTTTCCAGGATTTTGTTATCTAATCTTAGTACTGAGTCTTTGATATTAATTTTTCCGACCACCATCCATTTTTTTTTTGCGTTGATCGTTAAGCCTTTTTAAGGGCATTCGTTGTTTACAGCATTCAACAGGGTTTGAAGAGCTTCTAGACTCTCTGCCATTATTGCGGTGTCATCGGCGTATCTAATGTTATTAATAATTTCACCACCGATATTAACACCTTCGCGGCGATTATTTAACGCTATTTCAAAAACTGGTTTAGTGTAGGCATTAAACAACATCGGTGACATAACACATCCCTGTCTGACACCACGCTTCATAGAAACTTTAGCTGAAACCTCTTGGTTTACCTTAACAGAAGGGGTCTGATTGTAGTAAAGATATGCTGCAATACATAATATGCTATTTTGGTATCTTGTGTTAATCATAATATAGTCAATCTGATTTCACACAATTGTAGAGCCCTCTAGACAGTAGTTTATATAGAAGGTGTCCTTGATGACCAGATTTTCTTCATAGCAAAATTGAATTAACATTTCACCTCGTCTATTACATAGACTGAACTTACTAGTTAATCCTTCCATGGTGCCGTTGCCCACTTTTGCGTTTAAACGCCCATTACAATGATGATTTCTTCAGATTTAAGATCATTACGGATTAAGCGTCTGACGTCCGAGTGAATGCCGGTATAAGCAATCCTCCACTTACTGACCAACGGCTTAGGGCGGATGAGTTGGTAGGTAATAGGACATTCTTTTGTCCTGGGGTTGAGAAATCGACCCCGAATGTAGATGAATCAACAAATAATGGTCAACGGCATAAGAATGCAGAAGGCAAAGGGGAATCACTGCATGAATGCTCATAGAGCACCCCCAGGAAAATCACCATAGAATTGACACTGCAATTGCAAACCGTTACCAATCATTGAAAGCGGTGGCCAAGATTGGGCAGGAGAGAAGAAACATAATTATAAAAACCTCGTGAAAAAATCCTAAAAATAAAGAAATCTAATTTTAGAATGTGCACATGGAATATTAGAAGTCTATTTGCAGCTGGGAAACTTTCGCAATTTTGCTGAACGCAATTCAAGAAATGACTGCAGATAGAAAATATGACGATGAAGTCGAGAAGTTGTATGATCAAAGATTGTATAAATTTGTCGTGAGAAGTCACGAGAGTAAAAGTCACTACATTTCCTGGGGCAGATATTGAATCTGATCATTAACCACTTGTAGCAGATATTAAAGCTAGCAATGTACTTAACTTTGACGATATAGACATAAAACATAACACTAAAAAAGAATTTAACAATAGAACAATAAATAAAAAACAGAGAACAACTAGAAGATCCAGAAGAACTATGGACTGAATTTAAAAACCAAGTTAACGAAATCTCCACAAACAATGATTATAGAAAAAACTTAATCAAGAAAAATAAATGGATGACAGACGACATCTTGAAATTAATGCAACAACGTCGACTGATAAAATCTAATGTAACAGAATATAGACACCTGCAGAGAAGAATAAAAAAGGAGATCAAATTAGCCAAAGAAAAATGGATGAGAGAAAAGTGCGACGAAATGGAGGATGTAATATCTAAACACGACTGATTTAATGTGCACAAAAAACTAAGAAATGAGTAACATATTTAAAAAACGAGTTCCCTCTGTACTCGTTGGCAACTAATAAAAAAAATATTGTAAATGAGCACGAAATAAGAAAAGAATGCCAGCTGTATATATCA
The DNA here is from genome assembly GCA_918026665.1 of Diabrotica balteata. NCBI lineage: Eukaryota > Metazoa > Arthropoda > Insecta > Coleoptera > Chrysomelidae > Diabrotica > Diabrotica balteata. Next base: position 121,915,848 of record OU898283.1, on the reverse strand, counting down.
GAGTTGTTTGAAGATGACAGGAATAATATTGCCGAATTCTAACAAAACTGTACTGACGACCCAGAAATTATGAAATGCGAGTGAACAGCTATAAATATGCTAAATTAGAAAAGCTTGTGGTCCAGATGATACACCAACTGAGTTACTGAAACTAATAAAGGATGATAACATAAAAGTAGTATTAAGACTTTTTAATTCGATATATAACACCGGAGTGATTACCACAGATTGGCACAAATCCATCTTTGTCGCAATACATAAAAAGCACAATACGAGAAAATGCTCAGAATATTTTCCTAAGAATACTTCACAACAGAATTAGACGCATATGCAAAGAAGATCTCGAAGACCCAATTTGGTTTTGGAAATGCTATGGGAACCAGAGAGGCACTTTTTGGGCTTAACATCCTATTACAAAAATGCCGTGACCAAAGAACAGATGTATTTACATGTTTCGTGGACTTCGAAAAGGCCTTCTATAAAGTACAGCATGTAAAATTAATGTAAATACTGAAAAATATCGGAATAGATTACATGGATATTCGTGACGTTAAAAATTTATACTGGAGTCAAACTGTTATCGTAAAAATTGGAGATAACTACCGATGAAATCTACATATAACGAGGAGTCACACAAGGTTGCATTTTGTCGCCAACATTGCTCGATGTTTACTCAGACCAGTTATTTAAAAAAGCACTTGAGAGACAACCATATGGAATGAAAATCAACGGTTTTTAGTATTTAGTCGTGACCCACATGCCGATGCAAAGCTTCAATTAATCAAAAACCAAGTTGAGAAAGTTCACAAAATGACATATTTGGGAACTGTGATAACGGACCAACTGGATACAGACATAGAAAGCAATAACTAAAACTACTTTTATGATAATGAAGTTATTTCTGTGCCGTGTTCGCCAGATCGCCAACGTTCAATACCAGTTCCTCCAACTTATAATCGAGGGTAAAATTGAAGGCAAGAGAGGAATGGGACGCAAAAAGATGTCCTGGCTCCGAAACATAAGGCAATGGACAGGGATTAACGACATACAATCTCTGATACATATTGCAAAAAATAGAGAATTAATGGAAAATGTGATCGCTAACATCCATTAGTGGATTTGCATCTGAAGAAGAAGAAGAAGATCGCCAACGTCGGATAATTCTGATATGACATACGAAGAAGAAGAAGGATTAAGCAAGACTTCCTAAATTTGATCATGAAACTGTCTGTTTTATCTGTTGTAGGCGCATATATCTGAACTACGTTAATATTGTCGTTTTTGACATTAATGTTGATGTCGATTTGATTCTATGTCTGATCATCTTTTTTCTGCTTTTTATGCTAGGAAATACGTTGTGAAAAGAAGTATCGGACGACCAGGCAAAAGATCCAGTGAAAAATTCGTATATGTTCTCTCAGATAAATTCCTAATATAGCTTGTTAAATGGCCCTCTGCTTTGCTATTAATCTATTAGCTAATATCTCTCTAAGTGTCACAGTGTCCATTCCATAGGACAAAACTGGCAGGTTTTACTGTTGAATATGCTTTTCTTTAAATTTATTGGTATCTTTTTGTTTTTCACAACACTTCGTACCTATCTACCGCTGCCCAAGCGGATACTTCTAGTGATCTCTGTTGTTTGATTCTGTTTGCCCAGTTTGATCACGTGACCATGAAGTTTATAACAATAGTCTTCACCATTTTCGATCTCACTTTCATCTAAGTTTATTCTGTTATTTTGATTTGTCATCAAGAGAGTGATCTTAATTTTTGTTAGTTTTGAATTCCATATTACGTTAACATTGTTGGTTAATTCCTTAAAATTCACCTTGGTGTTTCTCGATTACATAAAATTTGGTATTTTCTGAAATATTATTGATTTCTTTGCATTTTATTATTGTATTTTTTTCCTCATTAATAAACATGAAACAATAATAAACTTTTATTTATAATAATATACAGCATGGTGACTCATTGGTTTTAGTTTATTTATTACTTCTATTTTATGTAGACATATCTTACGAAAATATAAATATTGTAATATTGATCTTACGAAAATATAAAACTGTATTCTGAAAAACAAACTTATTTAGATACCATTTTTGGCTAATTGGCTACGCCAAAGCCATTATACACTGAAAAAAATCAATTTAGAAAGCAGAACGTTTAGTAGATACATTTTTAAAATTATTAATTAGTTAAAAGAAAACAATGTACTTACTTTTCGAAGTGTTAACAAAAAGGACGATCACTAGCACAAACTTCGATATATAGACTAAAATAGTCGAAAGTTATTTCAAATTGGAAAAAAATAATATGGGTCCATTGACATCTGTTATGACAGTTCAGAAACGCACATGCGATGCTTGCGGTATCTTAGAGAGGATATTCCGAAGAATTAATAACATGAGTGAGGATGAAATAAATAAAGTAAGCAAGAGAAATCGTCGACATCCAAAAACTTTGCACCAGTCAATTAAACTTGCAATTAAAAATATTTTATATATAATATGTATAAAGCTAAAGAACATGTAACAGTTAGTGCTGTGTTACAAAAATAAGAGACAAGGAACTGTGTGATATTAGTTTAACAAGTTTGTGGAAAGTGCTGAAACATTTAGGTTTTCGATATAAAAAGACAAATAATAGACAAGTATTGTGTGAACTGTCTAATGTTGTTTCAAATGGTGGCATTTTTTAAGAAATACATGAACAATTCCCCCGTCCGAGGAAGTTATTTTTAGATGAAACTTGGATTTTCGCTAAAGGAAATATGTCAAAATCATCCTGGCAAGATGGCAACACGAAATGTTATTCTTCTAGTTGTTCCGGTAATGGTAAACGCTACATTATTCTTCATGCTAGAAATGATGAGGGTTTTATTTCTGACGCTAGTTTAATTTTTTCGTCCACAAAGAAAACATGTGATTACCATGGAAATATGGATGCAAATATTTTTTAGAAGAATGGTTTGAAGAAAATTCGTTAAAAAAAATTGGAGCGAGCATCCATAATAGTGTTGGATATTGCATCCTACCACTCAAGGGTAGTAAAGAGATTTCTTTCAAGCAGCTGGACAAAAGAAGACATAAAGTTGTGGTTGGCAGAAAAGAAAATTTGTTTTTGTTTTCTTTATTTCTTTTCCTGTCTTTAAGACCGATACCCAGCATCTGTCTTTCCATTGCTCTTTGTGTTTTGGATATCCTGTCGATGTTCTCCTTTGTGAAAGTCCATGTTTCTGAGCCATATGTGATAACTGGTAAAATGCACTGGTTGAATACTTTCGTTCGCATATATTGAGGGAACTTTTTATTTTTTAGAATATATGATAGTTTACCAAATGAGGCCCATGTTAGTCTAGTTCTTCTTTTTATTTCTTCTGTTTGATTGTCCCTGTTCAGCTTTATTATCTGTCCTAGGTATATGTATTCTGCCACCTGCTCTAATTTATTCTGTTTGACTACTATTTCTAATTGGTCTTCTTGGTTTGTCATAGTCTTGGTTTTACTATAGTTCATCTCTAGACCTACCTCTGTCGCTTTTCTATCTAGTTCCTCAACCATCTTCTGTAACTCTTCCTTCTTATCTGTTATCAGGACTATATCGTCTGCATATCTCAAGTGGTTCAAGAGCTCTCCATTTATTCTTATTCCGTATGTAACCCATTCTAATTTTTTAAATATGTCTTCCATAGCCTGATTGAACAATTTTGGCGATATTGTGTCTCCCTGCCTGATTCCTCTTTCGAATTTTATTGGTTCTGTAGCGTGTTCGTTCGTCAATTTTATTGTGGTACTCGCATTTTTGTATATGTTTGTTTTGTATGTGTGTTTATATCTGATACTAAATCGTATTATTGCTGTTGATGGAAGGGCTATTGTGCACACTACATCATATAAGTACTTAGGACATGGGCGCCGACTTGCCAAAAACTTTGGGGGGGCTTAATCTCCTCGGTGGGGGGGTGTATGAAAACATTTTTAGACTAGATCTTTATACATGCCAAAGATTAGTAAGCTAGAGAGCAAAATCTGGATCTTTTCCGTTATACGTATACTACCAATTATTTCTATTACGTACATCGCGCCGCGGCGATTAGGTTAGTTTCAGGTTATTATATCCTTATCCCTTAATCACTAAGATATGATAACTTGAACCTAACCTAACCGCCGCGGCGCGACGTAAAACGGGTGGTATACAATAACATTTGTTTAAATGTTGACTAAAAAAATTCATAAAAAAGCAAAAATCGACTTTTTGTTGAGCGTATAGCATTATTTGAAAGCTTGTGTTTTGATTGATTGTTTAAAAATTTTTAAGTGCAGATGGCACATTGTTATTGTTAAAGTTTTTCTTTCATAATAACAACGGTTATTATTACCAGTAAACCAATTAACTTTACGTTTACTTTTAATAAATATGTCCATCGTCTGTAAATTTTTTTATTGTTGAAAAATATTCTTACTTTACTTATCCTTTTAAACGAATAATTTTCTTTGAATTCAAAGTTAGATTCTATATAAGGCTACATTTTATTGTTAGTTTGTATTCCTTTTTGGCAAATATCAAGTATGAAAGAAAAAATAGGTAACAAAACTAACATAAAAGGGTTCAAAAGCTATTTATTTTAGATAAAGGTAACATAAGTTGCAATTTACATCAAATTATTGTAACTTGTATTGAAATCATATAATTAGTATTAAATGAAATTATTGTAGCCTGAATAACAAAATAAACTAACTAACAACTGCTTATTTTTTAGTTTGGTAAACTGCCAATGTACGGTCATATAAGGAAAAATAAACATTTCCAAAACTGTCTAAAAACATACGTACTTTAAGAAGGTGAAGTTTTATTTGTCGGAAAAGTCGAATTTCCCGTAGAAAATGAAACTAAAAACTAGGCATACAAATGATTTAGATGTTCTTGATTTTTTAAACATAAATTATTATAGAATAACGGAGTCCAAATACTTTTTTAGGGCGCGATGTATATATGGGGTGGTATACAAATAATGGAAAAGATCATTTTTGTATTCTTGAGATTTTTTGTTCTAAAAGTAGGTACATAAAGTTCTTAGATAGTTTTGGACATTTTCATCTTTTTCCGCATTTGAACGTACATCGGCAGTTTTACCAAACTAAAATATAAGCAGTTGCAAAAAAAAAACTGTCATTAAAAATCATAAAATAACATGTAAATTGAAATTAGGATAACATCGAAGTTGAGGGTTTACCGGAAATGGCGGAAAATTGCAGTCTATCCTTAGAAGAGTGCAAAACAGGATCTTCTAACATGATTTCTTTTAATGAACTCGTTGATGACTGGACGAATGTCTATTTCATCCAAAATATCTTGATGGGCATGAGTAATTGCTAAGTTGTTGAGTCTCTTCTGTCCCATGGTAGCTCTAAGGTACGTTTTGAGACGCCGTAGGGCACTAAACGAACGTTCGTTAGTTGCTGACGTCACCGGCACAACTTGAAGCAGCTTCAAGCATTTCACAAGTTCCGGTAACATTTCCTTTACACTAGGTTCTAGTACAAAGAACTTTTTAACGTCGTTTAATGTATCAAGTTGCACATTCTTTTGTTTCGAAATGTCACCCAGCATTGACAAATGTAAGAGTAACCTGTCAGTGTCCAGATCATTTTGAAAAAGCTCTTTAGAACGTGTCATATCACTTTGTTGTCCTTTCTTTAGAACCGAAAGACACTCCCTCTCCACTGCAATCACTTTCAACAGTCCTGTTGAGTCGAATCTACTGGTAACACAAGACTTGACAGTTTCACAAATTTCGATGTATACGACTTTAAAATATTCAGCTGGTGTGTTGAATGTGTGGGGTGGTCCAGCCTCCTTGTTTTCGTAGCGTTGAGGAACGCGGCATTTCCGTGCTAGTTCCGGTTCACCTACTGATGGTGGCTTTACTTGTAAACAAAACTTCCAGAAGTCTTCAAATCCTCCACGCTTTTCTTCCAAAATACAGGCTAGGTTAATGAACATATCTTCTAAATCAGTTACGCTCAAATCAGGTGATTGAACTTTACGATTTACCTCTTCCACTGGGTTCATTACATAGCAATAAAGCTGTAAAAACAAGTAAGTCTTGAATTTCAGCATAGATTCCAAAAAACCTGCACATTTATAACCTGCGTCGTTCTTATTCGAGGAAGAGATGGTTTCAAACAACTCCAGAATACTTTCATAATTTTTCAAGATTTGTTGCACACTTGATGCTCTCATTGTCCATCGTGTTGGGCAAAGCGGTCGAAGTCCTACTTTATCACTTAGACTGGTAGCATTGGCACTGCTTACACATCTGAATATTTCCATCCTTTTAGGGGATTCTCTAACATTATTAATTATATCCTTTGCAAGGTTCATTATGTCTCTCATACAAGTCAGGCACCGAAGACTGTCTTCAACTGCTAAATTGAGGCTGTGGGCAGTACAGTGAACGTAAATGGCCTGATCCTGCACGTTTAAAATTAACTGTTGCAGTCCGTTGAATTTTCCACTCATATTGGAAGCGCCATCGTAACACTGTCCTCTCAATTTTTCCATAGACAAATCCAAACGTAAGAGGATGTCCTTGACAATACTGAACAGAGTTTGGGATTCAGTGTTTGGGGTTTCATATAGTCCAATAAAATCTTCATTGATGGTCAAATCATCATTTACTGTCCTGATACAAAATGATACCTGTTCGTGAATTGAAACATCACTAGTTTCGTCCACCATTATGGAAAAGTGCCCACATTTCTTCACGTTAACTAAGACCGAGCGCAAAACAGACTGACCTAGCAAGTCAATTATTTCATTTAGAATATCGTGGGATGTCCACTTATAACCCGAACGATTTAGCCAGTCTTTTAGTTCTGGGACGTCTTCTTTCCTAAGTTCCAAGAGTTGCAAAAAATTTGAGTTTATATCCTCATGTCCTCTAATTGCTAGACCTTGTCGGCATAGGAATTTTAAAGTTGTGAAAATAGCAGTTAACGCTAAACGGGCTTTTTTCATATCATTATTCATGTGTTCATTTAACTGGGCAGCTACGGTTGAGTTTGAAGCAGTTGACAATTTAAGAATACCCTCCTTGTGGACATTTGTAGTTTCATGAGTGCGAAATTTTTCCAAGGCCCTTTTCCAGTTTGAAAAGCCGGCAGAAGTAAACGCATCTTCTTTCTTTAAAGTAAACTTTATAAGGCCTTTCGCTTCTGCCTCTTTGCAAACTTTACAAAATGCTTTGTCAGTTTGTTTTTCATATTCTAACCAAGAATATTTGGTTAACCATGACTTTTGAAAGGATCTTCCCTTACCCTTACCGATGATATTATGGTTGCTGCTGCTGCTCAAATTTAAGCTGTTACTGCTGGCAGACGTTCCAGATACCGGAACAGATGATTCTAGTGCTGGGAGTGGAGTTGTGATCCTATCAACACGCGCCTTTTTAAATACAAACTTATCCATATTGTATCACTTTACAATAATTCACACTCAAACACTACTCACTGCTTACTATCAATCACATCATTCACATCAACATATAGAAACACGACGTAAACTAACTGCTTGTGACCGTGCAAACGGAACAACGGAACTGATTGCAAGAGCCAGAGCCGACAAGACAACCGAGGCGGTAGACAGTACGTTTGTTTTGTTTACAAAGAGCGCGCTAGGGGTGTCTGTAACTCATCCCTCCTCCCACCACTCCACGGCCAGCCAGGCGGCCACAACTTCAACGCAGTGACCTTGGAAAAAGTCACGTAGGCAATCTATTTATAACTTGCTAACTGGTGGAGTGGCGACAGGTAGAGCTACAAGTTGCGGTTTTTATTTTTATAATGCTTTTACTAAGTATTAATTACTTGCAAACACGTGTTAGAACACATTTACTAATAAACTAAGTTTGCCAATATCATTCTGCTTATATCATCATGTCCAATTTGATAATAAAGTAAATATGGTTTAAAATTACATGAATAGGCATTTAAAACCTTAGTACATGTATTTAATTACCTTCTAAGGATTTAAATTAATAGAAAGATTAATATGATGTGAATTAGGTTTATTTAAAGTAAATTAAAGAAATACTGAAATGCAAATTTCTGAAGTATTAAATGTCAATGTCATTAAAATAAAATGGATGACAACTTAACAGAACTTCAGTATTCCGAATTATCGCGAACTTACATTGGCGGAGGTTAATTCTCTCGTTCATTTCCATGAGATTGTTCTTTTCAGCACATTCTGCGGCAATCAAAAATCTGTTTCCGATGCTTTATATACTCTTTACTCCTTCGAAATTTAGGGGGGGCTACGCCCCCCCTAAATTATTTTTGAGGGGGCTTGAGCCCACCCAGGCCTTATGGAGTCGGCGCCCGTGCTTAGGACATGAAATTCGGTTGGGCAGAGATAACCAGACATGTAAGCTTACACGTTGCATAGGATTAGCCTGGGCAGCATTTGGTAAATTAAACTATGTATTTAAATCGGACCTATCCACATGCCTCAAAAGGAAAATATTTGAACAGTGTGTGTTACCTGTACTCACTTATGGAGCGGTATGTGATGCGTAATGAGAAATGCCAACTCATACAGCTGATTTTTCAAGATAGAAGAAAAATACTTGAAGGTACGAAGGACATCATGATTAGATTATCGATAGTGTGCGGGAATGAAAAACGTGCATTTATTTAGAACAGGTGTCAAAAAGTAATGTGGTCTAACGCGAAACGTGATTGCTAACATCAATAGAGAATAGTCACCAACAGAAGAAGAAAAAGAAAATAAATAAAATACAAAGGAAAAAATCAAGATAATGGATAGTGAAGAAAAATTAAAGTAAAAAATCCCATATTTCAAAACCTTTATTTTGATTTAAAGACAGCCAATCTTTTAATAATCCTAATGTGATTACCGCGACCTCTTAAAAAGATCACTGCAACTTTTTAATTGTTATTGTGTCAATAAAACATACAATTATTGTATCTAATGACTGTTGTTAAGAAAAAGGTGGGCCATTGTTCGGTACGATGTTAATCTAGGTAAAATCAATTTGAAGTGCCTTGAAAAAGACACGAAGCGGAACAATAAATATTGTGAATGAATATTATTAAATATTATTTTCAGTGGTTTGGTGCATTATAGTAGAAACTAGATAGTACGTACAGGGTGGATATGTAATAAAATACATATATAGTGGTACCTCGACATACAAGTGTAATTCGTTCGGTAATCTTGCTCGTATTTCAAATTGCTCGTATGTCAAAGCAATTTTCCCATTGAAATTAACTGAAATGTCATTATTCCGTTCCAGTCCGCAAAAAAACACATTAGTTGTTTTTGTTAAGTATTTAAAAAAAATGTATTTAAAAGAACAAACATTTATTTATAAGTAACAAAAATACATACATATTTTGTAAAAACATAAGAAAAAGTGAAGTGCTTAATTTTCGTCAGTGGTCTTCGCTTTTTTCGTCACACTTTGCTCATCTTCATCTGTAGATCGTTTAAAAAAAACTGTCCAAGGAGGTTTGTTTCTTTCTCCCTTTCAGAATATTACGGAAATGTGTTAGATAAGGTTCGTTGAACAACAGCGATGCACGACCAGTTGTAACTTTTTCGGATTGATTTTTATCCACGAACTCTGCAACTTTATCCCACATTCCCAGGATTCCTTTATATCTCTTGTAGAGACAACCTCTTAAATTTCTGGCTCCTCTTTAAAACTAATTTTTCGTTGAACCACTTATGCTGCTGCGAATGTAGTTCATCTAACTCCTGGATTGTCAGCTCCTGAGACTGTTTCTCGACAAGTTCGTTCACATCACTTTTATCCACCTCCAGACCCATGGATTTTCTAAGAGAAACAATGTCATATGCCACTGACCCTTCGGTTTCCAGTCCTTCGCAGGCTCTTTCATCTATAGCCTCAGGTCACAGCTTCTTCCATGCAGAGGTTAAGGTCCTTGTTGTAACACTTAGCCAGGCCTGCTCAATAATTCTTAGGTATCTTCTTTTCTCATGTCATCCTCAGAGGTGCAATATCATGCATTCACTTTCGACGCCGCTGCTCTAAAGAGGTCAGGAGAAGTGCAGTTAAACCAAGCTTTTAAATTGTTTAACCAGGAGATGCGTCTTCTTCTGCGACTCCTTCTACCCTGTATTCTTCCTTGCATTATTAATTGCAGCAAGTTATAACGCTCACCCCTCATGACATTTCCCAGATATTGCAGTTTTCTGACTTTAATTGTATTTAAAACTTCTTTATCTTTTCTCATTCTTCTCAACACCTCGACATTCGTGACTCTATCCACCCAACTATTCTTGGGTCCTCAGACGAAGTCAACTTCGTCTCAGGACCATTTAACCTATGTAGGGTCATACGTCGCCATGTTACCAATTCCAACGGTAACTTAAACATCCTAATTTGTAATTATATATAATGTAAAACAACTATAAATTTATAACATTTAACGGGTTTTGACCCATATATTTTGGTGGCTCATAGCATGTATACCCCGTTTACACTGATGATGGAATTAACATTCCGAAAACGTTCTGTAATGTAATTGTGATAGCCCGTTTGGGCATTTTATTATATACCTTTTATAAAGGATTTGAAACAAAAATTTTTAGGTCAAGAGGTTGAAGCCTGTGTTAAGTATGAGGGGGAAGTGAAACCATAACAATTCCGTGTGATCTGCAGTAAGTATAAATCTCCAAAGAAATGTGACTCCCATGGTTATCCAATATGAGAAGCACTGGATTTACTTTAGAGACCTTTATATGCTGACAAAAATGTTTTATCCAGTCGAAAAATATCTCTTCATTTTATACAACCGTTTTTTGAACATCTGTAGATTGCTCCAATTGGGCCTTCTCTCATTAATTGTGAATTCATACGTATGAATATGTGTATAAATATGTATCATATATGAACATAGGTGTAAAGGGGCAGTAACAGTCATGCCCAAAACAGGTCATTTTCCCATGTAAATCTCCATAAAAAATTCTAAGGTCTGCTCATTTTTGACGCTTTTTTTGTGGAGGGGCGTCGGATCATGACGTGTAAGGTATCGTTGGAAAGCAGAAGGGACGGGGAACACGTTGAGAGATAGAAAACAAACAATACATTGCCAAAACGGCGCTATATCGTATCTCCATTGTTATTGGTTCGATTGTGACGTACGAGGGCTCGTTGGAACGGTGAGGAGACGGGAAATACAAACCTGTTCAAACCTGTTCAATACCTGTTCAATACCTGTTCAAACCTGATCAAGACCTGTTCGAGACCTGATCGAGACCTGATCAGAACCTGTTCAATACCTGTTCAATACCTGTTCAAACCTGTTCAATACCTGTTCAAATCTATTCGAGACCTGATCTAAAGCTGATTGATCGTATACCTACATTAATTCTCGAACAGGTTTGAACAGGTTTGAACAGGTATTGAACAGGTATTGAACAGGTATTGAAACAGGTTTGAACAGGTATTGAACAGGTATTGAACAGGTATTGAACAGGTTTGAACAGGTATTGAACAGGTATTGAACAGGTTCGTATTTCCCGTCTCCTCACCGTTCCAACGAGCCCTCGTACGTCACAATCGAACCAATAACAATGGAGATACGATATAGCGCCGTTTTGGCAATGTATTGTTTGTTTTCTATCTCTCAACGTGTTCCCCGTCCCCTCTGCTTTCCAACGATACCTTACACGTCATGATCCGACGAGCCGTTTCGCCCCACAAAAAAGCGTCAAAAATGAGCAGAATCGACCTTAGAATTTCTTATGGAGATTTACATGGGAAAATGACCTGTTTTGGGCATGAACTGTTACTGCCCCTTTACTACCATATGTAGCACTTGACCATTCTGTAGCATATTTCGAAGTTTAGGTGTTGATTACATAGGAGCGGTCTGAATTTCACAAAAGCTTGTCTTGTCATTTGTATTCGGGTTTTTATCTCGTGTTGTGGATCCAAAATTTTTGATGTTTCTGGACCGTAGAAATGCCCGTTCCATTTACATTAACAATTCGACCCTCAGGAAATTTGAACTTTTCAATAACTGTGAGCAGATTGTTAAAAAAATGTTCAATCTCATCTTTATTGAAAGCAGAAATTCGGTTTTGACTGGTACCTTCGGGTTTTCTAACAATAATGTCTGGATGACGCTTTAAAAAGAGTTCTAACTGCCTTGTATCTCTACTATTTCCAGCACTATTTACTGACTTGTTGCCAGTGTTAGATTCTTTAATAATCTTCTCTAATAGATCTTTTTTTAGATCATCATAGATTGTTTCAAAACTTGTTTTTAAACTTTTCATCTCCACACTTATCTTACCAATTTCCTCCTCTAATTCAATAATATTCTGGGTGCTGGCAATTTTCACTTCACTTAAAGTGTTTTCAAGCGCACTGATACGATTGTTTAGGTATAGGGCGTTTATAATCCTAGGCACACAATCCTTACACAAGTAAGGCATAATTCTGGTAGCTAACAATAAACATCTTAACTCCGTTGAACTAATTCCAGCACAGCGTTTGCACATCACCCTTTTGCAAAAATCACATGGGTAACCAAACACCTCATGGGACTTCTTAGGCTCTTTAAAAATGCAGTTTACAGAACTCTTAAAAGATTTGGCTGGCTTTTTGAGGTTAGTTTTAGATACTTTCCAATTTACCAGTAAATTTGAAAATGTACACAAATTTTTTTTAATTTTTAGTCATTTTGCAATAATTAGGTTAAAATAGTAATGCACAAACAATTTTCAAAACAACAATTTACGAAATATATTAAAATTTTAAAACACTAAGTAAACAATGTACATAACCTTTTTTCTTCTTTTTTGACTGTTTTTGTTAGGCCTTCGGGGAATACATTGCAATGAAAGAGCTGCTAAATTTTCCAGAAGAGGATCCACTACAAACTATTTTGGTTCAGAGCCGAGTGTAAGAGAGCCAAAAAGTAAATACAGCATTTATTTTAGATTAAAGTAACTTTTAATAAACATCGCCATAAAAAGATTGAAAATATTGATATATAGAACTCTTATCAAGACCGCCGTCACTTACGCGTCAGAAAGCCGGACGATGACAAAAATTGTTGAAGAACGTTTAGACAGTTGTGAACGAAAAATCTTAAAACCTTTCACATAGAAAGAATAATGGCTAGCTACTTCGTTGGCGTGTTGTTCTCTGATTAGATTTCCTCTTTCAGTGGATTTCTATATGTTCTATTTTAGGTGTTACCTTCACAGAAGGTGATTTGTTTTATAGGTGTTGGCACTGGGGTCGTTACTCACTGGTGATTTGGCTCGGTAGATGTTGCAGGTAGCAGTGTGCTCAGAAGTAAAAAGATTGGAGCCAAAACAGTTCAATTAGTAAAATGATTGAACTGTTCTGATTGAACTGATCAGTATTAAGTCGAGGTGTGGGCAGCTGTGCAACCTCCCTAAGGACATGTATAATTGTGCAATGGGATCAGAAAACCACAGAAAACCGATCCCTCTGTTTGCTGAGCTTTGTTTGTCTGTAGCTGAGCTATTTGACTAGTTACGATAATAAATTGGAGCAGGATGTCTATGTATTCATTAGGAAGTTCTTTGCTGGCTAAAGTCAGCAATTTAGTAGAGAGGAAAGAGAGTTTTCTTTTGGAATGTCTAACGAATACAGTGCCAACGGATGAGCAGGTAGTTTTGATGGTCTTTTGGGCATCTGATGGTTTTAATAGTGTAACTCCAAACTAAATGGAGCTGTCGAAACACATTTATAACCAAAGAACATAGGGAGTGAGTAGGAAGAGCAGGGGAGGGGATAAGTCCAAAGCACGATATAAGGACCTTCTTCTTCAAGTGCCGTCTTCGTTCCGAAGTTTGGCTATCATCAAAGCTATGCGTATTTTTGATGCTGCAGATCTAAACAGTTGGTAATTGGTGCAATTGTACCATCCTCTCAAGTTTTTCAACCATGAATGCCTTCTTCTTCCTATAGATCTCTTTCCCATTATCTTTCCCTGTATAATCAATTGCAGCAACTGGTATTTATCTCCCCTCATAACATGTCCCAAATATTGTAGTTTGCGCTTTTTAACAGTAAGTATCAGCTCTTTCTCTTTCCGCACTCTCCGCAAAACCTCCACATTTGTTACTTTCTCTGTCCAGGGTATTCTTAATATTCTACGATACATCCACAACTCAAATGCTTCTATCTTTTTGGTATCGATCTTTTTCAATGTCCATGTTTCCTATATAAGGACCAGGAAGACTAAATAGTGTTGAGTATGAAATTGGAAAACCCAGGCGAAGAGTAGAAAGGAATGGAAACTGATCTTGGATCAGGCAAGATCTATTAGACCCACAGCAATTCCAGCTATTTTTATAAAAATATAATTTCACATTCTTGTCTTATCTTCATTTCTTATTCTTAATATCAACCATTGGAGAAAGATAATGTTTTCTATTGCTAACAGACCATCGTGTATATAGAATTCATATCTGTTTACTTCTTTGCAACTAATTTTGTATTGATTGTTAGAGAGATATCGGTTACGACGATGTATTTCAATTCCATATTTTATATATTTCACAAACAAGAAATACATTACCACATTAAATATAAACAATAAATCAAAATAACTTACGCAATTGCCATATTTTAGCATTTTTTAATGCTATTTTAAATATTTAGGTAATTTATCGAAATATTCTTTTTTTTTGTTGTTATAAAATAAAATTTCAAATTAGTTAAAATTCTGAATATTACTATTATAACCAGATTTAATTTATATAAACATTTTTACAAATTGTTGTTGATGAAACGGGAGTAAATAGAACAAATGTTAGCTTTTCTAGAAGCAGTAGTTGGAATTTTTTCCAATTTTCTGGAATGATAAGACGCGTTGTCTAATACGATGATGAAGTTGTCTTCTAATCGGAGCAGTATATTTTTGAACCAATTTTCGAAAGATTTCCCGTCCATCTCTTCATGGTAGTCCCCACTTTTTTTTTATTCAAACACCCACAGCCCTTCTGAAACAAACCCATCTTCAGTGCCAATGTGACAGATTATTAGTTGTTTTCCTTTTACTGAAAATTTTATTATTTTAAAATTTACTTGAAGTGAAAAAGCACATACACATTTACCTGCAGGATTTTTTAACCCCGTAGAAAGTCCATCTAAAAACGCTTGTTTATAAGACGTTACCTAATTGTCGACCCATACTTTAGACAGGCCATTCACGTTCCGACTTGTGGTCCCACTTAGTAGGACTACTAGTTGGATGTTCGTCTCCACTCACGCTCCGACTTTCCTTATTGTTATTTCTCTATGCTTTCTATCCAACTAGCGGTCCAACTTCAGTTCTAGGTTGTTTTCACGATGGTGTACATCGCTTAACCAAAAAATGTATCGAATAAACACTACGCAAAATATAATTAGGAGGAGGAAAATGACAGCATTGTGCTTGTTATCTTTATATGTATGTCATGATATGTATGTTTAAAAATTAGGTTTGGTTTCTCTAGGTATTTGTCTAGGGCTGAACTAATTAATTTTTTCAACTCTTGATCTTGAAACTGGAGCCGAAATTTATTTTATTGTGTGTGTATCGTATATTTTTAATAGGAATAATTTTTCGTGCAACTAAAAGTTATTTTCTATTATTTTTTTGCGAACTAGGGATCTTTTGTTACAACTATGATTTAATTTTCATTGTTTGTTAATAATTCTTCTGTAGCCAATCCGGAGTATCGGAAATTTACCTGCGTGTGAATGTCCGAAATAGATCTACAGAACGGAAAATGATTTGCCCTAACAAAAAGGTAATTTTCGTGCAATTGAAAGTTTATTTTCTATTAAATATTCGCGAACTAGAGAGCTTTGCGTAAAGTATTTTATAGAAATCTCATACGTAACAGGTGCCGAAGGCCAACTAACTGAGGAAATTTTCGATCCAACCTGTGATCCGACTTCCAACTTCACCATTCACGCTCCGACTTCGTCGCCAGTCGGAAGTCGGATCTTCAAGTCGTCCCACTAGATGTTCCGAGTCGTACCACTAGTTGTCCAACTAATCCAACTAGCCCACTCACGGTCCGATTTCAGATCCAACTGCAGAAGTTGGACCACTAGTCGTACCACAAGTGGGAACGTGAATGGCCTGCATTAGATTTGTTGTGACCAAAATTTCTTTCTTTCAATAATTTAAAAAACGTAGTTCTTTTGAAGTTATGATTAATCATAGGATTAGTCATTAACAACCCTCAGAACTTTGTCTATTGAGTATTTAATTTCGAAAAAAGAATTAATGTTTTCTTATCGCTTCTCTGTCAAATTCATCCAGCCAGCGAGTTAACAATACTTTACGATGCTCAACTGATTTTGGTGTCGACAATGTTCCCGTAATTTCATATTCATGAACAACATTGCGTACACTACGGCTACACATGCCTACAATAGATAAAAAGTAACAATATTTGTTAAATAAAGTAAAAATGCACACTCTAAAATAAATAATGGAGAAATGAAATATCAGTACCTGTTTTATCTGCTACTCTAATCAAAATCGCATTTTTTGATATTGTAGGGTTCTCGTACATTTCCGTTTTAAATACATTTATAATCATTTCCTTCGTTTTAACGTCAAAATGTTCCTTTAGTGGTCTTTTTTAGGTGAAGTGAGGGTTAAATCAATATTGTTTGACATTTTTGTTATTCTATTTATCTTCAATAACTTATGTTGATTGAGAGAATGTCAAAATAGCCTAGGGAAAAATAATATGTATTGTAATAAAACCAGCATCATTGAAAATATCGGTAAAGTTATGAAACTGCATTCTGTATACTTTTTCAAGTCCAGAAATATTCCATTCATTCACGATAAAACCTCCCCAAAGAACAGCTTGGATTGACATTTAGCATACACATAGTTAACATGTTAAATAAAAAATGGTTTTTATTTAGAGGCTAAAAAACATACTTTCAAAATAAGTCAGGAATGGATAAACTGACTCATTCTAAGTAACCTTTGTTCTATAAGTTTTTTCATTGAGTCAATACTTTTTGAGCTATTTGAGGAAAACCGTCTTGTGTGTTTTTTTTTATTGAAAAATGATCATATTCACTCGCAAATAACTGGATACGTATTGACTTTGTGCAAAAACTGCATAAAATAAAAGTTGCTTAGAATAGTTAGTTTATTCAATTCTGGACTTATTTTGAACGCATGTTGTTTCACACCCGAGAAGGGGTGAAACTCACCCCCATGGCAAAAGCACACATTGGCACAATATTACTTTTTTTCTTTGCGGCTAGCTATGTATGTATATGCCAAATTTCATGTCAATACAAGCGGTTCTGTAATATTTACAACAAAAACCGTGAATAAATGGACTAAAAAGGAAATAAAATATTTCGAAACATCAATAAATTAAAATATTGGTTTCTCTTAATTTTGTTAAAGTGATTACCGCAAGCTTTTTACTTTTGATTAACAAATACTTTGTTTTTGGATGCTAAAAGTTCACTACGCACTATAAATCTTAATTACTAAACACTTAAACTAAACTCTCAAAAATAACACGACCAGTAAATACCTTAACAATAACTATAACATAACACATAACATATTATATAACTTAAAAGCCAACACGCTACAATTTGAATTTAAACAGACTGACAAGTTTGGACCTGTAAAATGAAAATCCATCTGGCTTAAGGCAATAAATTATATTTAATAGCCTCTTGACGAATGAGAGGTGAATATCAACACGTGCGTTTGTTTACAGTTGGGAATTTGCTAAACGAATGTACTTTAGAAAACTATTTTTAAAGTTGTAGTCGTCTTACGGGTGATTTTTGTAGATTAAAAAGTTTAAACTAAAGAAATATCGTTTCATAAGCGAGGAATAAATTTTTAGTTATCTAAATGAGAAACTAAAACCTGTTATTGATTTAATTCATAAGTAAAGCATTTTGAAAATTTGTATTAAAGTACAAATTACCATGCACCATATTTATTTTACTTAATTGAATCAGATCTTAATGCATAAAACGATTAAATGCGCGTTTTTCTAGTTTTTTCACAAACAAAAAGCACACTGCGCCCATATGTAACTTTTGTAAAGGAATGTAAGACAATCCTAAATACAAATTTTCAGCTAAATTCGTGAAGTCCGACAGAATTGGGAGGTAAGGTCTTACTTTCCGCCCGAGTTACTGGACTAAATACAGATATTTATTTTTAGTGATTTTATCATAATGTCTATTGTACAATCGAGAAAAATCACCCTGTGTAAGATATATCTTGATAATAACTCGTAACATCAAGTATTTAAGTCGTGTAACATGCATTATTGTTATTGGAGTATTATTCGGATAATAGCGAGAGGTTGGTTAAGCAAGACATGTCTTCGATGATTTTCATATCGTAAAACATGGAAGTAAATTAATGCTATAGGTAGTAAGTACGCAAGGTTTATCTAGGTACAAACAAGAAACTTTCTACAAGAAAATATATTGGTCACTTTAGGCGATTAGAGAGTTGTTACTCATCGTATGTACATTTTAAGACAAAAATGTACATTGCAAAACCTATTGTTAATTATGTCAATAAGATACTAAATGAAGTATCATATATAAACATAACCGTCGCATGCAGGGGAATGCGTTGTTTTTGATTTCCTTTTATTATTTAATACTTTCAGACAACACTCGCTATGACGGTGAGGAAGTGATCATAAAGAATGCGGTTAAATTTTAATGCATATATTTAGTGTTAGATATTACTTGTATTATCAGGTACATAAAATAATTACTGGTGTCTCATAAGTCCCTTTATAAAAAAGCGGAAATCTACAATACAAAATAATTAACTACGTAAATAAACTATACGTTAATTTAGTTCTTAAGACCCTACAACTATTTCCGAGGAGATGAACAAATTCCTTCTCCAGGAACATGTTATTCCAACACAACAACATGTTTTTGTCTCGGTCCCTCTACTCTAATCAATCTTCTACATTGTGTTAACGACTGGACGCCATCCCTTAACAGTTCGCAGCTGGTCGACGTTGTTCATCTAGATTTCTCTAAAGCCTTTGATCGTGTACTTAAGCGCAGACTTCTACATAAGCTAGAACATTTCGGAGTTCGTGGTACTTTACTTCGTTGGATAGATGATTTCCTGACAGATCGACATTACAAAGTTAGAGCTGACGAATCTTTCTCACAGGACAGGTTAGTGAAAAGTGGAGTGCCTCAGGGTTCTGTCCTTGGATCTCTGCTTGTTACGATTTATACAAGCGATGTTCCTTATTATGTCTCAAATAAAATATCGTTCTACGCTGATGACACAAAAATATATGCCATTCCAATCACAAACCAGCTAACCCTCCAAATGGACTTGGTCTCTATTTTAACTTGGTGTTCGTATTGGTTACTACCCTTAAATGCGGAAAAATGTGTAGTGCTTCGAATTGGTAAAAATAACCCACTTGTGCTGTACTTTGTTAACGGGCAGCCATAAGATTCTGTATTCTCGTATAACGACCTTGGTGTTATCGTAAACAGTAGCCTAACTTGGTCCGACCATATTACCTCTGTTTGTAAACGTGCGAACTCCAGACTGTATCTCATTTGGAGGAATTTCTCGAGAGTTTCAACGCAATCATTCTGTAAACTTCACACTCTTTACTTAAGACCCATACTTGAATACGCTGAACCAACGTGGTATCCTGATTTGGTTCGAGACAAGACTTTGTTGGAAAACATTCAAAGAAAAGCCACTCAAATTCTTCTGGGACCGAGAAGACCTTTTATGCAGAAAGACTTAGTATCGGTAACCTAACTTCTTTTGAACTTGGCCGATAACGTGGAGACTTAATTACGACATTTAAAATATTAAAATTCAATTCTAGAAATCTCGATGAAATGTATATCATAAATCAAGATGAACGCCTCAGATGTCCTCAGTGTAAACTAAAGAAAGAAATCTTTTCTACAAGATCAAGACAGAACTTTCTACCAAATAGAGTTTTTGAGTGCTGGAATAACCTTAATGATAACATTGACTCCCTCTACCATCTCGTTCAAAAACAGACTTGACCGTTTTATAATATAGTTAAAATATTGTTTTTCCTTTAAACCAAACATTGTAATTTTGTTTTTTTGTAACCTTGTTATTTACCAGTAGTTTATTAATGAAATTTTTTTATTTTTGGGCATAATACTGACTTGTTCCTTTGTCCTCGCTTATGTATAATATTATAATAATAAATAATAATAATAACAAACTTTTAATCTGTAAAACAAAAAAAAGTTATTTGTAATCTAGTTATAGTTATTCATAGTAAAGAATATAGTCCGTCTCACATTCAGTACAGGCTCTTGTGGACTATATGCGTCAGTTACTATTCTTTGCATTTTTAAATTTATATAGTTTATATGGGAGACCATGTCACCAACGTAGAGGTCCTACAAGTGCATGACAAAAGAAAAAGTGCTTAATTTAGTGAAACAACGTAAGCTTGAGTACCTCGGCCACGTGATGCGAAACGAAGAAAAATATCGAATTCTTTAACTCGTTATGCAGGGTAAAGTATTTGGCAGAAGAGGACCGGGACGCCGTCGTATCGCGTGATTAAAAAACCTCCGACAATAGTTTGGGATGACCTCCGCGGAGCTATTTCGCAGAGCAGTCAACAAAACCATGATAGCCTTGATGATCACCACCATCCGGACCAGATAAGGCACTGAAGAAGAAGAAGATGAGGGGTATGGAAGCAAAACCAGCGATCTCACAAGTATATATAACCCTCGAGTTAACAAAAGAAAAAGTTAACAAAAGAAATTGCTTATATAAAGGAAGAAGAAGAATATTTCAATAAACATGAGAAATCGTTTTTATATCTCAACTATCATTCAAAAGACTTTACAAGCATGATGGTACCGAATGATAATGTAGATGCCTCGTAAGGAAAAAAATAATTTAAACTATTTTAGCTAATACTATTTTTTATCATGTTAACCAAGTAACAAAATAAAAACTCCGTTTTCAATAGTTGTTTTGAAAGTAATATTTCCAATTAAGTACTAAGTTCTAAACAAAAATATACAAAGCGCCATCATACCTAGAAGGAAATAAATAAAAATCCGAAGCAAAACTGCACTCTCCAAAGGCCTATTACCACTTTGCGAGATTCTGTTTACTGCATATTTTACCTCACAGATATCACATTACGCTCCTTCTCGACAATACCTTTCGGAGCATTCAAAGTAAATTAAATAACGGCTAGGAATTCAAATTGTCGCGTTAAAGATTCACCGACATACCGCAAGGATAACCTGTTCATTTAAATTTTTATTTCTGTTGCAAAATCGAACGCGAACCCAAGCGCGTATGTTCTAGCGACAATTAGATATTTTATATTTTATTTTATATTATAGAAAAAGTATTTACAAGGTATTCCTAAATTAAAAATTCATTAAAATTTTTATAAAGACACAAACATTGCAATAGTGTTAAATGGGCTTTCACACGGAACGGCGGGACGCATAACAGGCTCTTGTCCCGTCCCGTGACGCGCAGATATTTTCGCTGTCCCCCAAAGCTAACTTATATTAAATTTTCCAAACAAGTAAATATATTTTTATAATAATGTTATAAAGACAAATTTAATATTTATATTAGTTTCTGAGCATATTTTGTTTTTACAAATTGTCTTAACAATTATTAAAAAAAATATATATTTTTAGACCAATTTAATAATTACTTTAGTTTCTATAAGTAGCATCTTTTTCTGTACAATGTATTGTGCAAAAAAATTCTATTTTTTTTTGAGTTTCTTTCGTTTAAATTGTTTCAGACGCTATACTATATAATACAGGATAATTCAGGCAACAATTTAATTAGAAGTTTTCAATATCTTATTATATATTACTGAAAATTTAGACCAGGAGGGGAGGTAGAAGATTCTCCACTTACTTTAACGAATGCTTTATTATAGTCAATAAAACACATCTGTATATATCTTGATTGACATCAAGGCATCTTTTTATCAGTATGTTAAGTGAAATAAAGCTTTACGCGTTCCTAGGCCTTTGCGAAAAGCAAATTGTGTATCATTAACATCTATTAATTACTGTTAAACTGGGAATAAGCCACAGTTAAAGATAAAAATACGTTTATTGACGTTTCAATTTCCACTTCGGAAATCGTTCTCAAAATACAAATAGTAAATTAAACAAATTTTGTTTTTTGTTACATAGTGAAAAATTCTTCTAATAATTTAATTTTATCTGACTCATTTATATTGACAATTCAGACATACATTATGCATTTTAAAGTAGACGACTTTAAAATGATATTGCCAATATTGTTGAGTTGCGCTCCTGGGACGACTTTACTTATAAGATAGTTCATTCGATTACATGAAATCAACTTTAACTTGAGAATATCCGTCAGAAAAAATCATAGCATGTAATTCGTCTTTAAAAAGACAAACACATGACATGATGACAGTAAAATTCTCCTGTTAGTGATTCCATAGTAAATTATGAGGGAAAAACCAGGAAAAAAACCTCATAATACTATCCCGACATTGTAAGTATTTGTTCGTGAATTTAGTTTACCTTCAACAAACATCAAAATTCTGATTTTATATGTTACGTTATTTAAAAAACATAAATGATGTATCCTCTATATGTTACTGACTTACTAATACTGGTATTTTCTTATTAATAACTTCCTCTTTCAATAATATAATAAAATACCAGTATTAGTAAGTCAGTAACATATAAAGGATACATCATTTATGTTTTTTAAATAACGTAACATATAAAATCAGAATTTTGATGTTTGTTGAAGGTAAACTAAATTCACGAACAAATACTTACAATGTCGGGATAGTATTATGAGGTTTTTTTTCCTGGTTTTTCCCTCATAATTTACTATGGAATCACTAACAGGAGAATTTTACTGTCATCATGTCATGTGTTTGTCTTTTTAAAGACGAATTACATGCTATGATTTTTTCTGACGGATATTCTCAAGTTAAAGTTGATTTCATGTAATCGAATGAACTATCTTATAAGTAAAGTCGTCCCAGGAGCGCAACTCAACAATATTGGCAATATCATTTTAAAGTCGTCTACTTTAAAATGCATAATGTATGTCTGAATTGTCAATATAAATGAGTCAGATAAAATTAAATTATTAGAAGAATTTTTCACTATGTAACAAAAAACAAAATTTGTTTAATTTACTGTTTGTATTTTGAGAACGATTTCCGAAGTGGAAATTGAAACGTCAATAAACGTATTTTTATCTTTAATTGTGGCTTATTCCCAGTTTAACAGTAATTAATTTACAATGCCACAAGAAAATAGCTTCAGAACAATATTAACATCTATGTTCAGTTTGTGATATATTCGGTTTGTGATATATTATTGATAACATGTTTAGTATTTTTATTTTTTTTTAATTTCCTATTAATTTGTCTGTACATTGACATTTAATATGGGTTACATTGACAAATCATGAATAAAGATTTGAAAAGACAATTATTAACGAAACGGAGAAACATCCAGTAATTAAGTAAATTGAGACAACTCAAACAAGGACAAATGGTTCCAGATGATTTATTCATCGCAAAATGTAGGTATACGATCAATCTTTGAACAGCTTTAGATAAGGTCTCGAACAGGTCTTAAATAGCTTTAACAAATTTTAAGCAGTTGCCATGACCAGAGCGACTTGAGCGTGGAGTGGGAATGAATGTAGACAAGGCTTGTGACGTCAGAGGTCAAAGGTCAAAGTGGAGTGAAGGGGGACCCTTTCTACTTATTTATTTTTGTTTTAGAGAACTTTTTAACTAAAGATTTTCCTTCAGATTTTGTTTTATTAGCAATATTTCTGTTCAATTTACATTAACTTCGCTTTTCGATAACTTGTTTTTACAATTACAATTAAAATGTTTGAAATTTATAACATTTGTTTAAATTAATTACCTTATAATTTGATAATTCATTATGGTTGTTCTATTTTTGGTAAGATTTGATCGTTCACTAAAAATTTAATAAAAGTGCGACAACATTGTCGCATATGTCGTTTTTATTGTCTATTTATGTAGTTTGAAAATCACTTATTGCATTTTAAAAATATATATATACAGGGTGTAATATTTAATACGAATCCCTAAATTAATTTTTCCAGCGCCAGTTCTGGAATTTTTTGGTTTAGCTAATACCAGTCGAATGCTTGATAGTAGTGTACTGTATCATGCAAAAATTATAAAAATCAAATGAGCCGTATAAACACTACAGTAAAATGAAATAAATGGTCAAGTACACAAATCACCCTGTTAATTAATAAAGAAGAGGAGTTGACATTTTTTAGTGGCCACATGATATGCTCCCTGAGGGACTCTACATATGGTAGAAGTATGTAAAGTTCCTCATGACTCACCCTGTATAAAATTATATCACGTAACTCTTTTTTTCTTTTTTTGCACTTTATTATGTATTTCCGCACGTTACTATGTAAGTATTTTTACACTTTAGAGCAACGCCTTGTTAAATTAATATATAAACTGATTGTTAAATCTAATGTGTAATCCCTTAGCGACATTTAGTCATATAGTCATATAGCAGCGGTATAATTAATTTAGCGACATCTTGCGTAATACGCACTTCAAGAATAATTCACATATTTTTTATTTATAATTGGACAATGCATTATCTATAATAGTACAATGAATTAAAGTTGTAATTTTATTTAATTTCCTTTTTTGAACTTTTTAGTTACATCATGGTCGGCGACAATTACTGCATTCATACCCGACATGATAAAAAAGTAAAGGTATTTCTACCATAAACTAATATTCCATATTGAGATTATACAATTAAATATTGGAACGTTAACGTGACTTGTTTATTATATATAAAAAGTAAAAGAAGCCATTGTAATGTCAGAAAAATAGAAAATAGAAAAACTACTATGGTCTGTTTTTAAACCAGGAGGAGTAATTCAAATTTTCCGCGCCATAATGCTTGTTTGTAATTGGTCGAAGCGCAGGCAAGTTTACTCCACTAAATTATGACATATTGACACTAATGACATATGTGAAATTTTAAAATTCAAAATTTATATCGACAATTTTCTGTATTTTCTGTATTATTTCTTACATCTTTAGATTTTTCGTTTGCATTTATATAAAAAACAGTTCTTTTCAGAACTATTTCGCGACATATTAGTGTTATTAAGATAACAATATGGATTCAATGAAAAGTACTAGTAATTATTCTTCTCCACCTTAAAAAGAAATAATGTATTATAAACATGTACAAACATGAAAATTGATAATTCTGGAATAAAAATAATAGCCACGGTAGTAAAAATAAAACAGGCAGCAGGTTAGTTTTACAGAATAGTTATTATTAAAATCAAGACTTACTAAAGTAATGTGCTAATTTTAGGTGTTGCGAATTCAACTATTTACAACAATAGAATTTAGAACAATTAAAGAATATAAGCAGACTGGAGTAGTAAAATGTCCTAAAAATATTGAAGGTCGACCTTATATTCCTGCAACATAGGATGAAAGAGTTAAAACATCTATACGACAGATAGTACACAGCTTCTTTTTCAAGAATGAAATGCTCACTTTATGTAAAATTTGAAGTGAAATTAACAACCGCTCAGATCTTCCAAAATATGTGTCGTTCATTATTATATAAATTCTTTAAGCAAATCAATTTGAAGTAAGTACAAATATCGGTATGTAAATATGGGTTAGCTACAATTATATAGTAAAATTAACTAACATTTTATAGATTTCATTTTTATAATCAGGTATATTATTGTTACTATTAAATATTAAGTTTTAAGTTTTTATTTGTATACTCTACTGGAATGTTGTCAAGTATTTTGGTTCAACAGATATAAGAACATGGAAAGGGAAGAAAAGGAAAAAAAAAGGATATTTTTAATTTACATATGCAGATTCAATGCAGCAAATATTCCATAGCATAACTATAGATTGTTTATCTTACTGTTTATAGGATGATTGATTTATTGTCTATATTATGAATGTCTTACCATAGTTATTTTTAGGGGAAATTATTCAAAGAATAGTTTATACATTGGGCTGCTGACCAAAAACAAAACTTTCTTGTTCAAATATCTGAAATAGATTCAGTTTTTGCTGAAAAAATAAATCAAGAAATTCAAAATGGTGTAGTTGTTCATTAATCTCACCAAGACATAAATGGAGAGATTTTGGAAGACTAATAAAATTATTAAATTTTTATTTTTACATTCATTCCGAATATATATTATGCACAGAATATTATATAAATCGATTTCAGACTCTTTAAGTTGTTTTTGTAATAACTTGGACTTGGTGATATGATATAATATATGATATAAATACTAATCGACGTGTTCGACAGTTTTTTCGAATACTCTCTCATTTATTTATTATTTATTTATTAGCTCATATTATTATTTCATTTTATTATATTAGCTAATATTATTTATTTATTAGCTAATTTATTCCATTTGGCTGATACACAGTGTATAACAGAAAGTTACTTTTGGCATATATTTATAACTAAATTAGACCTTAATAATAAAAATACTAAGCAAATTCATTTAACACCTTCGTTAATTAATTATTCCATTACTTACTTCATTACTTAATTAAAAAATCACAAAGCAATCGAATTGTGTAACTGTTGGTCTATAGTATAATTTATCTATTCATAGTCGTGAAATTAAATAATAAAAATTATCAGTAGGCAGTCCATTTTTGACTCTATTACAGCTATTTACATTTGGCAATTACAATCTTAACATAATTTGTTACAGAGCGATTCAATCACAAGAGACTATTGACTCAGTTTCTTTCATCAATTTCTGACTGTTTTGGGTATACCTAGAAACTTTATAGCTTTTCCCTTAACAATTTAACCCTAGGTATCTCGTGGTGCAAATACCGTGTCTAAAATAATGAACCCGAGATATTTCGTTCTCTACGATTTATTGAAAATAAACGGTTTCTCACTTATTTTTAATCTGTGTTTTTTAAATAGTGCAATCAATAAAAAAAGTCAAAGAATTTGTAAAATAGATTTTATTTAATTAGATCAGTATTTTAGCGAAGTTATTTGGTCAGATTTAGATGGTTATCCGTAAAATAATTCTTGGCATAAATATAAAGAATAGATACAAGTTTTTTAAGGTACACCCTTAGGACTTATCCCAGAAGCCCATGGATCGATCATCTACTGATCGCAATGAGTGAAGAAAAACAAATTATGGGAAAGGGCAAGGAAAAATCCTTCTGAGGAAAACATACGTATTCATAAACAATTTTCCAATATACTATCATCTATACTGTCAATATACAAGGATTGAATATTTCACGGCCAACAATAACAAGTAGACTAAAGGCGGTAAATTTGTATCGTAAAAGACCTTTACGTGTCAAAAACTACCAACACAAAATGGTAAGGTTGCAATGGGCTAGAGAAATAGTGCATCATGATCTTAACTGGAATAACGTGCTTTTCTCTGATGAATAAAAAATTGGCTTGGTTTCTAATTCGCAAAGAACACTGATTTGAAGGGCCCCAGGACGACAAGCCAAACTGCATGTTCCATTAGAAGGCGGCACCATTATGGTTTGAGGTGGTATTATGAGTGGTACACGGACGCCACTACTATGTCTGAAGAGAAGGGTCACTGGTGCTGTGTACATCAAGGAAGTTTTAAATCCTGCCGTGCGTCTTTTTCGAGGTGCAGTAGGTGATGGATTTGTGTTTATGCATGACAACGCACCTCCTCATCAAACAGTAGCAGTACAAAATTTTCTGGAAGAAGAAGGAATATCCACGTTACAGTGGCTCTCGAATTCCTCGACATAAACGTCATTGAACCTGTTTGGATTCATTGAACATTCTCAAATCACGCATAAGAAGTGAACCAATTCTTCTATTACACTCTAGAACTAAAAGATGCTGCGGCATAATTTTTAATTTGCTAAAGGGCGGCAGTGTTCTGGATAACTAACCCTGCTAAAATCCTGATAGCTTTCTCTTGCGTTCTAAAAATTTTAAGTGCGTTTGTTGAATTGCCCCATATGATTACACCATAGTTTAGGTTAGAGTGTATTAAAGAAAAATATGTAATTTTTAATGTTTCAAAGTTGACAACCCTTGCTAGTTGGCGAATAACAAATAATGATCTTGATAGCTTTTTCTTAAGTTGTGAGATATGAGCCGACCAGTTCAGTCGATTTTAGTTCAGTATTCCCAATAGTTTAACAGTCTCTTTGTTATCTGGATCATTGCAGATAGAGTTAGTTAAGTTTTAGTTTGTTTGCAGCATACCATGTGCTAGATTTAGTAGAAACTTCCTCATGAGACATTTTGAAATCATCAACATTTTTTTTCTGATATAACTTCCTGTCGTATCATTTGCGAATGATATGGATTTGTACGGAGATATGAATTTAGGCAAATCGTTGACATAAATAATAAACAAAAGAGGTCCAAAGACCGAACCTTGTGGAACTCTATGTTTTACGGATAGAAAATCGGAGAGATGACCTTAAGACACTTTCCCTGTGTCTGCCACTGATAAAGTTAAGCTTAGGGGTACTCGATTCAGTTTAATGTCAAAAGCCTTCGACAAGTCGTAAAGAGAAATTGTCGCTTAATTTGCTTAGCTATGCGATTGCCGCGTTCAAGCCGTCAATCACCTCGCTCACAAATTAAATACTGCGTTCGTTGTTGAACGAGCACTTCTAAATCCGTATTGTGAGTTGCTAAAGTAATTATTTGCCTCAAAATAGGAATAAAATTGTTGTTTGATAAGCATTTCAATCACTTTCCCAAAAGTAGAAACAATGCTTATGGGTCTGCAATTGTCAGTTTTTGAGGAAGCATCTTTTTTGTAGATAGGTAGTACTTTTGAGTAGTTTAATACTTTTGGAAATACTCCAGTTAATAAAATTAAATTAATAAGATAAGTGAAAGGTGTTAAAACTATTTGGTAAGTTTTTAAAATTTTTGCTATTAATTTCGCGAATGTCCTTACAATTAGAATTACCAAGAAATTTCTGTCCCAGATATTACTGTTTTATTGTTATTATCTGATATAGGAGATCTGGATGACTACACTTTGCACCGAGGCTGAAAACCTATATAAACTCGGCGACAGCTTCAATCTTCACAAGAAAATTAAGGAAATTGCTGGTGTCTTCAAGAAAAAACAAGTCACTGGTGTACATAATGACCAAAATGAACTAATAACGGACCCTAGCGATACTACGATGTACACAGCCAATTTTTTCAATGATGACAGAACACAAAAACCACCACAACTGGGAGACCATTTGTATGGCCCAAGTATTTTGAAAGCTGAAATTGTACACGCTATCAAACTATTAAAAATTAACAAAACCCCAGGACCAGATAATATGTACTCAGAAACAATCAAGTTACTTAATGAAGGAAACCTAGGCATTATTGTCAAGAGCTCTTTAACACATCTACGATATGGGCCAGATTCTAAAAGATTGGCTTCACTCTACATTTATCGCCCTACCAAAAACACCACATTCGAACTTCTGCAAGGACCACCGACTAATAAGCCTAATGAGTCACTTTTTAAAACTTTTCCTGAGAATACTGCACACTAGATTGTTAAAGAAATGTGAAGAGGTCAGTGGATGGAGTCAGTTTGGTTTCAAAAATGGACTTGGCACGAGAGAAGCGATATTTAGTATGCAAACATTTAATACAGAATTGTTTAGATCAAAGAAAGGATGTTTTTGTCTGTTTCATCGATTATGAAAAAGCATTCGATAATGTAAAACACGAATTGATGATAAAATACCTATAAGAGTTGGGATTGGACGCCAAGGATATAAGAATTATCGCCAATCTGTATTGGAACCAGACAGCAACTGTACGTCTTCAAAATTTTAACGAAACAGAAGATTTCTCCATTAAAAAAGGAGCAAGGCAAGGTTGTATACTGTCTCCAATGCTGTTCAATTTATACGTAGAAAAAGCCTTCGCAGAAGCTAAGGTATTAAAGTTAACGGCATATTTATTAATAACATCAGATATGCCGATGATACAGCCATAGTGGCAGATAACATCGAAGATCTTCAATGCCTTTTAAATGATCTAACTCTTGCAAGTGAAGCTCGGGGTTTAAAAATAAATATCAAGAAGACAAAAAACAATGATTATAAGTAGAAATGATTACCCCAACGCAAAGATATATGTCTCTGGAGAAGAAATCGAACGGGTTAGGCAATTTAAATACTTGGGTTGTTTGCTGAACGAGGGTTGGGACCCCGAGAATGAAATAAAGAGCAGAGTTGAACAAGCCAGAAATGCTTTTTTGAGGCTTCGTAAGTTTCTGACTGATCGCAAATTGGACTTCAACCTCCGATACAAGATGTTAAGTGTTACGTGTGGGTTTTCTTGTACGGAATGGAAGCATGGACGTTAAAGGCCAGTTCCATTAACAAACTTGAAGTGTTTGAAATGTGGTGCCTGCGTCGAATGCTTAGAATATCATGGACGGACAGGGTCAGAAATGAGGAAGTACTCAGAAGAGCGGGCTTACAGGATAGGGAACTTTTTAGTTATGTAAAAAGTAAGAAGACTGCATACTTGGGCACATATTACGAGGAGAAAGATACACTTTTCAGCAACTGATACTCGAAGGGAAGATAGAGGGTAGGAGAGGTCTGGGACGTAAAAAATGTCATGGCTGCGCAATATTCGACAATGGACAGGAATCCACAGCTATGAAATGCTTCGCAATGCTGCTAAAAACAGAATTATTTAATCCTAACTATGTAACATCTCACCTGACAAGACGATGTACGGTGGACGCCTACGCAGAAATGTACGGCACCTTAAGAAGAAGAAGAATTGTTATTATTTTTACTTAATAATTTTCGTTAATAAAATTAAATTAATAAGATGAGTGAAAGGTGTTAAACTATTTGGTAAGTTTCTTTTAAAATTTTTGCTATTAATTTCGCGAATGTCCTTACAATTAGAATTACCAAGAAATTTCTGTCCCAGATATTACTGTTTTATTGTTATTATTTTTAGCGTGTACCCCATGTCACGTATCTATATATTGCCATATTTTTCTAACAGCGTTTTTTATTAGCCTTCATCAAGTAAACCCAAATTGCGACGCGTGCGACGCGTATCATTCTGTAATAAAAAAAGTGTTGAAATCGATTTGTTTTCATAAATTTATGAGCAATTCTTTCTCGGTAAAGCATAAGTAATTCCAGGCACGCCCATACAAATAGACTTCGATAATAACAATGGTATATAAATTTGCAATCGGCGAGCTTCGAACTCGCATGAATGCATAACTAATTGAGATATCTCAGTGCATTAATTACGAGAAAAATCGCACTATCCAGAACACATGTTTGGACATTGTAATATGTATGGAGTATTTTAATAATATTATTGTCGCTGTTTCGCTGTTTCGAAATTTGATTGCATACTCAAAAATGGATAACGAATGCATACTGTGCGTTTTCTGAAGTGAACATTTTGATTACATGTATATACTTTGTATTAAAGTGCTTTACGTATAACCTATGGAATTGCGGAATCCAACTTGAATTATTTCACCATTTTCTTCGCATTTCTTGTAAATTTAGGACTGTATGATTTTAAGAAAAATCTAAAATCTTATGTTTACAGAGCCTAAATGTTAAATTTATGCAGCGAAAATGCCACAGGTATAAGATCACCAAAGTAATATTTAACCAATTGTCGATAACCAAAAGAACACAGACAGTAGATTCTTTCAATAAAAATAACATTAAATATTGATATCTTGGACGTACAAATATAATACCGTTGATGTTTAAAAGATAAAATTGGAAGGTACGTTGTTTCTGTTTAAAGCTCGTCCTAAATCCATGCAAAAATATAAACGAAAAAAACAACAAGGTTAATTACACACGAAAGTGTAAAAAACGTGAATAATCAAAAACTTAATCAACGAATTAACCCGGATAACTACTGGTCACTTCTATTATCTTTATGAATTGTTAGTTCGTGATGCAAATACTTTCAAGGATAGCTGTGATTTAGTACATTGTGTTTGAAGTGATCTAATGAGTCACATAATTAGAGCAAAGTACTGTAATCGGTACTCTGCAATAATCGTTATTATTAGGTGTGTTACAATACATACAAAACCATTTTTAATGTCTAAAGTCTTTTGAATATACAGGGTTATTCACATTATTTCACTCTAAAGAGTAGGGAAATACTTTGTGATTTTTAAATAGTTTTTTATACATTCTAAATTCTTTCTATCATAAATTATATCAAATTGTTTTTTTAAAAATAAAATAACATAGATATTATTAGAAATTAGACTTTTATTAATCGTCAAAGACGAAAATGCCACTGATACTCTAAAAATCCACTACCAGTAACAGCCATGTCACAGGCAGTATGCTCGTCTTTGATTAGAAGAAAATTCATTCGTTTTCGAGCAAATAAGAAAAATGGAGGGACATGGTGACCAGTTGCACTCATACAGCAAACAGTCGTAATTGTTTGTCCTTGCTCGGCAGCTACAGCTTTTGCTACATCTCTATTGCCAATTGGGGCAACATGTTTGGCCAGATGGTTTGGGACTGTCTGAATGCCCGTTTCATCGACGTTATAGATACGGTTGGGAGGTAACTTATATTTTTTTTATAGTGTTATCCAAAATTTCAAAATACTGAGCTAGTTACACTCTATTGAAGCCCATGGTTCTAGTAATACTTGTTTTTCATGGAACTCGTTAAGATAGTCGGTTCCTTTTCATGGAAGAATTAGATACGTTCTGAGCAGCTAACTGATTTACAGGTAAAAACGGATGCTCAATACGGGTTTTTACACAATAAGACTAAATTAAAAAACCCAATACCTTCAGTGTAATTCCAAAAAATGATTTACGAGTTCTTTACAATGCTAAACTATTTCGTTTTCTTCGTTTTCTTGTGTTTTAGTTAGAACTGCTTTAAATCTGCCTAAAGACTGGACACTATTTCCTTTTTCAAACCTTTGCCGTACTGTCGCTTCATGAAATCCTACAGCTTTTGCTGTATGGGTATAGAAACGCTATTGTTAATAAGTTCACGAGCTTCGCACAAAATAACTTCTCAATATAAGGTTGAATGTTCGAATAAATGAACTTTGATGGTACACGAGGCAAATATCGAACACAGTAGTTAATCAAATCTTGCCCAAGTACTTTCGATCACAAGATCATCCTCAGGGGCATTTCGTCAGTTGTGGCCTATCCAGCAGTAATAGAATGTTATAAATGTAAATTGGGACATAATAAATACACTAAACAAAGACAAACAAACACTTTAAAATTTAAGAAATGGAGAAGCTACATTTTATATAGCTATATAAAATGTAGCTTCTACATTTCTTAAATTTTAAAGTGTTTGTTTGTCTTTGTTTAGTGTATTTGTTATGTCCCAATTTACATTTATAACATTCTACTACTGCTGGATAGGCCACAACTGACGAAATGCCCCTGAGGATGATCTTGTGATCGAAAGTACTTGGGCAAGATTTGATTAACTACTGTGTTCGATATTTGCCTTGTGTACCATCACAGTTAAAATAACTTCTGTCAAAGGCTTGCGCTCTGATTTTCTTTTGTAGTTACTGGAAAATAGAAACCAATATTTAGATGAATTGCATATTTAATTTCGAAATTAGTAGAAACAAAATTAAATTATGATAATGTAATGTTTTACGAGAGTGGTAAGGGAAACGGGAGGGGGTTAAGGAACTTTTAGGGGTAATGGTCCTGTAACTGACTGTAAAGTAATACAACGTGGGGAGTTATATGAAGGTAAGGAAACGCTGTCACCAAATGTAATACACACACTTTCGGGCTGTCACCAGATGTAATACTTTATAGATCCTCAAGGGATGCTAACCCTGCGAGCGGCTGCAAGGAATACTGGTCACACTGGTCTGGAGGGCTGGCTCGTCTTCGTGGATTTACGAGAAGATAAGGGATTTTCGGGATAGGGGTAAGGACTTCTAGGTCTCAGGTCCTGTAAAGAGCAGAGGTTATGGGCTTACTTTTGAAGCCGGAGATATGCATAAGCAGAATCTCGTATTCTCCTAGTCTCTAATGAGTCGGACGAAAGGAACATTAAAAAAACCAATTTAGAGTCTACAATCTATTGAATTTACCCTGAAGTTACAAATACAATCGATACAATCGTTAATAAGTCATTCGGCGCGTCGGGAGACGAGAAGCAAGATAGTGAAGAGTTGACAGTTGTACTAATATAATTACTCAGGTTAGTATATAGAAATCTGTTACCTTATGTGTATTTAGGCTTTCAACCACGACACGTTTCGGTCCTCTGGAACTCGGTCAGTTGAGGGGCTCCTCCTGTGTTACGGACTTACGAGCTGCCACAATAACCGGACTACACGAGATACTATGCCGGGATGATAAGCGCTCCCCGGAGAATTACCGACTGCCTATTACTGATCGCGTACTGGACACTATCGCGTCCAGTCACGGTGCCCCGCTATTACTGACTACTGACTTGGCTGACTAAGTTTTCTAGTTTTTATCAACTGGTGTCCTCATTGACCTTTGGTAAGGTTGCGTTTTCGCTGAATTGTGGGTCCTATATTGCATTACAATAACAGTTTCTGTTTGACGTGTTTTTTCTACGTTTAAACAATTATCAAACAATGCAATAACTAGGTCAATTTCTTTGTGTAATTTAAAATGCAAACTTTACTGTAATAATTATCCCTTATTTGATTTGGAATATATAATAATTATCTCGAATAATTATTATCTTTTCTATGCTACTTAGCCCTTTATTCCAACTCCCCACTCACTTGCTACGCTCACATTACAATAATGGGGAAAAATACGCATTCGTAGTTTTGCCCCATAACTCTCGCGTATTTTTGCCCATTCGGCAACACTGTCAAAATCATCTATTGACATTTTAAGAACCTAACCTCAATCGAAAACTCTTAACATAATAACCCACAATTAGGCCAAGAAAATACCCGAATAAACTAAATCAACGAAAAATGCCAATTTGATTTTATCACATATTAATTTTGTTATGCCAATATTACAGTGTAATAGAAAAAATAATATTTATCTCATAGTTTGTAAACAACGCCTTGAATCAGCTTTAAACTTGGGACAACACATATGGCACACTGTTGTCAAACATGCGTGTTTTTACCCCCAACTAGCCTACACACCAAAATCTATAAAATCGTGCTAGCCGTTTTATGAGGCGTTCCATACTTACAACTCACTCTGTATTATCAGTGATTCATTTCTTTTTTGCTATTTTTGGTGCTGGTTGAATATTTTCGATTGTAACTTAAGGTAAAATGTTTCCAATGTTTTTGCAGTACTTATGAATTTCCAAAGTAGTTAGTTCTTATCATTTAAAGTTCGATAATTGCGTGCTTAATTTTTCTGCTACCATTTCCTTCGTCTTTGGGCCGTGTAAATTCGTAATGTCTGCTTTCTTCTCAGTTTTTAGTTTGATTTTTATTTTGACTACTACAGAATGTTTTGAGACATATTCTTCTTATTTTTTCTTTCTTATATTTTTCTAAGACTGTTAATATTATTACTTGTACTATGAACCCAATTTTAAAAGCAAGACGTCTTCGGTATGGCACTCTGTGTAGCAGATATTAATGGCTGTGTGTAAAGTATTAGAACTACTTTTGCATAAGATACTCGCTAAGATTTTATATAACTATAAAATTAATGATATTCTAGACTTGTATCTTTTATAATCTATAAAATAACATCTTTTAATGTTCACACTTCTGATTAACATTAAAATTTTTACATAAACAAAGGAAATACTTGTTTTTTATTTTTTGATGCATTATGAATAAAAACCCACACACAAGTATTACCAAAATAAGACATAATGATGTCGTAATGTGTTAACCTAGACCTGTTCAGTCTTTCATTTAAATTTCGTTGACCACTTGACCATCGTCAAGGTTTATAAACACAGGGTTCAACGAAAATTACGTGAGGTATTTATTCTGTAAATTACGATAATAAGCAAATAAACATGAAATTTCGAATTCGGATCAAATAGGATGGAAACTGCTAATGGTAAGGGTAATGTTAATTTTAAAAAGTAATAGTTTTATGTACTCTTAACATGGCCCGACTCTATTTTACTCTTTTTTAACGTGGATAAGACAGTTGCATTATCCTATAAAGGAGCTCTTCAATCCTTGCTTCTTAAGAACATCTAGATCAGTATCGCTGATTCTGTAAAATTTCTTGGTATTTTATAGACAGCAACCTTAAATGGTTCATAGCTGTTTGTTAAGTAAGAAACTACCCTCAGCCTGCTATGCCATAAGATTTGTTTCGAAGGAAATCACTTTAGCATCTTCTAAAATAATACATTTTTCTATGTTCAAGTCTTATCTTGGACGTGGTCTTTCTTTTTGGAGTTCTAGTTCTTCTTCTTAGAGTGCCGTCTTTTTCTGGAACTTGCTGCTCTAAACAAATCAATCGATATGCATTGATACCAATCACGTAGATTCTTCAACCAGGAGTTCTGCCTTCAGCCAACAGATCTTCTTCCTTGAATCTTTCCCTGTATTATAAGTCTCAAAATTTCATATTTTGGTTCCCTCATCACGTGGCATAGGTATTCAAGTTTTCTGGTTTGTATAGTGGTGATTAGTTCTGTTTCTTTACCAACCCTCTCCAGTACTTCTTTATTTGTGATTCTATCAGTCCATGATATTTTTAATACTCTGCGGTATAACCAGAGTTCGAAAGGAAGTTCAGCTGCCTAATCTGATGTTATTTTTAAATTATAAAGTCTAGATGTCCTTGCAGATAATGTGGTAGTCACGCCGTGACTTTGCATATCTTTCTGCCGTGAACTGTTTCTGACAGTTCTTTGGTTTGTGAGGTAAATTTGTCCACTCAAGACATTTGTCCACCATTTGTCCATTCCATTTTCTACTTATAATAATTGTTTGAAAACGATCTTAGGATTAGAAATCAAAATGTCCAAAACAAATGAAAATGTAATTTTTATTACAATCAATTGTGAATTAATACCGTATACATACAGTGGGTGATCAAGTTATTATGATCACTTCAAAAATGTTTGTATTTTGCTGTTTAATAAGGAATAAAACTGCATATATAAGCGTCTAATGATGTGAATATATTATAAAAATAGATCATAAACACGTTCTTATACAAAATTTTAAAATATTCTTTTTTCTTTAACCTTAAATAACAATTTTTTTTAAATATTTTGTGTGACCTACTTTGGCATCGATGACAGCTTCGATCCTCCTTGGCATGCTTTGAATGTTTCTCAGGCAGTCTTCTTTTATTTTATCGTTTCTGTGCCAGGTAGCAATGAGTCTCTCAATTAACTGCTGCTTATTTGTGATAGTTTCCTGGGCAATCCCCCTCTTCATAAGCTCCCATAGATTTTCGATCGAATTGAGGTCTGGGGAATTATCTGGCCACTTCAGTACTTTAAATTTCTTTTTTTCCAGGTACGATGTTACTGTTTTTGCCTTATGGCACGGTGCTGAATCATAAATTCAGCCGTGCATAAATGTAAAATCCTTCGATTCGCCAAACCAGATTTGTGGCATGAGCTTTCTTTCCAGAACATCAATACACTGATGTTGATTCATAATTCCATTTACAATGTACAGCCTCCTTGTGCCCTTACTGCTGATCACAGACCATACTATGATCTGGAGAGGATGCTTTACTCGCTCCATTATGTAATCCTTGTGATATTTTTCACCCACTTGCCTTTGGACGAAAGCCGACTTATCCATGAGTATCTCCACTGTAGACTCATCGGAGAAACAAACCTGTGAATAAAAAAAACTATAAGATATTTTTTTTAGGATAAAAACAGTGGTTATAGGGATTTAAACTTTAGTAGTGACGTAATTTACCTTATTCCAATCCTCAATTGTCCAATTTTGGTGATTCTTTGGCCCATTTCATTCTATTTTTCATCAATTGCGATGGTCAACTTTGGTTTTTTGGCAGGGCGACATGATATTGCTAGCTCAGCAAGCCTTTTGCGGACTGTCATGTTAGAAACTGGCATCCCAGCTTCACGAATAAGTTCCGTGAGGATTCTTCTTGGCTTCTTTCTATTGTTTACGAAGATATCCCTCATTTTTATTTCGTCTCTGGGTGTAGTGACACGCTTTCGACCATATTTTTGGGCACGCTGCTGAGTCAGAGGTTTGTTGGTATCAATTTTTTTCTTGATATTACTGACTGTTGCTTGCGCTACTTGGAAATGTTGAGCTATCTGACATTGGGAAAGCTTTGTATTCAATAAATAATGTCTTTATCTCTACCATTTTAGACACAGGGACGTCTTTAGCCTTACCCGTTATGATTTTCTTCTCAAAAATCGAAATGTTTTGAAAATGTCTTTAAAAGACTTGATATTAAAACTGATGGTTTTTTTTTTCACTCACACTCACCACTAATACATTAATAAAACATACTACAAGATAAAACGATACTAATATTTCAAAAACAATACAAAAACATACAAATTCATTTGTAAACTCAAGCGCAAATTCACCACAATGTTTATGTTGTCACGTAATTTGACACAAATGACAGTTCTAGAGCTGTAAACGTCAAAAGAGTAAGGTTATTAGTGACAAAATGTATTGTCATGCCTTAATCGTATAGCAGCATATGATTTTATTATAAAATTTTTGAACAAATTTGAAAAAAAAACAAAAGAGAAATCATATGACGAAATCGAATTCAAATATCAGCCACCGTGCTTCCTAAAACTTGCGAAGCAAACAGCTTGATGAATAAATCGGCAAACGAATCTAAAATTGCATTCCAAATGCCGTTCATCATGGCCAATATTCGTAGTGAATTCGATTTCGAAGTAAAGAAATAAAACACAATGACGGTATTAGATTTTGATTCGATACAGAGCAGCGACAAGCCGCATATACGTATTTCGACCTCTTTAGGTCTCCTCAGTACGGTATAGCCACTACTCCGTATCGAACCAAAATATTTTCCCGTCGTAGACCATAGTTATTAAAAATAACTATGTACAGACGTAACTACGCCATCTAAGAACAAAAAGAGAAATCATACGATTTCTACCTGGCGAAATCGAATTCAAATATCAGCCACCGTGCTTCCTAAAACTTGCGAAGCAAACAGCTTGATGAATAAATCGGCAAGGGAATCTAAAATTGCATTCCAAATGCCGTTCATCATGGCCGATATTCGTAGTGAATTCGATTTCTGGTACTCCAAACGAAGTAAAGAAATAAAACACAATCATAATAATTTGATCACTCACTGTACAATATTTAAAATTTAATAATCAACTGAAACGAAATAAAATTGTATAAACGATTAAAAGATTAAAAAGACAGCGACTTCTGCAACCATTGTCTTTTTCACTTAAACAATTAAGTCGTTGACAAGAATTAAATATTTGCAATTCATATCCTCTAAATGATCTCCATTACATGAATATAAAAAAAAAACGTTCACGTGAGAGTTTTTTTAATACGTACCATGATATAATATGACAATGAACAGTTTGTCTGGTAAGCAGTTTCTCTTTCTTGGGTTGGGTTGAATATTTTTCTGGCAAATAATTGCAATAGATGTAATTATTATTTGTAGTACTCAGTGAAATGGTATGTAGTACGTATTGTGAGGACGTTTTCAAGGACCACAATCATTCAAGAAAAACATAACATTAGTTATGGCGTAGTAGTAATTTATTTTCAACAATAGCAGAAACGAATAAATGTTAATATTCTATATATTGTTTATTCACAGCAACAGGTTTTTATGAATACAGTCGTTAAAAAATACAAATCGACTTAAATAGGTTCAACACACTCTATAAATGTTTCAACTTTCAGATCAGAAAGCTTTCTCAGAGTTGAGTTAACCAAATAATCAAATTATTTATTTTTTGTCAGTACATATGGCAATATTCCTTTGCATCAATAGGTAACAATACACAAAGAGGGCCAAAAATCAGAATCTTGGAATCTTCCAAGTTTTAGAAGTATGAGTGAAGGATGCAAATTGTGGTGTGTAGGGAAAAGTAATACAAGGAATGGAGTTAGTATAATTGCAAATAGAAAAAGAAAAGAGAACATAGTGGAAGTTTTAAGGATAAGTGATTAGAAAATGTTACTAAAATTTCTATATCAATTACAACTGTTGAATATTATGTATGTGTGTATGCTACACGAAAAAGGTACTTTTGGTAAAACTCGATACTGTGTACCGTTTTCGGAATATTTTGATTTGAAAATTCTGAAGTAATAATTAATGCATGTAGTAATGATAAAGTTCTAATAGGTATACCTCTATTTCTCCAAGTGTGCCATGGAAATCTGACATTTATTGATTGTTATGACGATAAATCAACAATAATTAGAGTTTTGAAACCTTGTTATTTGTAAAATTAAATCAAAATGTACTCAAATGTTGAATACACTGACATGTTATTAACCTTAGGCGAATGTTTAGGAGGTTCTAGTGCAGCTGTGACACGTTATGCAGAAAAGTTTCCTAGAAGAAACTTACCAAGTAAAAAAACATTTAGAGCCGTTGAACGACGTTGTCGAGAAACTGGGAATGTGAGACCAAATAAAATAAATTCTGGTAGACAAGAACAACAACAAGAACAATTAATAAAGAAAATAATATTTTAAATTTACTTGATCAAGATTTAACAGTTAGCGTAAGGAATATAGCAAGACAAACAAATACTTCTTCTTCAAGTACTTGGCGGATACTGAAAGAACAGCAATTAGATCCTTATCATTACAGACAAGTCCAAGAGCTCTTGCCAGATGATCTACCGGTTAGATTAGATTTTTGTGAAACATTGCAACAAAGGACATTCCACAATCCAAAATTTTTAAAATGCATTCTTTTTACGGACGAGGCCACCTTTACGCGACAAGGTATGTTTAACTCCCATAATGCACACTACTGGTGTGATGAGAATCCACGAGTCAAAAGGGTATCACATTACCAACACACATTTAAAGTTAATGTTTGGGCAGCAACTTTAGGTAACAAATTAATAGGTTATCATATTCTACCTGGAAATTTAAATGGTGATATGTATCTTGATTTTTTAAACAATTCCTTATTCGAGATATTAGAAGATTTAACGCTAAACGAGCGAAGATCTTTTTTTTTATACACGATGGAGCTCCACCACACTTTGATAGAAGGTGTCGTAATTGGTTGAGTAATCATTTTCCGAATCGATGGATGGCTAGAGGTGCAGAAGCTCCGATTCATTGGCCTCCTCGGTCATGCGATTTTAATCCTTTGGACTACACAGTTTGGTCGTATATTAAGGAAAAAGTCTATGCTACAGAGATAAATTCACGCCAAGAATTG
Source organism: Diabrotica balteata (assembly GCA_918026665.1). Taxonomy (NCBI): domain Eukaryota; kingdom Metazoa; phylum Arthropoda; class Insecta; order Coleoptera; family Chrysomelidae; genus Diabrotica; species Diabrotica balteata. Next base: position 121,874,290 of record OU898283.1, on the reverse strand, counting down.
GAAGAAAGAATTCAACGTCAATTTAATGACATCATAGCTGATCCCCTACCGTTTAGAAGGTTAATGGAATCTTTAGAAAAAATAATAGACTTGTGTATTCGCGAAAATGGAGGGCATTTTGAACACTTACTGTAATTGAATTTTATTTTATGTTCTTAGTCATTAATTTAATTTTCTTCTTGTGAGTTTTGTTTAATTACTAACTATTTTATACCAGCATCAATTATTACTTCATAATTTTCAAATCAAAATATTCCGAAAACGGTACACAGTATCGAGTTTTACCTAGAGTACCTTTTTCGTGTAAAATTGAATGATGTTTAAGTTTACTTGAAATTTTGATTAATAATTATACTCTTAAAAAAGTTATATTGACTAATACTTAGTACGATCCGTATAACTAGCGCCCTCTATGAGAATCAGATATAAAAACAAATTCATGGGATGTATCATCTTCCAAAATATATTAATATAAAATTTCATTACAATGTTGCCAGTAGTTTCGACAAAATCGTAAAAAATGCGTAAATTTTTTTTTCTTCAACGCCCTGTATCTTGAAAACTGATGGCGTTACAAAAATTTTTTACTAAGCAAACCCCAATTATTTTTCAGTTTTTTACCTACCCTAGAGACGGAGTTACCTTTTTTTGAAACACCCTGTATAAGTATATAGGTATTTCTCAAAATCTTTTATCACTGTTTGACGGTACCAATACAAGGTATTGCAGATAAAAAAATCAGTAATGAACAATTCCGGAATGCTTAGATAGCTTAAAATTTTAAAAACAACTATTTGTCTTTTTCTCGTCTTCCCAAATGTCAGATTTATATATACTAGTTAACATTCAAGCAATTCAACAAATGCAAGGCATAACTCATTCGATAACGCAATCACCAGAGCGAAAAAATATAGTATTTTCGTATTTTTGGATGTAAGCCAGACAATTCATAAATGTGTCCTATTAGTTTATTGTACAAAGGGCCAGAGGGAAGCCAAGTTTAAATTTATTATTGCTGATTATTTCGCAGATATTCACAAAGTACGAATTTTTAGATTTATGTATGCCTTTTCACTTACCACTTTTCGACTAACTTTTCTAGTATTTTATGCAAATTGGATCTTTATTGATAAAATTACAGAGAATTTTGTTTTTTGTAACACTTTTGTGAAAGTATTACAAAAAGTTTTAGGCATTTTTATAATATTCAAAGCTGGAATGCAAATATTTTCTTGTGACGTTGTTTACTAAAATTATAACTTACTGTGAGGACTTGATCTATTTGTTTACACATCTTTCAGATAATCTTTCCTTTTCGTTTGTTTTAGACTATAAATATTGTAAATTCATATAACCCTATTTAAAATCTGAAAATTTGCACTTCAGCATAAATCTAGACATCTAAAATTCTATTCGATACTCAACTCTATAAGGACGAAACTAAAAACATCTCAGTCCAGGACGCCGCCTGACTGACCTTAGTGCAGAATTCGTTCTTCGTACTCCCGGCGATAGTTCTCGAGGTACTTTAAAATGCCCTCCTCGCCTCCCGAACGCCTACCTGCTAAACTAGATCCTCCTGTGTCATCCAGCGATCCGGAAGAGGAATGACCGCTGTAAGGCCGGCATCACTTTCGAAGCACTACCTTCATTCATTCATTCTCCATTCATCCACATCCACACTCCATTCATCAGCAAGGAGGCTCCCTGTCTCGTTCCAGGTAGCGCGTAGAAGACCCTCATCGCTTCTAGTACGACATCAGTTCTAGACGGGAATTTCCTCCTTCCCCACAGTCTGACTCACGCATTCTAACTCATACAGTCTGGCTCACTTCTCTAGCTTCAACTTCCAGCATCTTTCACTCTTACGTCTGCCGTTGGTCCAGCTCTCTTTCTTCCTTTCTTTTTTCTTGATCACTGCACGGATATAGTTGTATATGCTAGTCCAACCTGATTTATTTTCAATCATTCTCTCAATAATTTCTCTCACTGTAACAAAATTCACACCTGTCTCTCTTTCCATTTTGTCCCTTTCTACTATCCATTGTTGCAATCTAACATCGTATGTGTCACAGTGTCCGAGTGTCCACAGTATAGGACATTCATCTGTGTCAGCCTTTCCGAACCTAGAGAGTAGGCCCTAAAACACCGTGTCCTGTAGCACCTGCGTCAGGAAATAATCCAGTCGCCTGTGGCCACAGTCCACCCAATCTCTTATCTTCGGGATCAGCATTTTCGTCCACTGTGTCACATCTTCCGTGCTGTTCCACTCTTCTTGCCATCTTTCAATTGACCTTTCCCTTTCCTGTCTTCTCTCGGCCATAGTAAGGTTTGGGCCTCTTCTCTCATAGAGCTCTTTTCTTTCCACCGCCAAAACATGTAACGGAACACATCCAGTGATGGTCCACAAGGCTGCCGCAGACACAGTCCTGTAGGTGCATACCACTCGCAACAGACTTGTTCTGTCCACTTGTGTCATGAGCCTCCTATAGGCCGTTATCTCTACCGCCTCGCTCCAGACTGGTGCCGCGTAGAGGACGATCGACTGTACAACACCGTGTAAGACCCTTCTCTTTTCAGATTTAGGTCCCCCGATGTTGGGATCACCCTCCCAACGCAGCCGCACTATTCATAGCCTTCCGGACCACACTGCTCCGCAGGTGTTCCCCCCATTTTCCATTCTGGTGCAATGTCACTCCTAGGTACTTTACTTGTTTCTTGGGTGTTAGACATGCTCCTGCACATTGCAATTCAACACTTTGCCTGTTCCTTTTCCCCTTCAGAATGATGGCTTCGGTTTTCTCTGTCGCAAGTTTCAGTCCGTGCTGCGTCATTCATTTCTTTACGACGCGGCTGCGTTCGAACCCGGTATTTGAGATCTGGCTCATCCCGGGCCACTACCAGTACAGTGAGATCATCTGCGAATTCGAAGGGGGTTGTACCCTCTCCGTATTCACAGTACATAACCCCGTCATATGCCAGATTCCATAGCGTCGGGCTCAAGACAGATCCCGGGGGTACCCCGGCCGTCACGTCCACGATCGTGCCTTTTTTCCAACATAATCCTTTTCTCGGAGAGATACTACTCCACCACATTCATCAGGTAACCAGGACATTCTCTCTCCTCTATTGCCTTCATTACCTCGTTTCACTACAGCGTATTGAATGCATTCTTAACATCAAACAACAGCAGGGCCGCCCAGCGATGTTCATTCCCTCTGTTGCGCAATGCTTCGAGTACACTCATGATTGCATCAACCGTGCTTTTCCATTGCCTCCCTATACAAAAACCAAATTGCCTCCGAGATAAATCACCTGATCCCTTAATCATGTCGTTTATGTGTATTCGCAGCATCCTTTCATACAGCTTGCTGATGCATGGAAGAAGACATATTCGATACTCAACTACTCCCGGTGGAACCGAAAGTGGTATCAAGGTTTTTTGGTTTTTCATTTGAAAGTGTATTAATTAAGATATTCGACCGTTTTCATAATTTTCCTAGAATATCATGATACATCGTTTTTTTGTCTTCGGATTATAATACCATTATATCAACAATAATTCTAAAAAAATGTTTGTATTAAAGTTACTTATTTTTTATGAGGAATTCAAATCTACAATAAAAAAATGGGTGTTCCCATTTAAGATTTCAAAGTTGACCCCTTCGGAGTGTAGCAGAAGGGACGCGTTTAGTGTGACTCGATAGATTTTAAAAAAATATTGAACCTTTTTCAGTTTTTCGATCCGATGTTAATTTCGAGAAATATTTGACCGTCCGGCTTTTTTGGCACACCTTGTATATGAAACAGACATTCGAGCAGAATGGGTAACATTCACCGAACATCGCGCGGTTTCCTTGTCGCAGAAGTCTGGCATATTTTGATCAGGTCCTAATTTACTTTGAATTCTTTCGCGATCGAGTCCAGAAGGTCTCACGATCGACCGGTCGATTGCGATCGACCGTTTGAGCACCGCTGGTTAAGGATATTTTGTCATACAAAGTAGATCATATAAAAAATATACACATACAGTAATTATTTTTAATTTTTGCTTTTTGTATGTTAACAACATTATTTAACTTCTTTATATTTTCTTTACAGATGGTTATGAACAAAAATCAAGGGTAAAACGACCACGAGCTCCTCCCCCAGAACCTGAAAACGACGTAGAAAGTGATTTCGAGGAACGGAACAAAGAATTAAATCCGAACTACGTACCTCCTGGATTTCTTAGTCCGTCTGTCATTGAATATCTAGAGCTAGGAAAATCCATACCAGGTACAATATTTTATGATTAACAAAAAGTTTTAATAGCTAAGTATTAATAATATTAAAAAAATGTCTATTTTGATTATTTTGATCAGTTTTTAATTTTTTTATTTCAATAGCATGTCACATTGATACAAGACTGATAATGAATGGTGGACATGTGCTATAGAAGCGTATCCATAAGCTAATCTGCTGCATATGGACACTAGAAGTTATCCCAGAGGATTGGAAAGTAGGAATCATAGTTTCTTTGTAGAAAGCGGAAGACAAATGACTCTGCGAAAATTATAGGGACGAGACAGTGTTAAATGTCGCCTACAAGGTATTTTAAGGAATTATATACAGAAACCTTGAATCATTTCCGGAAGAAATAGTTCGTGAATACCAATAAGGCTTCAGACCAAAGAGGTCAACTATAGACCGAATACATATGTTAAGAGGTGTACATAAAAAATGTGCTGAATATAACATACCAATTTACACCTCGTCTATTGATTTCAAACAGGTATTTGCTAGAGTACATAAAAAGAAAATTAAAAGAAAAGAAAAGAAAATTTGAATTATATTTGACGAAATGCCCCTGAAGATGCTATTTTAAGCGAAAGTACTTGGGCTAGATTTAATTAACTTGTGCTCGATAATAGCCTTATTTTTCAAAGTTTAAAAAGAAAATGTTAAAACAACTATCCGTTAAATACCGAAAAAGTTAGTTAAACTTATGCAAATGACTTTGGAGGATTCTAAATCCACGATGAGAATAGATGGAGATATAAGATTTTTGGAGATAGAGGTAGATAGAGATATATTAGATAAAAATGGAGTTAGACAAGGTGATGCCATATCAACAACATTTTTTAATCTAACTTGAATGCTGTTTTAATATAAGATACACTCAAATAAGCGCTCACGGTGATGATGTTGCCAGAATAAGTAGCAATAGAAAGATATTGAGTGAAAAAGCAAAAGATTGGAAACGAGAAGACGCTGCATTTGGTCTAAATGTAAATAAAAGGAAAACAAAATACCTGAAGTACACGAAGTCAAATCAACTACCTAGGCTCAATAATAAACGTTAGCAACAACGTCAGTCAAGAAATACAAGCACGAATTCTTAGCGGAGATCCGCTCAATCATCCTTATCATCACTCAAGTCAGTTGTTTATAAAACTCAACCTGCGTCACTTGTTGAACTGCGAGAAAGAATTACGCAATCATGTCTCGCTATTACTAGAACAACATTTGCCAAAGTTCGTGCAGAATTTGATAATAGGCTGTATTATTGTTTACAAAACAACTGAACCCACTTTGAACATTTACTTAATTCACATTTTTAACAAATTTGTAGTTCAACAAAAACAAAAAAACAATTTAAACTTTTTTGGTTGTGGTGGATGGGGCCTAGGGGGTTGATGGGGGTGAGTTGTCTTGTATGTCATATTAGTTCCCCCTTACTATCCTAGAAATGGTTTCAAGCATTTTTCGATATCAGCTTTTGTTCGTTAAATACAGGGTGAGTCATGAGGAACTTTACATACTTCTACCATATGTAGAGTCCCTCAGGGAGCATATCATGTGGCCACTAAAAAATGTCAACTCCTCTTCTTTATTAATTAACAGGGTGATTTGTGTAATTGACCATTTATTTCATTTTACTGTAGTGTTTATACGGCTCATTTGATTTTTTTAATTTTTGCATGATACAGTACACTACTATCAAGCATTCGACTGGTATTAGCTAAACTAAAAAATTCCAGGACTGGCTTTGGAAAAATTAATTTAGGGATTCGTATTAAATATTACACCCTGTATATATATTTTTTAAAATGCAATAAGTGATTTTCAAACTACATAAATAGCCAATGAAAACGACATATGCGACAATGTTGTCGCACTTTTATTAAATTTTTAGTGAACGATCAAATCTTACCAAAAATAGAACAACCATAATGAAGTATCAAATTATAAGGTAATTAATTTAAACAAATGTTATAAATTTCAAACATTTTAATTGAAATGATAAACTGAGTCACTGCACAACAAAAAACAGTAACTACTAACAATAACGAAGAACAATTAAAAAAAAAACTAAAAATATGTACATAGTTATGATAAACCCATAAATTAGAACTGGAAAAGATACAATAATGGTAACAAAATAAAAATAATTCAAAATAGATTTTCGAAATGGAACCCTGCAGCCTGTACACATTTTTGTTGCCGAATTGTTAATTGACGTATTGAATTACGGATACTCTGGGGATCGTTTCTAATAGTATTACAACAATGTATAATTCTATCAATTAATTGTTGTCGGTTATTAATATTCACTGCGTAAACTAGTTGCTTCAATCGTCCCCAAATATGGTAATCAACGGGATTGAAATCAGGGGATCTTGAAGGCCACGAAATAGGACCTGCACGTCCTATCCACCTGTTGCCATAAACATTATTGAGATGTTGTCTCACTGCCAGTAAAAAGTGTGGGGTGCCCCATCATGCTGAAAATACATCCCTCGGATAGCAACGTTCGCGTTGGCAAGCAAATTCGGCAAAATATTTTGTAGAAAGTTCAAATAGACCTGCCCTGTTAAAGGACCATCAAAAAAGTGAGGACCTACTAATTGGTTATTTATGACACCAATCCACACGTTAACCGAAAACCTTAACTGAGAACGACGTTCTCGAATAGCATGGGGATTTTCTTCTGCCCACACATGTGAATTTCGTGAATTATTTATCCCGTCTCTGGTAAATTGGGCTTCATCTGTAAATAGTGTCCTGTATAGCGTTGGTCGATTATTGTTAATCCATCTACAAAATTCCAACCTATCGATCTCATCTCCAGCATGTAGTCGCTGAACCATTTGAATGTGATATGGGTATAGATTATTTTTTTGTAAGACTCTACTTACTTTTGATTGAGTAACATTGAGTTCTCGACTTACTTGTCTAGTGCTTATTGTAGGGTTCATAGTAACGGCGTCCATAATGTCATCTTCCTGCGCTTCATCTACATGTCGCTCTGTTGTTCCACTAGGAAAAGTGCCATTTTCTCGCAAATAATTAAAAACTGACCCAAATGTTGGATGACTGGGAGTTCGACGATTAGGAAATCTCCTGCGATATTCTCTACTAGCAGCCCTACCATTCCCATTACAGAATCCATAAACAAATATTATGTCTGCATATTCTGTGGTCGAAAACTGATGTGGCATTTTGAACGAAAGTAACAAAAGCTCTACCAAAACTAACACAATGTACTTAACGTAGATATGACAGAAGAAATATGTATTCTTGTACACATAAATAACAATTGATAATGACAATAATGACAATGGGTATAAAATATCAAGAAACGTCAAACGGTCAACGCCAACCTTCATTTTAAACTTTTTTAGATTTATTTTTATTTAGTACAGTTGATGCAATGTATTATTATTTGACATAAAATTTTAATCATTTACAATCAACAAAAACTAACACATACAAGAGGTTTGACTTTTTAATCAATTTAATTTATTATTTATCGAAAATAATGCCCCAATACGATCTATGAGTAAAAATTTAAAATTGAAAAACAATTGATTCTATCGTAGAGATAATACAAAGTGACAGTAAAGATGTTAATTTTCTACGTATTAGATTATGTTGTAGGAACTCATTTTAATTAAAATGTTTGAAATTTATAACATTTGTTTAAATTAATACCTTATAATTTGATACTTCATTATGGTTGTTCTATTTTTGGTAAGATTTGATCGTTCACTAAAAATTTAATAAAAGTGCGACAACATTGTCGCATATGTCGTTTTCATTGGCTATTTATGTAGTTTGAAAATCACTTATTGCATTTAAAAAATATATTATACAGGGTGTAATATTTAATACGAATCCCTAAATTAATTTTTCCAAAGCCAGTCCTGGAATTTTTTAGTTTAGCTAATACCAGTCGAATGCTTGATAGTAGTGTACTGTATCATGCAAAAATTAAAAAAATCAAATGAGCCGTATAAACACTACAGTAAAATGAAATAAATGGTCAATTACACAAATCACCCTGTTAATTAATAAAGAAGAGGAGTTGACATTTTTTAGTGGCCACATGATATGCTCCCTGAGGGACTCTACATATGGTTGAAGTATGTAAAGTTCCTCATGACTCACCCTGTATAGCCCATTGTAAGTTTTAAAATTGGCACTCTGTATATCTGTACTTATTCTTATCTATATTTACAAATTAAAACTAAACAATAATAAATAGTAGAAAATAGAAAAGATTAAAGATACGTTAATCTAATCTAAGAATTTATTACTTTATAAATACAACTATTACAAAAAACAAATCATATACAGATTATACAGGCCAAACCTTCAAAATAATCACGTCCAATAAATTCTTTGTGAATCATGAGGTCGTGCCTTTTTTACAAATTATGTCAAATCAAATCTAAAAATAAAAAGGAAGTGCTTAAAAGTCAATTAGTAACAGACCAGTTCCGCCTTCTGTACAGTAACGAATTAAAATAATAGTACACTACTCTTGGTGGGGTGCTAATATTAGTACCGCCTTTATTATTGAATTTGTCTATTATTTCAAGTTATGCAGGCCATTCACGTTCCGACTTGTGGTACGACTAGTGGTCCAACTTCTGCAGTTGGATCTGAAATCGGACCGTGAGTGGGCTAGTTGGATTAGTTGGACAACTAGTGGTACGACTAGTGGGACGACTTGAAGATCCGACTTCCGACTGGCGACGAAGTCGGAGCGTGAATGGTGAAGTTGGAAGTCGGATCACAGGTTGGATCGAAAATTTCCTCAGTCAGTTGACTTTCGGCACCTGTTACGTATGAGATTTCTATGAAATACTTTACGCAAAGATCTCTAGTTCGCAAATATTTATTAGAAAATAAACTTTCAATTGCACGAAAATTACCTTTTTGTTAGGGCAAATCATTTTCCTTTCTGTAGATCTATTTCGGACATTCCTATACAGGTAAATTTCCGATACTCCGGATTGGCTACGGAAGAATTATCAACAAACAATGAAAATTAAATCATAGTTGTAGCAAAAGATCCCTAGTTCGCAAAAAAATAATAGAAAATAACTTTCAATTGCACGAACAATTATTCCTATTAAAAATATACGACATACACACAACAAAATAAATCCCAGCTCCAGTTTAAAACAAATAAAATATAGATTTTATACCTATACAAATCTTTAAAAACTATAATTTTTTCCTACATCTTAAAAAGTCATAAAAATCAAGAGTTGAAAAAATTAATTAGTTCAGCCCTAGACAAATACCTAGAGAAACTAAACCTAATTTTTAAATTATCATAACATACATATAAAGATAACAAGCACAGTGCTGTCATTTTTCTCCTCCTAATTATATTTTGCGTAGTGTTTATTCGATACATCCTAGAACTGAAGTTGGACCGCTAGTTGGATAGAAAGTCGGAGCGTGAGTGGAGACGAACATCCAACTAGTGGTCCTACTTAGTGGTACCACAAGTCGGAACGTGAATGGCCTGCATTAGAAATATAGAACCGCATGAATTTATTATTTTAAACAACTGTTAGGCATATTAAAAATCCAGAACTTAGACGAGGACTATACTTGGACCAAAAAATCCTGTTCTGGGATTAACAAATGGCTCAAACAGTAGTAGTGACAATTATGATTCGAAGACAGATAGTTTTTTAAGTCGTACAAAAATATAGCCATAGATTTTGAACCAATAATATACACTCACCGACACGGAAAACGGAGAGCTTGCATTTTTAAAATAAAAACTTAAAATTTTAATTCTCTTTAAACTTTTATTTTTATAATAACGTAAACACAAACGAAACAAACTGTTGTTAAGTAATTTCTAGTAAAACTTAAGTGCTTATCCGAAAAAAATTCACAAAAAACAGAAATAACGACTATTCTTATCACTTTTAAAAGTGCAAAGGTAGCTCTTGATACTCTATTGTTATTATTTTGTTCTTGTTAATGTGAGTAAATTGTCAAGTCTAATCAAGTTTCAAACATAATTTTAAGTTGAATTGCGTTGATTTAATCTCAAGAATTATGGTTGTAAATCCCGATACAGCGGCTGCTATTGTTGCGTTGCTTTAAGACGGAAGAAGTGAGCGATATGTTGCTCAAAAGTATTAAATATCTAATAGTACTGTGCACCATATTTTTACACGTTTCTTGGCAACGGAGCTTACACTAGACGACAATTCCCCAACGAAGAACTAGTGCCCGTGATGATCGCTTCATCCTCTTGCAAAGTGTACGAGATCGTCGTGCCACGGCTGTACAAATCCTAAATCAACTTCAGTACGTCCAGAATAGTAACAACGTCAGTGAACGAACAATTAGACGAAGGCTTGGAGAAGCAAATTTAAGAAGTTGCAGACCTGCAGCAGGCCTACAACCTCTCAGTCGCCATTGAGTTGTGCAGTTTCTATTTTCCAGAAAACATGCTCATTTTACTGTAAATAATTGGAGGCACATTTTATTTTCGGATAAATCCAGGTTTACCTTGGCCGTGAGCAAATGTAGCGAAGACCTAACAAGCGTTTTCAGTCTTAGGGTAGGCTATCAAGGGGACTCAATTATGGTGTGGGCTGGAATTTCTCTAGAGGCACGTACAGTTTCTGAGAGACTTCATAATGTGCCAGGTACATTGATGAAATTCTCCAAGATTTTGTTGTGCCTTATGCTGGTTTTGTTGGAAACTATATTGTTCTGATGCATGATAATGTCAAGCCTCACAGTGCAAGAATCATTTAACAGTTTTTAAATGAAGTAAACATTCATGTAATTGATTGGCTACTAATCATTGATTGGAAACTCAATCAAACATGTTTCGGATATGCTTGAGCGAAGAATACGAAGTTGTGTTCCTGCCCTTTTAACTTTAAATAAGTTACAAGAGCTCTTTTAGAGGAATGGGAACTTATGTCTCAACAGCTCATTTCTCATTTAATTTTAGGCATGCCAAGGAGAACTCAGGCAATAATTCGAGTACGTGGAGGAAGCATTTATTATTAAAATCAGTTTCCGGATACATGATTTCAGTTTTCATTAATTGAGCGTTATTTTGTTACAATATTTACTAACGTTTTTTCCTTAATTTTTAAATTGTTATCTACTGACACAGTTCTATATTGAAAAGTTAAATTTTTGCTAAAAATAACGTAAAACAGTTTGTTTCGTTTGTGTTTTCGTTCTAAGGCGAATTAAAATTTTATTTATTTTTAAATTTATTTAAAAAATGCAAGTGCTCCGTTTTAGGATGGACAAAATTCCCAATGCGTTTTGTTTTCGAAAACTTGTGAGGACAAAGTGGGCAGATACGGTACTGTTTCTTAACATTACATTCGAGCTGCTCATTACGATCAAGGAACTGGCACAAATAATCTTCACCGTACATTAAGTACGACATATTGTATATAAAAGTTCTTCGTCGAACTGCTAAATTGCATTTGTGGGCCTTGCGGCCATCCAGAACTAGAGCAAGGATTTCGCAGTTTTGCCTACAATGCACACCTTTGTATCACATTCAATGGCCACATCGAAGGAAGACAAGCTAATTGTAAAAATTTGACGATAAGGCTGACCATGTTGCCACTTGCAGTATATGTGGTGGTTTTCTCCTAAAAATATTATAAATATTTGTCAACTACTATATGTGTTATGAGTGCGAGTGAGAGTTTTTGACAAAAGCAATAAATATTAATTAATCATATAAATGTTGCAGAGCATGAGATATGTATTTCTTTTAGATTTAGATTGAAAAAGCTACACAACAAATCACAAGGTTATTGTCACAGTCTAGACATGAAAAAATGGTCGATTTCACTGGAAAATTTATTACAGGTATCTGCTAGCTTTAAATAGTAAGGGGATGACATAGGTAATGGAAGGAACATTACCGCTACTGACAAATGTCAGTGAAAGTGTTAAAAAACTAAATCTAATTTTTCATATTTACCAGTTTTTATTTTATTTCCACAAACAAATTTACAGCTTAGTACCAAAAACTTTATTTATAGCAAAAAGCCATATACAGATTGAACGAATTTAAAACGGATCATATAATTTAATATATGTCTGTTTGAACTGCATTTGAAATAGTGGACCAATATAAAACTTGAACAAAAATAAATCCATACCTGGGTATAGACATTGTATAAAATATCGTTCAACTATCTTTCTCGCAACAATGTTGTTTGCGTAAAGGAAGCGATAATAGTTCAGGAAATGAAGCTCGAAAAAAGTTAAAACTTCGCAATTTTTTCGTCCTGCATGGATTGAGTTAAATTTTAACAGAAGGTAGGTGATAGCCCAAGGATCAAAATCTATATCGAACCGAAGTGCGCTGAAGGGTTTTAGGGGTGAAAACTACCCCTAATTGTCAAAAATTATAAAATAACATATTAAACCTGAATATGGGTAAGATTTGGTTTGCATTAGTTAAATAATGATTATTTTTACTTTTGAATAGAGTTCCATCATATTTCAACCCTTAAGAAGCAACCCACTCTTGATTAATGTAAAAAACTACTAATTCTAAAAAAATGATTTCGCCTTGGATCGATTTGGATAAAAATTTGGATTTAAGCTCAATTCACCCACTGCTTTATAGTTTATGTCATGTCGACGGACCCTGATTGTTCTTATTGGTGAAAACTACCCCTAATTGTAAAAAATTATAAAATAACATATTAAACCTGAATATGGGTAAAATTTGGTTTGAATTAATTAAATAATGATAGTTTAGTGCTTTTGAATAAAGTTCCATCATATTTCAACCCTTGAAAAGCGACCCTTGTTAGAGATTAATGTAAAAAAAGTAGTAATGCGAAGAAAATGATTTCGTCTTGGAACGATTTGCATAAACATTTGGAATTAAGCTCAACTCACCCTCTGCTTGATAGTTTATGTCATGCCGATGAACCCTGATTGTTATTAGGGGTAAAAACTACCCCTAATTTTCAAAAATTGTAAAATAACAACATTACAAATCTTAAGATGAGTGAAATTTGGTTTGGATTAGTTAAATAGTGATTTTTTTATACTTTAAAATACAATTTCATACATTTTCAACCCTTAAAAATCAATTGTTATGTGTGTTATAGGTGAAAACAATTTTTTGCCAAAATTTTCAACTTTTCAACTTTTGAAAATCACCCTTTATAACATTGCAGTTTTTATAAACTAATTTAATAGATATAAATTGAAAAAAGTAGAATTAAATACAAAAAAAATTTATCAACATAAAAAGGCACCATAATATTCTTACACAGTTACATAAATAGTTGAAAATATTTACATTTATAGGTAAAACAATTATAATATTAATTTTATTCGTCATCAATTACATCTTCATCGTGATCTATGTCATCCTCATCTTCTTCAATTATTGGTGGACTATTATTGCACCCTTCACCTGAGCACCCAGAACAAGTAGAGTTACAGTATAAACCAACTTTTCTGCACCCACATGAAACGCCGCATCCTTTTTTGCATTGGCAAAAATAATTTTCAAAAGTTCATTGGGTGCAGGTTGTTTGTTCATGCGTACGGGTAATAACAAACCATCTTTGGAATACCATCCCCAATCTGTTGCTCTGATATTTTCATTGCCAAGCCATAGACATATGAGCAAATGTTTTATTCTGTTGTATGGGATTTCAAAATAAGAACGCTTAAAATTTCGAATGTATAACGCCCCACTACCTAATATACCGGTTTTGTAGATTATTATGCTCCGAAATGTACTGTACTATACTAATGGAATTTTCCGGAAAAAAATTAATTGGTTTTTTTAACGTATTTCCTTCATTTTTAACGATAGAGTGTTTCTTCAAAAACGATTTTGTAGAGGTTTTTAAGAGCTACAAGGATATGTGAATTAAATCTTTTTGGAACCCTTGGTTTTTAAATGGGTGAGTTTAAAGGGCTCGAAAAAGATGGTGCTTGATCGTAAATAGATGCTTTAAACGGCTATATCTCGCCAAATATTCATTGTACAACAAATCTAAATAAAGGAAAATTTTAGACATTAAAAAAGCTACAATCTAGTACATTTTTATTTTTTTCATATATTCAGTATTTTCGGGGATATTTAAAAAAAGAAGGGTAAAAAATATGAAATTGTAAATCGTTTCTCGCTTTATGCTGCACTTTTTCTAAAACTAAGCATTTTAAATGGGCCAAACTTCTTGGACGTATTAACAATACATGTACAAAGAAAATTGCAGAAGGGTGAAGATCGATTTTAATTATGGGGGTGGTTCGGGTGTTGTTTTCATCGATTTTTTCGTAAAAAATGAGATATTGACCTTATTTTCATCATAACTCACTCAATTTTTAAGCTGAAGTCTTTTTTTATGATAGGTCTATTTATGCTCTTTAAAAAAGGTTATGTAAGTTTTCTTCCAAAAATGCATCATTTTCCCGATATTTGACTTTGAATCTTTCAAATTTGGCATTTGAAGAAAACCGCTGAACATTGATAGGCCGTATTTCGGTTCCTGTTATATCGCAAAAACATTTTAAAAAATGATTTGTATTTGTCTTTTTAAAAGCTACAAATTTGTTCTCTACAATTTTTTTGATAAAATGCACCATTTTCGAGTTATTCGCGAAAAATCGATTAAAAACGTTGATTTTTTCGTCTAAAAGTTGTTACTTTCAATCGCGAATAACTTGAAAAATATCAGTTTTACAAAAAAAAATGTATAGAACATTTTTTGTTTAGAATCACTTTTTTAATCGAAACCTGTAGTTAAAACGTAAAAAAATTTTCACCCCCGAGAGGGGGTGGCAACCACCCCCAAGGCTTTGGCGCACTTTGGTTCGATATAGATTTTGATCCTTGGCTGTTACCTACCTTCTGTTAAAATTTCAAGTCAATCCACGCAGGACGAAAAAATTGCGAGGTGAAATGCTTCCTTTCCTGGACTATAAGTAGTTTGACAGCATAATAAAATCGTAGATTTATGTGTAGCTTTCAATTTTTATGATTTCAGAATCCAGCAGCCCGCTGAAGTATATACATAAATAAAAATAATATAACCATAAAAAGAATTTGTTCAAAACTACGAACATTTTTATAAGTGACATATTTTTCATTTTGATCAATAATTTAGAGAAAAGTTTAATTTTATATAAATATTCAATAATTATTTTATTAAAAATAGTTTTATGGAATGTATTTATTTAGAGGCCTATCTGTCATTATCACCTCTTTCTCTGATTTGTTGTACAACTTTAACTACTCACTGAAATCGTAAAAAATGGAAATATTATGTTCTTCAGATATCCACAAATAAGTAATAAAGAGTGTTCATTAAAACTCATTACTATGTAGATACATATTTGCTAATTTAAATAAAAAATAATAACAATTTGTATGCGTCTGCTGTATTATATAACTCTATCTACTATTTTATTCTTTCATCAGAATGCAGATTTGAAAGTAGGCAAAAGTTCTTACAACTAAATTATAACTGTTGTAAAATTCAAGGAAAACGAAGTTACCAATTAGCCAATTACATATTAAGATTTACAAAAAGTATTTTATAAATGCTTATAAATAAAAATTAGTATACAAGTAATTTATAAAGTGTCGATCATTTTATTTTGCAATATAATATATGCAACAAAGAAATGTTAGAAATATATGGAATTAAAAAATATATATTAATTGAATTAAAGACAATGCAATTTATTTATTTAGCATATTTAATTTTTTGGCATTATTAGGATTATTATATTTGGAGTTATTAATTATAAATGAAAAACAAGTAGGTATTGGACTTTACTTCGATGTTGTGTTGTGTTGTAGCAAAAAACCTAGAACTTATAATTTTTCCTGTGTACAAGACCCTTTTGTTTAATTTTACAAGTTATCGACGTAAATTTTGAATTTTTAACTGTTCAGTAAACAGTCCATGGAAATAATTTTTTTGTCGGGACACTGACCCAGCCAGGTTGCAAATGCGTTTCTTGGGTACTATATACCAACCAAAGCCTTCTGTGGACAGATTTCTGAGGAGATCGTCTACAAAGTTTACCTAAAGTAGAGGGGACAGAACTCCTCCTTGCGGGCAGCCTCAACCTACTTTTGCTTTGACGGTTACTTTACCCGGAGTGAACATTATTGTGCGCCTCGGCTACTCATAGCTCCTATCAAACAGCTGGTAGTAATATTATTAAATACCCCTTCTATATCTAAAAAAGCGGCCATTGCTATCTCTTTGTCTTCCATTATCCAACACAGAGTCAGTAGATTTACCAGGTTGGTATGCATATTGACGATTACTTAGATGATTATCTTTTAGCACTTCGTCTCTGATGTACCTATCAAGAAGCCTTTTCAGCGTTTTTAATAGAAAAGAAGATAGGCTTATCGGTCTATATGACTTCGGTGTTAGGTCTGATACTTTAACTACCTTAGGCAAGTATATGACTCTAACCTTTTGCCACATTTCCCGTACGACCCCCCATGCTAAATTCCAAAGTCTTTATATTTATGAAGCGAAACTATTGTACCGACCTCAAGTGGTCAATAGCAGAACATTAAAGCAAAAATTCTTTCCAACACGGAGAAAACAACAATTTTAACGACAGTGTCCAGAGGTACACAGGAACAGTCTTCCCTAACGTATAAAAAACAAGTTACTACGGGTTTATTCTTGTCTTCTACTAGATGACATCACATGCGTCTCAATTAAAATAATTCTAAAACATAATAAAAATGTAAGACTTTGCATTAAAACTGAATAATAAATATTTAAAATGCATAAACTAATACTCCAAACGTGTTTAATATTTTGGCCTACTTAACTTTTTTTTTAATATGCATTCTGGCGTTTAACGTGTTAACACAACAAACCTTGTACGTCAATAATAAAGAGTTTACTTCATAAGTTTTAAACCTCGGTTTAAAAATGTTTATTTAAAATTTAGTTTTTAATTTAATGTTTATTACAGTATTTTCTATTTTTGGAATGTTGACAGGTTACAATGAAAAAATCAAGCAGTATAATAAATGATGGCAACTAATACATCGGTCTTCTACTTCTTCGTGGGTTGTCTCAACACTATGATGTGCTGTCATCCATCGGCGCCTAATTCATTACCATTCTTTTAATTTCGTGTAATTATAATAAACTGTATAATTATTAATACAGTGATTTATGGGTTAATTCGAAAGTAATTCAAAAATAAGTAATCCATGTAATTATTGGCATTGTAGGTGTCTGCAATGTCGTAATTTTTTCAAGGATGACAAATATGAGTATGTTAATTAGCTCAAAAAATAAATGTGACAAGATAAATACTGATGCGTTTTCGATTTACAAGAATAAATACAACATATAAAAAATGATACGAAAGACTTTAAAAAATAATATTAATTAGCCGGAAAGTGGGCACCTTGTACAACCATTTTTGTTGGAATCGCGTATTACTGAAAACAAACATTTAGTTCATTGCCAACTGTCATAATGGTCATTTTACTTAAATTCAAAGGTTATAGAGAGCATGAAATCGGGTGTAGGTGGCAGTATATATTGGGTATTAAGTAAATGATAGAGTAAGGTCGATATAGTAACTTGGGTCGCAAACTTGGGATACAGCTTCTATCATTATGGTATTGACACACAAGACTTTTGGTATAAAGACAAAGTAAGTTCATTTCAAAAAATTCAAAAATTCAGATTCAAAAATAATTTAACAGTGCAATACACAAAAACTGCTGAAAAGTCAGTACTGCTGTTTTGATATTATTCAATTTGCCCCCTATAGAGTGCAGTTCTAGCGTCCTTAACTTATTTGCCACTTTTCCTTTGAACTTTTCTTTACATTCCTGAATCTTTAGTTTTTCCAGGTCCAGTTTGTTGGTTCTTTGTTGTCTTTCGTACCTTTCTTTGTTAACTCGGACCGAACTGAAACGTCGAACAGACAATGGAGAACAAAATCTGATCATTAAGTATGTAAAGGGTAGACCTACCATAGTCAGTAAAACTGAGAGCTCTTTAAACTAAATGTGTCCAGCAGTTCCAGATCAAGTAAATCACAATACGTTGAAATTACATGTTATTACCAAAATGTACGCGGCCTTTATAGCAAAATTTCATTATTTAATGCAAACGTTAGTGATTGTGAATTCGACATCATAGCATTAAGTGAAACGTGGTTACGCAGTGATGTTTCGAGTATGGAACTCTTTCCGAATAATTATGTCGTATACAGAAAAGACCGAAAATTCCATGAGGTGGATAAAGTGAAGGGTGGTGGTGTAGTGCTCGCGTTAAAAGATTTCATAACATCTGAAATATTGGACATCACGGCTCTCGACGCACAATTTCCACTAATTGATCTTATTATTGTCAAGTGCCGGATTGGTTACAAATATTTTTATATAGTTGTTGTTTATTTACCTGATAGATTAAGTTTGGTAGACTTTGAATATTTTTTCGATTGCTTAGGACAATTTGATTACTTAAATAATGACTGTATAGTACTAGGCGATTTTAATGTTTCAAGGTTTATAGATAATGATATGTCTGATTTCAAAACTTCTGTAGTTTTAAGTTTTGCGGGCTCTACTGGCCTTAGACAATTTAACAATGTTGTAAATCATTTGGGTAGACTGCTAGATTTGGTCTTATCGCATTTCAGTTGTGATGTGAAGCATGATGACTCACCTTTGGTCTATGAAGACTCTAACCATCCAGCTCTTCTAATAACATTTACGGATATATTTGTAAAAGAGCCTAAATTTAAGTGTGGTTTGAAGCAATTAACTTACAACTTTAAAAGAGCAAATTTTCCTGCTTTATATCGAGAACTGTATGAAACGGATTGGAATTCTCTGGATGCTTCTAATGACGTTAATGAGACTTTAAATAACTTTTATGATAAGATTTTTTCTGTGTTTAATAAGTATATTCCAGTTTATAAAAACTTTAGCCATAATATACCCCCCTGGTTCGATGCTGATATCATTCACAACATCAAATTAAAAGCAAAGTTTAGAAAAAAGTTTAAACGATTCAAAAACCATTGTGATTTGCTTGAGTTTCAACGGTTAAGACACCTTGTCAAATCAAAAATCAGTTTGGCATACAATGTATATGTCGAGAATATCCAAATTGCTTTATCCTTCAACCCCAAGAAGTTTTGGTCTTATGTAAATTCAAAAAATAATAGTTCAAGAATTCCTGGTGTGATGAAATATAATGACATTACTACCTCCGACCCACAAAATATTGTGAATGTGTTTGCAGAATTTTTCAAGAGTGTTTTTCTGTCATCAGATATTAATTTCAAGGCTAACTCTTCCTCAGTTAACGCAGATTACTTAAATTTTTATCCTATTTTAGAGTCTGAGATAATTTTTGCGAGTAAGAAATTGAAAGACAAAATGACGTGTGGACCTGATAATATTCCATCCTTTTTGGTTAAGGATTGTATAGGTGCCTTAACTGTGCCACTTTTAAAAATTTTTAATTTATGTCTTCTTAACAAGGAATATCCGAGTCTCTGGAAGGAGTCAAAAGTGTGCCCAATATTCAAAACTGGTGAAAAGGGTCAGGTAGAAAACTACAGACCAATTTCCATTATTTGTAATCTATCGAAAGTCTTTGAAATAGTTTTGTATAATCGTATTTATTCACACACTCGTAATCAGCTGTCTCAATATCAACATGGTTTTGTCTCCAATCGGTCCACTGTGACAAACTTATTAATGGTCACACAATATATCTCAGCAGCCCTAGATAATAGAAGTCAAGTTGACGTCATATATACTGACTTTACGAAGGCATTCGACAGAATTCACCACGGCGTATTACTTTCTAAATTGTGTCTCTTTGGTCTTTCTGAGGATGCCGTGACTTTTATGAGGTCTTACTTGTCAAATAGAACGCAGTTTGTTGCTTATAATGGTTACAAATCGGAAAAGTACCTAGCTTCTTCAGGGGTTCCACAAGGTTCTAATCTAGGTCCATTATTGTTCTTGTTATTTATTAACGATCTGTGTGAATCAATTTCTGCACCATGTTTATGTTATGCCGATGATTTAAAGATTTATTCATTGATAAGCGACCTTAATGATTGTCATTTTCTACAGAGTGAACTGAATCGTGTACATGAATGGTGTAATGCAAATCATTTGAATCTTAATGCCAATAAGTGCAAAGTAGTTAGTTATTCTAGGAAACAGTCTAATATATACCATCCTTATATTATCGATGGCAATGAACTTGAACGTTTGAATAAAATTAAAGACCTTGGAGTTACATTTGATTATAAACTCACCTTTGTTGAACATGTTAATTTAAAGGTTAAAGAAGCACTTAAATCTTATGGATTCATAATTAGAAATAGTCGAAATCTCACTAATACTAAGGCAATTAAATTACTTTATTACACTTTTGTACGCTGTAAACTGGAATATGCTTCTGTCATTTGGTCACCTTTTTATGATGTACACATCCAAATTATAGAGCACGTGCAGCGTAAATTTTTAAAATTTTTGTCTTTCAAAATTAACGGCATATATCCCAGGAGGGGCATCAGTAATAGCGAGTTGTGTAGCGGTTTGGACGTAGTATCATTAGAATCTAGACGAATTATTGCCTCCCTGATATTCCTGTACAAGCTACTACATAATCTCATTGACTGCCCTGATATTCTTCGACAAATAAATTTTAACGTTCCATCTTAACGTTGAGATTGGTATGGTGTAGATACAAGCATGCTATTTAGGGTGGCAGTAAATAAAATTAAAATAGCTATGATGGTAACCAACGTTCTGAAAGGACATGGTACATGAAGAAGAAGAAGTTCCATCTTATCCAGTGAGAAATTCGATTACGTTCAGAAATACACAAGCTAGAACTAATCTTATGTTAAATTCTCCTCTATTTCTCATGTGCAACTATTATAATTCCTTAAGTGCTTACTGCGATATATTTCACTGCAGTTTAAAGCAGCTTACTAGGATGGCTGAGATCTACCTAGGTGATTAAGTAGTTTCTTTATGTTAAATACTCGAAAAATGTGTTATTTAGTTAGTACCTATGAATTATTAATATTTCATTTAACTTTAGTATTGTATTTTGTCCTATAAATGGATTCTGTTGGACAATAAACGCTATTATTATCTAAATTTCGAGTAAAAGATGGTCTGATCCACAGCATCCTCTTCGTCGTGTTCTCACATCTGAGATACTACTGGCTGCCCTTTTGTCTATCAGCACATGATCGATTTGATGTGTTGTGGTTCCATCTGGTGAAATCCATGTCATTGGATTGATGATTGATGATAAAGCATGTGGAACTTATAACCATGATTTTACTGGTGGCAAAATTTATCAAAAACTCCCCATTCTCGTTTTTTTCATTGCGCAGTGGGTGTTTTCCTGTTGTCCCACAAAAACTGCGGTTCCTTGCCTATTTTAGCATTCATATCACCCATTATAATCTTAATGTCATTTTTGAGCGCATTGTCATATACTATATTCAACTGTTGGTAGAAGCTTTCCTTTGTATGTTGTTCTTGTTCTTCTGTTGGGCTCTCTTCTGTTGTAGATGAACTCTACTTTATTTCAATTGTTGTATCATTTCAAAATTATCTGAAAAAGTTCTAATTATGGTGTAGTTGTACATTGATATATTTAAGAAAGCAAGAAATTGACGAATATAATCTATCCTGTCATTTATATTTGCTAATTTGCTAATTATTGCTAATATTTTTAGGAAGACCCGGTTCTGATTATCCAGTTTTAAGCATAGTGCCCTACACAAATTTCTATTGTGATGATCAATCGTATCCTGGATTTTACGCGGATACTGAAACACGCTGTCAAAGTTGGCACTACTGCGATATTGACGGAAGACAAACAACATTCCTCTGTCCCAATGGAACTCAATTCAGCCAGCTAGTTTTCGTCTGCGATTGGTGGTTCAACGTACGATGCGACCTTAGTGAAAAGTAAGTAATATTGTTTTGTTTGATTTCTTTTCTTAAACTAGACACTAACTTGACAAAAACAGAATATTTGGAATGTTCTTTTAAAACATAAGGACGAGATGAATAAAGTGAAAGGGAGTGAGTGGTGTGTTTTGTGGCAGAAAGATTCCAATGAATTTAAAAGTAAAATGCTATAAAACTGCCGTAAAACCAGATATGAGGCAGAGAACTGAATGTTGACTTGTTAAAAAAGATGAATCAATTCATGTGGCTGAAAGGAATAAACTTGCTGCAAAACAAGAGTATATTTTTCTCAACCATTTTTTTATTTTGCCATATTGTGTTACATTTTTTATTGTGTACATTTGCTTGATTAAAAAATGCTAAAGAAGTAAGACACATTATGTTTTAGGTTATACATAATCAACAGCCGATTGTATGGTCGTCCCAAACTGGATCCAACCAAACCACATCGAACAATCACCAAGCAAATATTAGAAGACATTTTTAACGACGAGGAAACGTAGATAATCGCTATCAGTGATGTATATTATATCATTGGACTTGAAGTAAAATTCTAAAAGGACAAATTATGTAATTTTGTGTCTGAACAAAAAAAGTCGTGACGATCAGTTCTAATTTGTACAGTTATAGAATAGAAAATAGTTTTAATTTAACTTAAGAGAGATGTATTTTGGGGGGCAAGTAATTATTATAATAAATAGGTTTAAAACTTCGAAGAAGTGATAATTATTTACAGAAGAAATACTAATTGTTTAAAATATTCGTAAATTAAAATGACTTTTAATTTTTTTTAAACAAAAGTTTCTCCAGTTTTATTTTCATTTGTTTTTTCTAATTTAAGTATATGCCTCTAAATCATACATAAAATTTGAATGTCGTTTCTTATTGTAATGTTATAAGAAAAATCGTTGCCATTTAAATTTTAATTTCTGATTTGGAAGACGGTTGTATGTAATTTCGAGTTGTTTTTACATATTTGTTGTACATATACAATGAAAGTTAATAAATAAACAATAGTTTTATTAATTTTTTTACGCTCTATATTATTTAGATTAGCTTTTACTTTACAAAATTTTTATAAGAATCTACTCCTAAACAGATTCAGTAATTCTGAAGAACGTAGCAATAGATGCCAATGCCAATCACTATAATGGAGTTGCAATCGTAGTAGCAAAACACTTAGCTCAATCAGTTTTAACTTATATTCCCATATCTGACAGAGTAATGCTAGTAAAATTTAGTTCAAAGCCGTTCATTACCAACGTAATTCAGGTCTATGCCCCAACATCATCTAGTGATGAAGATAAATTAGAAGCATTCTACAAAGATCTTACTGATGCTCTAGATCTTGTCAAAGCAGCAGAAAATACCATAGTCCTCGGAAAATTTAACGCTAAAGTCGGCAAAGGACGCTGTTTGAACATTGTGGGGGAATATGGCTTGGGAAACAGAAACGAACGTGGAGATCGACTTGTCCAGTTCTGTCAAGAACACGATTTCATTATATCGAATACCCATTTTAAACTACCACCGAGAAGACTCTACACCTGGAAGTCAAATGCATAATCAGAGGGCAAAATTATTAGGAATCAAATCGACTTCATTCTAATAAAAAATCAATTTAGAAACTGCATCAAATCAGTTAAAACTTATCCAGGTGCTGACATTGGGTCCGATCACAATCCCATAGTAGCTGTAACCCAATTAAAATTAAAAAAGGTGATCAAAAAGAAGTCTTGCAAAAAGATTTATACAGCCCAACTACAAGACGAGAAAGTTAAGGAATCAGTTCAAAGACAAATGAACGAAAATTTAATTTGGGAAAATATTGGTGAAAACGTCGATGAGGGCTTAAATAAAATCGTAACGACAGTAAAAGAAATCTGTGTGAGAAATTTACAATTTACAAAATACGAGAAGCAAAGAGTCAACATCTAGCCAAACAGTGTATAAAAAAGTAAAAGAAGCAGCTGGTATCTTCAATAAGAAACAAAATGCATTGCTACAGGATGAAAATGGTAAAGTAATACTCGAAGTAGAGGACAAACTTAAATAATGGGAAAATTACGTCACGAACCTATTCGAAGACGATAGGAGTAGTTCACCTCCCGATATTACTAACTGCGACGGACCCCTAATAACACGCTGTGAGGTTAAAAAGGCCATACATTCATCAAAAGATGGCAGAGCGACTGGTCCTGATGAAATTCCAACTGAAATATATAAGCTTATAAAGGATAGCAATGTTTTAGAGGCTATAACTTCGTTTTTCAATACCATTTATACCAGAGGACAACTACCTAATGGTTGGTCTAACTCACTGTTTATAGCTCTACCTAAGAAGACAACAGCAAAAACCTGTGCTGATTATAGAACCATCAGTTTGTTAAACCACTTATTGAAAATTTTTCTGAAGGTAATACATGGTCGTATCTACAATAAATGTGAGGAATACCTGGATGACACTCAGTTTGGTTTCCGTAACGGATTTGGAACGAGAGAGGCACTGTTTGGAATGAACGTACTTGCTCAAAGATGTCGTGATATATCTGTAGACATATACTGTTGTTTTATTGACTTTCAAAAGGCATTTGATCGTGTTAAGCACTCTATATTGATCGAAGCTCTAAAAGACATTGGCTTGGACGGCAGAGATGTTCGAATAATTGCAAATTTATATTGGAATCAAATAACATCAGTTTTAGTTGATGGTGTGGAATCACAAGCTCTCAATATTAAAAGAGGAGTACGGCAGGGATGCCTCTTGTCACCCCTGCTTTTTAACGTTTACTCCGAAAGAATTTTCAGAAAAGCACTTTCTGAAAAACAAGAAGGAATACTTGTGAACGGCGAAGTCATCAATAATTTGCGATTAGCGGACGATACAGTACTCCTAGCTTCTAGTCAAGAAGATCTGCAAACACTACTTAATAGTGTCGTTGAGAGTTGTAGGAAGGCAGGTCTGGATCTTAACATAAGGAAAACCAAAATACTCGTAATAAGTAAACAACAGAATATAAAACCGTCTATATATGTAAATAATACCAAATTTGAGCAAGTTGATAAAATCGTCTACCTTAAACAGTAATTAAATTGTAATGCAGAAAATCACGGCGAAATTAGATCCAGAATAGAGCAGGCTAGAGGTGCTTTTAGAAGGATGTCCAAGGTGTTATGTAACAGAGACCTAAAAGTGGCATTAAGGATCCACCTACTTCGCTGCTACGTGTTCTCGGTCTTACTTTATGCTGTCGAGTCCTAGACTGTGAATAAAATCGATCTAAATCGCCTTGAGGCTTTCGAAATGTGGTGCTATAGAAGAATTTTAAAAGTTTCCTGGGTGGAGAAGATTCGTAACTCCACATTACTAGAACGTCTCAACAAGACTACTGAGATCATAAAAAGTATCAAGCAGAGAAAGCTGGAATATTTCGGACATGTAATGAGAGGTCCCAAATATAGATTGCTACAAAATATCATGCAAGGAAAAATAGCAGGCAAACGCAGTCCAGGACGAAGAAGAACCTCATGGTTGAAGAACTTGCGAGATTGGTGTGGTGTAGATACAAACATGCTATTTAGGGTGGCAGTGGATAAAATTAAAATAGCTATGATGGTAACCAACGATCTGAAAGGACATGGTACATGAAGAAGTACCAATAGAACAGACTGAGTTGCTCTATATAGCAGCTGCACTGATCAAGTGCTCAGTCTTATCACACAATAAGTGTGTTCCAACGAAAATTTGACCCCCCCCCCCTAGAAACTCAAACACCGGAAGAAACTGAAGAGTTTCTTCAAAAAAAAAAAAAACACGAAAATTTGTATTGAGAGATGGACGAATTTTCATGCAAAATTCATGCCCTCACATGTAACCCCCTACTACCCCGCATCAAACACTCGTTTTTTTTTTAAATAGCAAGGATGGCCGAGTGGCACATTGTTTAACAGATATTTTTTAAAGCTAAATGTCGTTAAATGTCGATAGCAATTAAAGTAAACTGTATACCCAAGCTTAATCAAGCTATTCAGAGCGATGCTGGGAATATTTATATTCCACTATGCATCAACAATTTACCTGTATAAATTATCATCATTTTTATACTCATTTCGTTAAGTAAGGACGATAACAAAATAAATATACGTAGACGGTTGCGTTTAGATTTAATTTGAATCTCTTATCATTCTCTAACACGTGTTTCTGGGTCTGCCGTCATCAGAGAGAATTTGTAAGACAAACCAAATCAAAACGCACCGACTACTATGGCAATTATAGGAAAAATAGTTACCAGAATATGTTACTAGAGACTTCTAGTGAGGAAAAATAAAACTAAATGTCGGTGTAAGTGTATTTAGAGATGCTACAAAATGCAATTGAACCGTTAATACTTGCAATTCTGGAGAATAATCCAGATGAATTCGGCAAATTGGAAATAACGCTTCAACAAGTTGGTGCTTCTGCACACCATTATGGTACAGAAAGATATTACTTAGATGAGGAATATCGTGGTAGATGGATTGGACCACAAGGTCCGATAGAATGGCCAGCTTGGACACCGGACCTCACACCCTTAGGTTTTTTCTGTAGGGATACTTGAAATCTAAAGTTTATTCTATAGCACCCGACAATATTGACATTTTGAAACAACGAATTGTTGAAGAATGTTGGGCTATTTCCCCTGACACATTTGAACGAGTACGGCAAGAGTTTAGAAATGGGATACATTACTACGAGGAAGTAGATGGAGCATATTTTGAACACTTATTATACGAACTCGTTGTTAAATATTTATTAATTAAAAATAAGAAGCTACAATTTTAGTATTTATTTAATTTTTTCATCAAAATGAGCTTAAACTCACACAACATATTATAGCTGAATAGGTATTTTCAATACCTTTCAAACTAGGTATCACTTGCCGTAAGGTCCATTTAAAATTATCTGTCACAGTCGCACTGTAACGTCATCTGTCACTATTACGTCACCTGTTATGACTAGTTGAGAAGCCTACGTCTATTTATTACCCCCTCCAAAGTTCACTATTATAACAATATCCATTCAAAAGATACAAGGGAGGAACGGACTTTTAACTAGCACTGTATATAAGAGGATTATATATAAAAAAGGTCAATTTCCTAACTTTTCCTATATGTATAGCAATACCCTAAGAGTAAATGTTTTATAAATGTTAATTGCCCAATTATGCTTATACCGCTATAGTTTCTCGAAGATGAAACTTTGACCGACCCATTTTACAATCGAAAACTTACATTTGAAAGATTAAGCCGTTAAAAAATACAAAATTCGACATATCCTTGTTGTTTTAAGTTTAACTAAAAACTTTTATTTTTTGAATTGCTAGTAATTTCTTAGTTTTAAAACGTAATTATCGAAGTAATTAAATCCAGCCAAGCTGTTCTTGTCATTTGTCGGATTTGTAAATGTTTGTCTTGACTAATGAGTAATTACAAAATTGTGCCGGTAGCGACAATGTCGTTGTTGGCGATGTTAATTAAACTGACCACACACACAGTACATATGTACAACATAAAAGTCTGTGCACAATGTGGTCAGACAACTTACCTACGTTCTATTGAATGCAACTATCAGTTTACTGTTAGTAAAATTATCGATATACTAAATGAAAATTACATTTAAATGACAAAAACCTTCTTAGATTTTTGCTCACAATGCGACATTTGCAGGTGTTTAGTTGAAATTCATTTAAATTATAGAAAAGACAGTTGAGATTTGGTTTCACCTATAGCGCCTCTATAATTCGCTTATACGTATTTCGTCCTTGCAGGAATCATCAGGACGACTTTTTAGAGAAACCATGAATTTACTAATGCCTGATCAATAAGTCGTGTGAGCATTGGATAATATCTCTTAGCTCTTGTGTTTAAAGAAATCTAAGTAATAATGCCGAACACATGTTTTTAAAATTAATTTCGGTTTCCATAAAACTTTCTTCGCCACACGAGTACTTATAAAACAAGGTAGTGGGATCAGATTTTTGCAGTTCAATAACTCGGAGAGTGGAAAATTTGACGTGCTTTGGAAAATTTGTGAAACACAATTCGTTCAGCTGATATTTTTTGTACGTTTTTTAGAATGTCTGATTATTACAGCATATTGATCAGGAACAAAGATGGGACTGGACTTTTTATATTTTGTAATTTCATTCTCGACTTTGGCATGTACACTGTCTCCTTCGTTTTGGCTATGTCCCTTGACGAAAAATTTGTGGGTGATAGACTTGATTCTTAGTTTGTTGATCATGTACACATAAAGGGCAAGTATATATTTAAAAAAATTTACAAGGAAAACAATTCCTGTAGCTGTCTGTATACCACGTATCACAAAAAAGAGGTTAGTCTTCGTAAGTGGGTATATTTATTTAAAAACCCTTAAAAGGGCTACATCAAAAAAACAAACGTTTTCGGACTAAACAGTCCATCATCAGGTTTAAATTTTAAAATTGCTAGGTTAAAATGCCTGAGCCACCAAAATACATGGGTAAAAACCCTTTAAATTACATATAGTTATAAAAGATTATACATCTTGTTGTTAAAAAACTGTGATGTTCAGTATTAAATTAAATATGACTTCAGGTAACATACATTGTTGAATTGAGTTCCAGAGCCGGGGAGTAAACCTCTACGCACGGAGAACAGCTGGAAACTCCAGCTGTTTCCTGGAAACCTGCTCCAGCTTTTCCTGGAAGCTGGAAACTCCAGGAGTTTCCAGCTGTTCTCCGTGCGTAGAGGTTTACTCCCCGGCTCTGGAACTCAATTCAACAATGTATGTTACCTGAAGTCATATTTAATTTAATACTGAACATCACAGTTTTTTAACAACAAGATGTATAATCTTTTATAACTATATGTAATTTAAAGGGTTTTTACCCATGTATTTTGGTGGCTCAGGCATTTTAACCTAGCAATTTTAAATTTAAACCTGATGATGGACTGTTTAGTCCGAAAACGTTTGTTTTTTTGATGTAGCCCTTTTAAGGGTTTTTAAATAAATATACCCACTTACGAAGACTAACCTCTTTTTGTTTTTAAGTATATATTTGTTTTTGTTTTGCCCACAAGAATTGTCAGACTAAAAAATTATGTTCAAATCTGCTCCATTACTTTTATTAGAAATACCTTCAAGATATTTAAATAGGCATTTCTCTCTCGTGCCAAAAATAGCATACTCATTTTGTGGTTTTAATGTTAAATATACTAAAATTAAAAACATTCAACTTTGAGACGCAACAGACTGAATTTGCGTGGTCAATAGGACACGGCAAAACTTTTTGGAGGTGATAAACTAAAACTGTCATATCATCGGCAGTCTTCAGTTTGTCGTTTTGTTTTTCTTCTCGGCTAAGTAAATTTTCCTTTAAATGTGTTCGTCTTCCAATTTAGCTTTCTCGGCTTCTGAATAATTGCAATACTCCAAACACAACTCGCGGTGATCCTTTGTCGTTTTGTTTTTCTTTTCGGCTGAGTAAATTTTCCTTTAAATGTGTTCGTCCTTCAAATTTAGCCTTCTCAGCTTCTGAACAATTGCGATACTCCAAACACAACTCGCAGTGATCCTTCTTCGGTATATGAAAAGATAGGTTATACTCCTTCTTAAAGATTTTGCTGTAAAATTGGTAATTTCCGTATTCCAATTACTCCTCTTGACATAATTTTACATAATCTCTATTTAAATCTGACAAAGTTTTTCCACCTTCTATAAATTCGCGTGAAGTATTAGCTCTACAATACTGAGCTTTGACTCTCGGAATTGAATCTATGTGTAACCTTATTTTGTCTTGTATTTCGATCTTCTTCTTCGCGTGCCATATCAGAACTATCCGACGTTGGCGATCACCATTGCGAAGGCTTCTCGATCTTCTGCAATATGGAATAATTGTCCTGCATTTGGTATCTGAGTCCATTCACGAATGTTTTTTAACCAAGAAACTTGTTTTCTTCCTACACCTCTACGGCCCTCTATTTTGCCTTTAAGGATCAGTTGTAAAATTTTATATCGACTTCCCCTTACTATATGTCCCAGATAAGACATTTTTCGATGTTTAACAGTCTTTAGCAGTTCTCTGTCTTTGTTGACGCTCCTTAGTACTTCTTCATTAGTTTTTCTTGCTGTCCAAGGTATTTTCAGCATTCGTCTATGAACCCACATTTCCAATGCTTCAATTTTGTTCATAATCGATACTTTTAGCGTCCACACTTCTGCACTATACAAAAGTACAGACCAAACATAGCACTTAACCATTCTTTGCCTTAGTTCTAAACTGAGATGGTTATTGCAAAGAAATGACTTCATTTTCATAAAAGTAGTTTTAGTCATTGCTATTCTACTTTTTATTTCTATGTCTGGATCTAGTTGGTCCGTTATCACAGTTCCCAAATATGTCATTTTGTGAACTTTCTCAACTTGGACTCCGTTCAATTGAAGCTTTGCATCGGGATGTGGGTCACGACTAAACACTAAAAATTTGGTTTTGTTTGAGTTTATTTTAATGCCCATTTTCTCTCCTACCTCGTGAATACGATCAAGCAGAATTTGAAGACCTTCAATATTATCTGATAGAATTACTGTATCGTCTGCATATCTAATCACATTAAGTAGTTCCCCGTTGATTTTTATTCCATGTGGTTGTCTCTCAAGTGCCTTTTTAAATAGCTGGTCCGAGTAAACATTGAACAATGTTGGCGACAAAATGCAACCTTGTCTGACTCCTCGTTGTATGGGGATTTCATCGGTGTAGTTATCTCCAATTTTTACGATAGCAGTTTGATTCCAGTACAAATTTTTAATGACACGAATATCCTTGTCATCTATTCCGATATTTTTCAGTATTTGCATTAATTTTACATGCTGTACTTTATCGAATGCCTTTTCGAAGTCCACGAAACATGCAAATACATCTTTTCTTTGGTCACGGCATTTTTGTAATAGGATGTTAAGCGCAAAAAGTGCCTCCCTGGTTCCCATAGCATTTCTAAAACCAAATTGGGTATCTTCAAGATCTTCTTCGCATTTGCGTCTAATTCTGTTGTGAAGTATTCTGAGGAAAATTTTAAGAGTGTGGCTCATTAGGCTAATTAATCGATATTCTGAGCATTTTCTCGCATTGTGTTTTTTAGGTATTGCGATAAAGATGGATTTGAGCCAATCTGCGGGAATCACTCCGGTGTTATATATTGAATTAAAAAGTCTTACTACTACTTTTATGTTATCATTCTCTATTAGTTTCAGCAACTCAGTTGGTGTATCATCTGGACCACAAGCTTTTCTAATTTTAGCATTATTTATAGCATGTTCTACTTCGCATTTCATAATTTCTGGGCCGTCAGTACAGTTTTGGTAGAATTCGACAATATTATTCCTCGTAGGGGCAGTGGGAGCGCTAACGGTCGTATGCCGAAAGGCCAGGTAGACCAGGGTCCTGCCAATTAATTTTGGAGGGCACAAAGCTATGCAATGTCATCTTCAAACAACTCTGATATATACAGCTGCAATTCGGTACTTATCTTTTTACGATTTTCGTGTTTTCTTCTTCTATCTACATCAGTAATCTTACCAGATTTAATAATACTTTGTTTTTTGAGTACGGTCTGAATAGTTCTATTCAGACGATAAATGATACATTCGCCAACTAATGTTTATAGAACGTTCATCAACTTAGCCACATCTAATATTTTTTAGATTTATTAGGAAGAGGTAAAGAAATCATTATGGAAATTAAAATATAGAAAATCACCAGGAGAGGACAGAATACCAAACAAACACCTGAAGTACGGAGGATCAGATCTGACCAAACAACTACTAAAACTAATCCAAAAAATAATAGAACAAAACAGAATTCCTCAAACAGAATGGAGATCAAGCATCCTAATACCTCCCTTCAAAATGGGAGACAAATCGGACCAGGAAAATTACAGAGGAATTAATTTATTAAAACAACACCAAAATTAACGTAAATAATATAATAATAAATGTGAGAAAAACAACTTAAAATAATCTGTCAAAAGAAAAGGTAAAAAAGTATTTTTGAAGTGTGTATATTTTTAAATAATTCCTAGCTGAGCGCTTTCGGCTTTACAAAGCCATCATCGGAGCTATGGTCAATTTATAAATACCACTACAATGGAGAGATCTCATTTCCTTATATGTCGAAATTATGATTTTTTAGTTGTTAAAATTCTTAAAAAAATCATAATTTCGACATATAAGGAAATGAGATCTCTCCATTGTAGTGGTATTTATAAATTGACCATAGCTCCGATGATGGCTTTGTAAAGCCGAAAGCGCTCAGCTAGGAATTATTTAAAAATATACACACTTCAAAAATACTTTTTTACCTTTTCTTTTGACTTGTCATAAGTGTGTACAAAAAACATATCAGTCTTTTGATTGTTAAAATAATCTGCTATACAGACTTGCACTACTACTTTCTCAAAGTGAAAATAATTGACAGCGTATGCTGCACCAATTTAATATAACTACCAGAAAATTTAACATGTTACTTTCCCTAAAAAAGACAAAATGCATGGTTATAACAGCAAATTTACTAAGATGTAAATTGGAGCTGGAAGGTCTGATAATAGATCAAGTGATAGTTTAAATATCTAGACATCCCATTGTCTAGCTACGGAAAGCTCGAAAATGAAGTGGAAGATCAAGTGACTAGAGCAAACAGAGCCGCAGGTTGCCTGAATGAAACAATAATAGAAATAAAAGTATCGGGAAAGAAACGAAAGGCAGAATTTACGAAAGAGTCATCACACCAATAATGACATACGCGACAGAAACATGAACTGACACAGAGAGGACAAAAAGGATGTTTTTTCATCTTGTCTTCAGCATGGACAAAAAAAAAACACAAAAAATTTAGGGAGAACATCAAAAACTGGGCTATAAAATGAAAGGGTAGAATGAAACGATCATATAAGCCGAATGGCAACAAATAGAGTGGTTCCCTAATAGGAAGACGATCAGTAGGAAGACCACGAAAACGATGAAACGACAACTTACTCGAGACACATTGAAAAACAGACACAGTCATGTCTACATAAAAAAAGAAGAAGAAGAGGAACGTTACTCTTTACTTTTCTGTAAGTTTTTTTATTTTAGCTTTTGGTATACAGCCAACTACTGAGATTTTTCCCATTTATTTTGTATTTTAATTTGATCACAATGTTTTTCGACATAAGTTTACTTCCTAGCGGATTTAACTAATATGCCTCTATATTTGTATGCATTTTTAAACAGATATTTATTAGCACATAATCTATATAATTTCGTACAATTCGGCGTATCATGCAAATAGTTCTCTAACCTTAACATACAGACATACTTTAAAATAATTGACATAAAATGTTTTATCGCTAATAAAGTCATTTCGAAATCGGTCAGTTGAAACTACTAATAGGATTGAAAGCATTAGCTCTGATGACTATTTAGATAAATGTTCTCGTGGGAATAAGTGTCTTGAACATACTGAAAAGTAGGGCGATTTCAGCGACGTCGACGCCTTGAATTCAGTTCATTAAAGCCGTCGAAATGGATTTTACTCACAAAGTATTTTTCATACTTTCCGTCCAGAGTGTTCTATTCCAGGGAGACTGTGTAGAGGAAAAATGGGTTTGGATATTACTAGTTCATTTTAGGAGGTTTATTTTTCACTTAAAAAATGGCTTATAAATTAAATAGTACACACTTGCTAATAAAAATCAGTGAATTTAAGAGCTGGAGTTGGATAAATATATTTTGTAAATTTTTAGTTTTTATTTTTATTTGAACAGATATTTATCATTCAGTAGTAATCCTAAGACTTGTACAGCACCCTTTTATACGCCCAAGTCTCTCAATAAGTCATTTAATTCAGCTTGGATAAAGTGTTAAGGTTGGTATATATCTGGATTGAATACATCTTCATCGGTTTTTACGTTTAAACTAAATGATGATTGCTGTTGGATAATATGAAGAAAAGTTGGAGGAATAGTAATTAACCAGGTATAGGTAGTTTAGCAGATGGCGTTTAAACTGAATGATAATTGTTGTTGGATGGTGTAAAGAAAAGTTGGAGGAATAGGGATCCACCAGGTATAGGTAGTTTGACAGACTGTAAATTAGGATACTGAACAGGAGCACGGTCGATGCGCTGATGGAAGTCTTCTGGGAGTTACGCGGGGTAGGGGTTAACCAGAGATAGGCAATCCTACTGTTGTTTGACGTTTGGAATGCTTTCAACACATTAAAATGGCAAGAGATAATGAATGCTCCACGAAAGAGAGGTACTTGATTAATTTGGACTCCGACTATTTTCAGAGAGAAAAATTGTGGTAGAAAAAGTGTAGTTATGGTTGCACCTTATTATTTTGTGTGCACCAGCGTAACATGCAACCATAGTCGAGGGAATGGAATGGAAATACATGAGCTAGAACTGGGCTGCGGGTAAGAACGAGGCTATAATTTTCAAGGAACCAAGGAAAAGGGACGGGATAACATTTGAATGCGCAGGAAAGAGAGTGGTTCCAAAGAAATGCTTGAGGTATTTAGGAGTGATTCTGACTCAAAACGGAAAGTGGGGGGAGCACGTAAAAGCGGTGACTCAAAGAGCTGCGGTGAGATCTGCAGCATTGGGAGGGATCACGCCCAACATCGGAGGGCCAAAACTGAGAGAAGGAGGGCCCTTCATTCTGTTGTGCAATCGATCGTCCTCTACGCTGCGCCTATCTGGAGTTCTGCGGTTTTAACAAAGACGTACAGAAAGCAGCTTACCCGAGCAGATAGGAAGAGTCTGTTGAGGGTGGTGTTTGCATACAGAACAGTCTCTGCCGAGGCGTTAGGAGTTATCACGGGTTGATTCCGATGCACGTGCTAGTGAAGGAAATAGGAAGAATATATGAGAGAAGAAATGAAGACATAGCAACAGAACGTTTAAAAAAAGAAGAAAAGACGAGGTTCATAATGGTGTAACAAGAGAAATGGGACGAGATGAGAAGGATGGCGCAGTGGACGAAGTCGTTGATTCCTAATCTGAGAAGATGGATGGATTGCGGGCACTGGCGTTTTGATTATTTCCTGACGCAGAATTGCTTCAGTGCATACCTTTACAGATTTGAAAAGGAGCAATTCAGAGATATGTGAGGAGAACATTGGAAAGAAAGGTACAAGAAGAAAGGCGAAGAAGAGGGTGTCCATGACCAAGCAAGAAGATAAGGCAGACTGAGAAGGGGTGAGATTGAACATGAATAGGAAGGAATAGAGGGAGAGAAGAATTCCGTCGTAGTGAGAAAGTGCTAGAATGCGTGTGAATTGTATGTGAATAAAAGATTGGGTGGATGCCGTGCCGAATGTTGCGTCCAATCAGGGCATCCGGCCGATAGTTCACCGCTGAAGAGGGTGTTTTTTTAGTAGGTCTCTGGCATGGACGGCAATGTTGTCTAAACAACCCTGGCGCGCGGCCTCTGATATCATCGTGGCCACGCTGGAGGAGTCCTGCATAATCGAGGCTGGAAAGCAGTTCTGCCCACCTTCTAGGACTGAGGTATGTTTCGACCTCAGAGTAACATTTGAACCACCCCCCCTCATAAAAGAAAAAAAAATTAGGATACTGAATTGTTTGTTTATTTTTCGAATTGAAACCCTTGACATCGCAGGAGCAAAAGTAACAGTCATCTCCATGGGTTTTGGTACCCTCTATACCATAGGAATGCCGAACGGTAAAAAGCTGTATATCTTTTGACCATTTTCGGAGTAACTCGACACACTGAAAGCACACTTTGCTTGGAGCTCAAAGTATGTTATGATTACCAAGCTTTTCACCGAAGTAAGCGTTGAATAACATAAATGTGTCTTGTTTCATAATACTTTTGCTACAAATCTAACCTTAAAGACTCAAGCATTTTTACAAAAACATCATCGTTGGCCTAATAACCGATATTGTTATAAATATAGTAAACACACAGGCAATTTAGTTTAGCATAATATTAGTTCGTTAGTAAATCATAATAGTCCATTTGTTCGAGATGTAATTATAGTTTCTCGTAAGCTGTAACTTAATCATATAAATAAGTAATGTCATCGATAGGTTATTCCGTGTTTATATAAGTAACCAATAAACGAGATACATCACAGTTTAATACATTATTTAACCTCTGCGATAAATAATATGTAGCTTCATAATATACCATAAGATTTGGATATGTATCCTAAAGAATATATTCATCCAGTATACATTATAGCCACCACGTAGCCCAGAATTTAATCCGCTTGATTTTGGTGTATGAGGCGCATTAAAACAACGTGTCTATAAGAATCCCATAAACATTCGCAACCAACTATGGGAAGAAATAAATACTGCAGCAGTTTCTTTAGAACCAATGATGCTATTTAATATGAGACGATCTTTTATGGAATATATTGACAAATGAATTAAAGAAAATGGTGGACATATCGAACACTTACTTTGACAAAATGTTTAATGTTATTTAGTTTAACTATTTTTTAATTTGGTTTGTAAACAAAATGTTTTGATTATGACTTTAATTTAACATAAAACGTAAAATGTTTGATGTAAAATCCTATTATTCTGTTATTTTGTCAAATCCTATTATTAATTATCTTAATATATGGCCAGTGTTAACATACGGCTCAGAAAAGTGATGTTTTACACAGAACGACCAAGAACTGCTTAGACGTTTCGAGAGAAAAATTCTAAGGAAAATATATGGAGGAGTCCAAGAACAGGGTTTGTGGCGTAGGCGCTACAACTTTGAATTATACAGAAGTTTTGGGAAACCTGATGTTGTAAAATTTATTAAATTAGCACGCCTTTGGTGGATAGGACATGTAATTAGGCGAGATGAAGATGTAACGATCAGAAAAATTTTCGACCGAAGAAGACCAGTGGGAAGACGATCCAGAGGAAGACCAAAACTTAGGTATCAAGATAACATAGAGGATGATCTAAAATCCATCGGAGTTAAAGCATGGAGAAGAGTTGCCAGAGACAGGGGCGAATGGAAGATTGTTCTGAAGAAGGCTTTGGCTCATAACGAGCTGTAATGCCACTGATGATGATGATTATTAATTATCTTGCTGATATATTTATTTTATTTAATATTTCGTTAACTATTAACCTTAGTTAAAGGTATTTTATTCCAAAATTTAGAAGTATTAATGTTTTTGTCTATTTTTCCTTCGTTGCCTGGAGTAATTGCCTTAAATCAGAATCATGCAGCTGATTTGTAAAATGCGATTATTTCTAAAACTGTTGAGTTTCGAAGTTATTAACAGGTATCCCTTTTTTTGTTAAAATAATATATCTTTAATATTTTTTATCACAAATATAGATAACTTAAAAAGCAAATAAATGTGGCGCCCTCTAAGTGTAGAATCTACTGTTTCTTTTTCGTACAACTACTTAAGGACCACCCTGTATAACTTCATTTCCCTATTAATAAATCAAAGTTTTTAATGAAATCAGAATATATATGTTCAAATAATAATAATGTATTTAAAATGAAACGAGCTAATTTGTTTGGAAACTGATATTTTTAACAAAATATTAAATTTGAAATTAATATTTTATTATAAAAAGAACGACAGATTAATGGGTGTTTTATTAAAATCTCGAATTTATTGCTTTCAAAAGTATAATTATAATTACTGAAGTTTTTCATAATAAAATTTATTACAGTTTCGATTCACGATGATAAACAATATGAGTGTAATACGTTGCAGACTGTATTTGAACGACATTTTTTTGTTTTTATATTTTTATATTCTAATAAAATTGGATGTACCATCGAAGATCACTTAAGAAAGGCACTCTGTAGTGATCATAAATTATAATAAATTTTGTGAAAGTTTTGAACATAAAGTTTTTAGTATGTTTTCATTGTTACAATTAATTGAATTGTTAGATATTTACCCTCAGTTAGAAACCTAACAGCTTGTGATTGATAAAAAATAAAAGAAAAACATCTAGAACATCTAAACATCTCATTGAAAAAGTTGAATATATAAGTTTTTGTTCCTTTTTGTCTTTTATTTAGATTTTGTTTAATTTTTTAGTATAGGTACATAATGTTTATATTTTCAGTGCCTAGAGCCGCCATTTATTCAACATATCTTTAATGATATCCATTATTTTAAAGACCTGCCCTATAATTCGAATAAAGAAAACTTCTTAAAACAAAAAATCATTATCATTTTAATTAAATACGCTTAATGCTATGTATATTCATTATGATTTTGATTAGACTTTAATGACATATTTTATAATGGTATTTTTTCAAATAAGACATTACATCGTTGACAATGAAACCTTTCGGGTTGATTTCTTCTGGTAAGTAGATACTCTCAAATGACGATGTAATATAATTTTTTATCAGTTTAGATACCACAAGAAATCATTTTTACATTGATTAGAATGATCTTGTCTTGAAGTTTTGGAAGTTAATAAAACAACTTTTCATACATGACCTAGAGAATACATTTCCACATATTTTTTGCACCATCTTTAAGTAACGAAACTGATGTAATTTCGTAT
Organism: Diabrotica balteata; assembly: GCA_918026665.1. Classification (NCBI taxonomy): domain Eukaryota; kingdom Metazoa; phylum Arthropoda; class Insecta; order Coleoptera; family Chrysomelidae; genus Diabrotica; species Diabrotica balteata. Next base: position 121,835,425 of record OU898283.1, on the reverse strand, counting down.
ATTCTCGGTTTGGATAATTTAGATTATTTAGATTTGGAAATTACTTTAGATATTTTCAGATATTTGCAATTAGAACATTTAACTTCAAAAGAAATTTTCAGCACATAAAGATGACGTTTCTTCTGAGCACTGGCAAACTGAAGAAAATTTAAAATTAAGTAGCATCTTCGGTTTTGCATTAGCTAATTTCTTTTGTAGGGTAAAAGAGAAATAAGGTTTAGTTACAATTTATGTAAAAAATATCTTATGCATTCTTTTCTCAATATAAATGAATATAGTGTACAGCAAAGTTCAGAGTTTTGTGCAGTTTATGTACCTTTAACGAAAATTGTATAAAGATCAGCTAAGGGTCACTTTGACCTGTTTTTGATGAATTTTAAGAATGTTATATCGTCCTTGCTTAGTAAAGCAGACAAATTGATTATACTTGGTGATTTTAATATAAATTTTAAAGTTGAACCTGACTCTCCTCTTGATATTCAAAATCTACTAATAGACTCCTGTGGTTCCTAAAAAAATATAAAATAATAAATTTGCCACAATCAGGTTTTAGATAACATCGAAGTACAGCAGACAATCTAACAATCTTTAAACATCAATCATTAATGCCTTTCAGTGCAAACAAGACCTAATAGCTGTTTCGTTTGATATCGAAAAAGCATTCGATACTCTGTATAGGCCTCTTATATAAATTTTTAACAAATAGAACCTTTAACGTAAGAAAAAATGGCAAATTCTCTAGGACTTTTAAACAAACTGATGGCGTTCCCCAAGGGTCGGTATTGAGTCCTACACTCTTTATTCTTGTTTTAAACGATATATGTAAAAAGTTTGCACAGTTCAAGTTTGCACTCTACGCAGATAATTTAATAATTTTTTGCCGAGGTAAAGACACTGTTGCCCCTTGCAAACTACTTAAGAATGCTACTGACCATTTGCTTAAATGGACTTTAATAAGTGGATTTAACTTTTTTGTTAAACAGACAAAAATCATTAAGTTTTTTTGCAGGACAGCCAGTACTATAAATCCTAAAATTACCATAAATGGTACTTATCTACCTGCAGTAAAAGTATGTGATTTTAGGACTCACATTCGACAGTAAACTTACTTGTAAATGCCATTTAAAAGATCTCAAACGAAGTGCATGACAAATCTTAACTTAATAAAAACTCTCTCTAATCATCATTGGGGTGCAGACGAAGACTCCTTGCTTCAGATTTATAGATGTCTGTCTTAATCGTTAATCTCCATTGGTCTCTATTTTGGGCGATCTGCATCCAGTCCTTTCCTGCCATTCTCTTAAGGTCGTCAGTCCATCTCATCTGTGGTCTTCCTCTTTTGCTTTTCTTTTCCCATGGTCTCCAGTGTAGAATTCGCTTATTCCATATTTCATCTTTTTGCCGAAGAGTGTGACCGGCGAAGTTCCATTTAAGTTTTGCAACCTGTCTTGATACATCGTTCACCTTTGTTTTTCTCTGATCCATGAGTTTCTTTTCCTGTCTTTAAGACCGATACCTAGCATCTGTCTTTCCATTGCTCTTTGTGTTTTGGATATCCTGTCGATGTTCTCCTTTGTGAAAGTCCATGTTTGTGAGCCATATGTGATAACTGGTAAAATGCACTGATTGAATACTTTCGTTCGCATATATTGAGGGAACTTTTTATTTTTAGAACATATGATAGTTTACCAAATGAGGCCCATGCTAGCATAGATGTCTTATTCGTTCTAAAACAGACTACTGCAGTTTCACTTATATGTCAGCTAGCCCATCAGATTAAAGCTTCTTAATTCTGTACACAACACTGCACTCCGAATATGCCTTGGAGCCTTCAGGTCGAGCCTCGTAGAGAGTTTATACAGAGAATCTAATGAACTTTCCCTCTGGCTACTTCGCCGGCAACTCCTTTTAAAATATTCGTCTCGAATCTCAGCTAATACCGAAAACCCAGCTTATAAATTATTAAGTAAGGAACTTTTAAACTCTCCTTCTCTATTAAACTTTAATCTATGCCACAGTATCTCTCACCACATCTGAATAATATCGATCTTTTAGTCACAACTCCAATATTAATATCACCTAAACCTCACTGGAATAAATTTATAGCAGATTTTAATCTCTCGTTAACTAATTATAATAAGCACCAGACAAATCCACAATTTCTAAGGCAAACCTTTAAAGAATTAATTGCAATAGATAAACAACAGATTTGACCAAATTTTATACACAGATGCTTCTAAGAGTCCTGTTAAATGTGCTGTAACTTCAAACACAGATTTAATCATATCTTGTAATCTTCCGCTCTTCTGCTGCTTACATACTGCTGAATTATTGTCTATTCTCCAAGCTACAAACTTACTATCTCCAGAATATAAAAAAGTAGCAATATGTACAGACTCTTTAGCGTCTATTTATTCTCTCAAAAGTATGTACACGGTACATCCTTTGGTTCAAGCTATTCAAAACTCTTTTAATAGTTTAATCTCAATGGGAGTATCCATAACAATGATCTTTATTCCGTCTCATGTAGGAATCCCTGGTAACGAACTGGCCGACTTCTTATACAACTACATACAGATTTATAGTCGTATTTTAAAAATATCATCCAAATGTCTTGGCAAGATCTTTAGAATATTTGAATAAACAATGGAAGCAGAATCATGTCAACCTTTATTGTAACTGCAACAACGCGAAAAAGCTGCACAGATGTTGTGTCAAACCAAGTTCTGAGGTTCTTTAACCAGGATGTTATTCTTCTTTCTGGACATAGCCTGTCAAATCTTTTTTCCTGCAGGATAGCTTGTAGGAGGGGATATCTGGATTCATTTCTCATGTGCTCGAAGTACTGTAGCTTTCAAATAGAAATTTTTTTTACAGATAAGTTTTCTTCAAACTGCATGCCCATTATTTACAATATTGGACAATGTTTACTGCTCGTTGCGAATAAGATAAAATACATTGCACTAATCGTTGTACAGGTGATCAGCATATGGAATATTATTTTTCTCTTGCAAAACCATAAGTACATTCTACATCAAATAAGTTATGCGGTTATGAGACAAGCGGTAAGTCAAATAAATTTCTAGAACATTTAATTTACTTCTAGAATACTAGGTTTTAGTTCAATACTGTTTATCTCACTACTAATATTATAATGTAATTACTAATTACATCACTAAAAACATTTGGAAAAATTCGAATGTTATCCAGAATTCAAGAATTCAAATAAGTTCGAATTTTTTTATTTTCCTGTGTCCGATTCTTCTCGATCGACGATGATAAAATAAAATGTTGAAGTCGTGGAGTAAAATATAGTTTTATTGACAGCTACTGAATTATTATACTACAGTTGTTGTTGAGGTAAAACTTTATAATAGACTGCGTCCCAAACTAGTCCCGAAGCTATATTTATCTCACTTAAATGCTAGGATTCATTAAATAAGTGTATTGTCCTCTGCATAGAACAAAAACCTTTTAAATTTTGAAATAAATAATTAAATTTGATAATTAATTAACTGTTTTCTACGTTGGTAAAATTTGTACATCACCTGTGCGATATTATTCCTAATATATTAAAATTCTTAAATAATGTTAGTCATATTTTTATATTTCTCATTGTGTAATTGAAACTGTTTTTAAACAAGAATCGTGCTCGAACTGGATCAAGTTTATTAAATACAAAACTTTAGCAAACACCCATTTTTGATAGTTTTAAGTAATTCAAGCGTAATGGTCTTGTTACACATACACAAAATTGTTTGATGACGTCGTAATGTAAGGACGAAGATAAAAAACGATAAACAATGAATTGAGAACTTATTATCACCTTTGTGAAAAATTCTTTAATATATAGGATGTTGTAGGAAGACTCGGAAGAAAAGACAATGACAGAACAGTTGGTCCATTTGGAGAAGACACAATTAACGACAACGGAGAAAGATTGATAGAACTACGTGAAGTAAATGATTTAAAAATTATGAACGGATTCTACAAACACAAAAATATAAATAAGTACACATGGACTCAAGAGACAAGAAAACTAAGATCCATTATTAACTACATTATCATGAACCACAAAAGCTCCATCAAAGTGAAAGACACCAGAGTGAAAAGAGGGGCAGAGTGTGGAACAGATCACAAACTTGTGGTGGCATGGATGGAATTCCCCTATATCTGGACAAAACAAAAACATACATCGATTGTTACAACTGGAATGAAAAAGCTCAAAACAATAAACGAAAAGAGGCACAAATTACATCTATTACAGGAAGAATCAATAAAAGATCTATACAAAAGAAGACTAGACCAAAAACTAGAAGAATTCAGATATGACACGTTAGATGAAATGCATGAACACATAAAAACCTGCCTGATTTCAGCGGCCTTAGAAGCTCTTGGAGAAGACGACCAAAGGAACACCCATCAGAATATCAAATTAAGGGAAGACACATTGAAATGTATAAAAGAAAAGAAAAAACTACACATAAAATACCTAAACACCAAAAAGCAGGAAGACAGACCTATATAGAGCGAAAAACAGAGAGTTTATCGCATAAGATGAAGAATTATGCTCAGAAAACTAGAAGGAGAATATAAAAACAACGGAATGGAAATAAACTTAGAGAAAACCGAATACCTAACAACAGAAAACAAGGATATGAGAAACCTAGAGATAGACGAGGGAAGACAAGTAAATGGAACAGATAAATTCAAGTATTTAGGAACTATAATATCGAACCAGGGAACAACAGAAGAAGATATAAACAACAGACTAAGACAAACAAGAAACTGTATAAGACAAATAAATTCAGTGCTGTGGGATAAGAACATTACGATAAAGACAAAAAAAGAGAATATATAATACCCTGACAAGAAGTATCCTGACATATGGGTCCGAAAACTGAACAATAAATAAGAGAAATAGAAGTAGAATAAGACCAGTAGAAATGGAGTTCCTGAGGAGAAGCTGTAGACTTACAAAAAGAGACAGAATTGAAAACGCAGAGATTAATTGGAGAATGGGAGTGCAACCAGACATAATCGACTATATAGAGGAGAAGAGACTATCCTGGTACGGCCACGTCAGAGGACGCTGGATAAACAAAATCACAGAATGGAGCCCGATCGGAAGAAGAAAGAGAGGAAGACCCCGAAGGTCATTCAGAGACGAAATCGACGAGGCTATGGAGAAAAGAACCCTGCGAGATGGAGACTGGAATGACAGGGAAAATTGGAGAAAACGGTTGAGTAAAGGAAGACAGTGAAAGCTGTGTAAATCCTTAGTAGTAGTAGTATTAAAAAAACATAACCTTTGGTTTATTTTTTCGTTCTGTCTGAACCTGTAATACTAATTATTTTATAAGTAATTCTATTGTTTTGGTATACAGCAATACCGATATTGATACTTATAATATTTACCCCTAATTATTGATATATTCTTTTCTCATTGACGTTTTAATATTTTAGATACTTTTTTGCTGTGTGGCCGACAAGTTATACGTCAGATTTTTAAAACAGGGGAGAATGTTCGATAAATATTGTGTACCAATAACAATTAGCAGTCAGAAATGCCAGCAACGTATACAGAAAGAAATATTAGCTACAAAGATAGAATTTGGTCTGGCATTATTGCAAAGCTTCGTTTGTATAACCGTCCTTATTCCCGTTGAAGGAAGCGAGAAATATACGTTCAATTACATGTTTACAAAAATGTACATAAAGCCATCGTTACAACCAGCCTGGCTGATATTTTTTCACACTTGCCTTTATACTTTGGTTTACTTTGCTACACATTTACCAACAGTTATTATGACAACTAACGATAAAACGAGGTTCCAGTATTTAATTCTGAACGAACGTATTCGAAATTTAAAAGATGAGTTAAATCCTGAATTACGCTACCACAAAATAGTCGCGTGCGTTCGCCACCATATTAATTTAAGAAAGTAAGTAGTATTTAAGATATTTTACAGATTTCTGTATTATTTTTCTGATATCATTAGTCACTTTGGTGTTTTTAAGACAGCATTGAACATATCGGCACTCCAGTGCAAGACTGCAAGTAACTCAAAAATTTTATGAAAATGAAGTAATCAGGAATTCGATTGAAACATGCATATCTATCTCCCTGTAAAGGTAGTTGAATTTCTATCCTTTTGGTAATCACTGTACCAAGGTAGACCTGATTTGCATATTTTTTTATAGTCCTTTTGTTTTAAATTTAAATATAAAAATATTGAAAGTTTACAAAGTACTTTTCTACCCTGTTATGATATACATTGTATTACAAAGCCAAGAATTGCGCGATCAAGAAACATGTGCAGACATAGAAAAATTAAATTGCCGCTATGATCAAGCCGTTTTAGATGGAGGTACTATTTATTCTAGGTAGCTATCTGATTTATTGGAATCTATTAAATTAAAAGTTTAATACCACACAACCCCCGATTGCTGTTGGAATTATATTTTCGTTTTTCTACTTCCCCGATGATTTATTGCCATTCTTTATTGAACCAAAAGCCCACTATAGTTTTTAACGAAAAAAAAATATTTTGTTGCCACAAAACCAAAATAACAACAAGATGACATAATACGAAAAAGACAAACAACTAACAGAACACTTGTCTTACACTTTTTAACAATTTTCTTCCATCCAAATGTTGTTAACTTTAAAATTCTAATACTAAATGTGTATGATTAACAATTTTCCTCTCGTGCAAAAGTTGTTGTAACTTTGAAAACACTATTTTTTTAGCAATATTATTATTTTAATTTAAATTTCTCTATTTTTGGTTATGTCATAAGACTGATAAAAGCATGCAAAATCGATAAATAATTTTAATTTTTATTAAAAACACTTGTATCGCCAATTGATGACCGAAATTAGCAGGATCAATAAAACAAAATCGTCGTTAGGCTTCGAAACTTATTTATTCTGACTTGCTGCATTCTTGCACTTTAGGCTGCGGTATGCCTATTAATTAAATAAACACATTGTACCGTTTATGCCTTTATTCTAATCAAATGTTTCGTTACAGATTATCAAGTTCTTTACTTCATGGTAGTATAAGCTTTTATCTTTTTTTGGGTTTTTTCTATATGACGTCAATAATATTTCAAGTATTTGCAGCTTACTTTATATTAGTTGTAAGTATAAAAAACTTAGAATTTTATATAATAAGGACTTAATAATTAATAGGGACTAACATAGGGATATACAGAAGAAAAAAACTACCTAGATTCATTTAACATTAAACATTCTATCTAAAATGTTTCTTTTGTTTCTAGTCCTTAAACATTCCCAAAATAAAATTGATTTAACCTAAAATTTCTCCAGGAGAGATGTAACATAGAAGATTGATTATGAGAAAGGGATATTTCTTCTTTTAATTGATACTTAATTGCAACATGATTATATATACAGTCAAACATCAAATGATTGATATCGTCAATGTCTTTGCTGAAATCGTAAACTTTTGCAAATTTCAAACAGCTTAACGGACAGAAAACGATTTTATTAGACCGTTTCGTTTATGGCCATCAAAGTAGATGGCACTTTTGTAGCTTTCCAGTTTAAGTGAAAAATAAGCAGGATCTCTGACGATGCAGGGTTATGCTGAAATAACGTTATAACTATTGATACCGATTCATATACGAAACGTTTGACGAATTGTGCTTTGCGCCATAGTTTTCAATTCAACAAAGTGATAGCAAAGCTTTTGCAGAAATGGTAAACTTTTACAAATTTCGAACTAATTAAAAGACAGAAAACGATTGTATTAAATCGTTTCGGTTATGGCCATCAAAGTAGGGGGTCACATAGCTCGGGCGGTAGAGTGTCTGACTTGCACACAGAAGGCCAGAGATCAAATTCCAGTGCCGGCGAGAACATTTAGATATTTTTTAAAATATCTACAAGCCCCAAGTCGACACATACTAAATAAAATGAGTACCTTGGGTAAAACCAAAGGTAATAATAGGCGGTTGAAGCGTAGCACTGGTCTTGTTACCTTTTTTGTATACCGTAGGCCAAAGAGATACCAGAGTCCCTGCTATAATCCCAAAGCCCCTCTAGCGGCATAAAGGAAGACTATTGTTATTAACGTAGATGCCGCTTTTGTAGCTATGCATTTCAAGTAAGGAGGATTAAGGCAATAAGGAGAGATATTAGCTGACCGTTCTGGGTGTGAATTTTTATCTACCCGGATCTCTCACGATGCAGAATTATGATGAAATAACGTTATAGATCCTATTGATACCTATAACACTTTTTGTGATAAATAATCTTATGTTTAATATTCTTTACTTAATTATAGAAAATTGATCCAAGTGGCAATTTCCGTATATTGATAATCACAGGAAGTATTGTGGTTAGAACATTTACTTTTCTTAATTCTACTCAGAAACTAAAGGATGAGGTCAGTATACACTACTTTTCACAAGTTTTGTTTGTTTAATTTTAAACTAGTTGTTCAAATTTATCTCACCACGACTCTATAGCTTTTCACACTTATGAAATAGTTTAAATTCAATTAATGAAAATTAATTCGTTCATTTATTTTTTAAATAAAATACGCTGCGCATAACGTATTCAGGATGGTGAATCGTCAAACGGGCCATAGGAAACTCAATGAGAAATTCTAAATTGTTGAATTCCTGCTTCCCTAATTATTTTACACCAAAAGTCATGGGAAACTATTTGTAGAGGACTCAAATATGTATCGAAAACAATTGTTAAAATTGTTCTACGACTTAAACGTATTCCAAAATTTTGCTAAAATATAATACATTTTTCAGGCCACCCCTAAAAGTCAGGCCAGACGCCGTGAAAAGAATGTGTATTACGTGTTGCGTTTTGTCATATTGACGTTTATAATATTTGACAATATTTAAATAAAGTATATTATATTTATCTATGATTTAAATGGCCAAAATTTTGTGATTTATTATTTAAAAGACAAATTAAGTTGATTAAAAAATGTACTCAGTTAAGGAGAAAAGAGCAATAATAAAAATGTTTATTATGTTTTATTATAACATTTGTTATAGTTTTATGTTTAGAAATTATCGTATATTATTATTAGGAATAAAGATCACAGTAACAGTATATTGGAATTCATTGAATTGTTGTATAACTTAACATGGAATTAAATTTTAGTGTATTAGAATATCTTACTTTAAATAAAGATCCGGTAGTGACAGGAAAAGGTTCGCGCTATTGCCAGAATACAACATTATGCGATTTTTCGTCAACTGAGTACATTTCATTATATTGATCGATTTGTAAACAATATAATTTATTGTTCACGAAGTAATATTGTTCAGTAGTAGTAGTATTTAGTAAAATTCATTGTTTATAATTTAATCATAAAATAAAAAAAATTGACAATTCAAATTGTCAAACATCTGACATGAATATGATAAAACACACAAGTTATAATATATTCTTGTATTACGTGTGGCCTAACTTTTAGGGGTGGTCTGAAAAATCTATTATATTTTTGCAAAATTTTGAAGTACATTTGATTCGTAGAACGGTTTTAACATTTGTTTTTAATTTAGAATTTAGTCCTCTACAAATAGTTTTTTATGACTTTTGATCTAAAATAATTAGGGAAGCAGCAATTCAACAATTTAAAATTTCCCATTGAGTTTCCTATGGCCCGTTTGACGATTCACCACCCGGTATGCTTTTTTATACCAAATTAAAGCTACTTTTTAATGATATAAGTTTGCCTGAGAAAAATGGTCGTAAATTGGGGTTGCCAATTATTAAAAACCCATGGTTTCAAAGATAAAGTAAAGTAAAGTTAGCGTTCAACGACACTGGTTTGACAAGTGATAATATGTATAATATGATTATATATTATGGACACTATATTATTATATCAAAGCATGCTTTTAAAAACTCACACAACTGACACCAGCCATGTCAAACCAGTGGCGTTGCGTGCAAGTTGGTATCCCAAATGCTTATTTTGGTATTGTTTAATATTAATAAACTTTTAATGAATTTTCTAAGATATATAAAGATCTAAACAATCACGCTCATCACATCACAATGTATATTTTGTCAACGAGTTTGGAAATTTAGTGTTTATTGCAATATTTTTTAGTCCGAGAAAATATTTTTTGCCCTTTACGAATGCCCATGGTATAACTGGGATAAACGTTCCAATGTTGCATTACGCATGTTAATGCAACTTACAGAAGAACCCGTTCGTCTATGTAAATATCAGGCGTCAGCAGATTTCACTATATACATACAAGTAAGTACATCGTTTATTACGATATTATGCAAAATACAGTTGGAAAATGTCATTTGAACTCTCTCTATAAATCAAAAGTAAAAAATGAAATACTGTTTATTTAATAATATTTAATGTTTCTGTTCCCCACAATCTCACAATCTCTCCTACAATCTACAATCTCCCATTATGTCTGGCATTTATAGATTATGAAAAAGCTTTTGATAGTGTAGAACTGTGAGCAATAGAAAAAGCATTAGTCAATAACTTAATCGACTCCAGGTACAGAATACTAATACATAATATTTACGAACAAGCTGAAATGATAGTGACATTGAGTAATGGAATCGACACAAGACCAGTAAAAATCAACCGAGAAGTAACACAAGGAGACACATTATCTCCAAAATTATTTACAGTTGCCCTAGAAGATATCTTTAAGTCAATAGACTGGGAAAATAAGGGAATCCCTATTAACGGAAGATACTTGAACCATCTTAGATACGCAGATAATGTAGTACTAATAGCCGACACGTGGAATGCACTGAATACGATGATTGAGGAGCTACACACAGAATCACTAAAAAAAGGACTGAAAATGAATTTCAGCAAAACTAAACTAATGTCAAACAAAGATGACAAACCTATGATAAACATCGAAGGAACAGAGATAGAACACGTAGATGAATATACATATCTGGGTCAAAATGTCAAGGTAAGCAAAGAAAATCAGACTACCGAAATAAGCAGACGTGTAAAAATGGGATGGGCAGCATTTGGAAGACTCTCATACGTACTTAAAAATTAAAATATACCTCAACGACTGCAAACCAAAGTGTTTAATTCCTGTATCCTACCTGTGCTTACTATGGAGCTCAAACCTGGACATTCACTAAAATAAACATGGAGAAGATCAGAAAAACTCAGAGAGCCATGGAACGACAGATGCTGGGTATCTCACTCAAAGACCATAAATCCAATGAAGACATTCGTAATAGAACAAAAGTAAAAGATGCTGTCGAATAGGCAGCTAAACTGAAATATAAATGGGCGGACATATCGAATGTCTTACGAATGGCCGATGGAATAAAGAAATCGGGAATTGGCGACCATATGAAGCCAAAAGACCACGAGGAAGACCGCAAATGCGATGGAGCGACGATATTAAAAGAACTGCAGGGCCAATGTGGAAACGTCTTACAAACAACAGAGACGAATGGCGAGAATTAAAAGAGGCCTATATTCGGCAATCCGAATAGAGAAAAAACTTAAAAAAATGTTCATAATTAAAATATTAAATAGAAGTCTAAGTAATAAAAACAGTTCTAAAATTATCTTTAAGGAATTTCTCAGTAGTTAGTTGTCTTCTCAATCACAGGACAAATAATTCAATTCTAAATGAGCTTAAAGTCAGCAAACGGCTTTCCAGCAATGTCCATCTTCAACAATTAAAATACTTTGGACATTTTATGAGAGCAGACACAGAAAACATGGAAATACTTGTTATCCAAGGAAAGGTAGAAAGCCAAAAATCACTAGAAAGATCTCAACAAGATGAATATACCAAATTACAGGAATATGCAAAAGATCTATCTTTGGAGGCAATATACGATGACCACTACATTCACTACAAGACGTCTTCAAACTACAAATTGGACAACATATAACATCAAAGTTAATAGCAACAAGTTAAACCACCTCAGATTTGCTGACGACATGTTATTAGTGTTGCCCAATGCAAGAACAAACAGTCTTGGTCTTGCGCCAATACACCTGGTATTGCGCTCCCGGTCTTGGTCTTGGTCTTGCAGCAAGAGCGTTGCAAGTCTCGCAGTTACCCATTATCCTATTGCTATTTATTTAACGTTACTTAAGATATTAGAACAAATAACAAAGTAGGTACATTTTAAGCTTCAATTAATCGATAACCATTTCATCAGTAATGATCAGGGTGTTGCATTTTTATTGAACAACCTGACGCTTTACGCGAGTTTCTACACGGTCTTACAACGATCTATAGAATGGGCAATGAATAGCTTCGGGTTAGACGCTCATTTTAGCGCTATGTGGTGGACTCGTACCTAAATTGTCGTACGAGAGTCGCCGCCGGAAGCAAGGCGACATCGAACATCAAGATGTGCAGAGGTGTCAAACAGGGAGATCCCTTGTCGCCCTACCTCTTCAATATGGAGGTCGATGAGCTGATATACAAGCTCGAAGAAGGCGAGCCTGGCCTTTTAATTGCAGATGGCAGGAAGATCTCAGTGTTAGGCTACACTGATGCCACGCTCCCACAAAAAAGGGTGGCCTGGTCGTCATTGCCATGACCATGCAAGTCCTGGCTATTATGAGAAAGAGACTACTAAATTAATCAGCTCAGTGACTGATTCGACGTCTTTAGCCCTCAGTCTACTATACATGTCACGTCTCTGGGAGAAAATCCTTAAATGGACTAGAACATCTTCAGGCAACTCAGCATCTATCGCACGTGAATTGAGCCAGAATCTTGAGGACGGCTATAGTGGAAACGGACTTCGCCAGGGTTTTTCACATTCCGAAAGCTCAGCCTGGATAAGCAATCCACCGCCTTACTGGTCGGGGAGACATTTTGTCAAGGCAATCCAACTGCGAGGAAATCTTCTGCCAACTAGAGGCATTCCTTCAAATCCACCACATGAACGGAGGTGCCGAAAGGGATGCGAACGTAACGAGAGCCTTAGTCACGTTTTGCAAAAGTGCCTCGCATCACATTGGCACCGCATTAAGAGACACGACCAGCTCGTTACGTACCTTCGAAAAGCAGTGGAAAAGAAGGGTGGATTTGCGAGGTTGAGCCGCGAATAAGATGCGCCGACGGGACTCTGAAGATACCTGACCTTGTCGCGCAACAGGATGAGCGGGTAATTGTCGTGGATGTTGAACTCCCTAAGTACAGCCGCCGCTAATAAAACGGGGCTGTACACAGAGCCTCGATTCCTTCAGACCCAATATCCAGGGAAACAAATGTGCATGGCACCTTTAATCGTAGAACATGGTGTCAGTCGAATTCTCGTATAATGAGAATTTGAAACCTTTCAAGGTTCGACGTCCGCAACTTCATCACTAAGGCCATTCAGGTAGCATCCACATTCATAGTCATTTTATATGACCTAACATAATGCTTTGTGAATTTATTTTCGAGTATTTATATCGCTTTTTCCTATCGTGGATCTACGTTCGTCTAGTTAGATTTTACCTATTGACCTGCGTAATGGTTTGCAATGTTAGTACTGCAGAGGGGTTAGTCGGATTCTCGTAACGATTATAATACTGGCCAAACATCACGCCATAAAGGGCCATACGCTGCCAGTTTGTTACTTTCCGGATCGGAACGGGGAGGAACACACCAGCAGGATTAGGTCGGTTTTAATAAATTGGCGCAGCATACGTTGTAAATCATCTTTACTTTGAGAGAGTAGTATTGCGTCGTCTGCATAGCAGATTATTTTAAGTTGTTTTTCTCCCATTTGGTATCCTTTTTTAGTTCTTACTTTTTTTATTATTTCATCCATAATCAGGTTGAACAATAGAGGACTCAGGGAATCTCCCTGTCTTATCCTATTGCCAGCTTCAATAGGTCGGTTAGTTCTTCTTCTACTTTTACTTTTATTGTGTTGTTTTGGTAGATATTTTCGATCGTTTTGATTATTCCTAGAGGTATCTCTCTTGCGTACAGTAAGTGGATAACGTCTTTTAATTTGACCCGGTCAAATGCCTTTGTAAGGTCCACGAAACATAGATATGCCGGTTTGTTGTATTCTAATGATTTCTCTTGCACTTGCCTCATTATAAATATAGCGTTGGTACATGATCTCCTCGATCTAAAACCTTGTTGTTCTTCTGCTAGTGTTATAATTTCATTCAGTTTATTTGTTATCACTTTGGTTGTTAATTTTAGTGTTGTGTTTATTAAATTAATTCCTCTGTAATTTTCCGGGTCCGATTTGTTTACCTTTTTAAAGAGAGGTATTAGGATGCTTGATCTCCATTCTTGAGGATTTCTGTTTTCTGTTTTTTCTTGGCGAACTTTAATATTTGGTTAATATCAAAGTTGAGGTTATAAACTTTATTTATAGATTTATCAGAAGTAGGTGTGTACATCTGCATAAGGTTTATGTCTTTAGGTAGGCTTTAATATGCATCATAGATCATAACAATTCTATCTGTAAGTAGCACAAAATTCTTTACTGATTTGGTCCAGTTTTCATCTACTATTATTGCTGCTTCCAAACGAGGTGTACATAAGATACAAGATGGTAAAGTATTTCACGTAAGACCATTCGGTATACTGATGATATCGTGTCTTATTTTGATTCTAGATGGAATTGTTTTGGTTTGGAATTAAATTTGTACAATAAACTAAAAAACAATTGTAGCATAAAACTTAAATTCACTACAAGGTACATATAAACAACTCGTCAAATGTAATTAGCGAAAATTTTAAGGGAGAGTTCGTAAAAATATTATTTTCATACCAAAAAGTTAATACTTAATATTTGTTTCAGATGTACAAGGTTTCCTACACTTTAATCTGTTTTCTGATGCATTTTCCAGTGGAGTTTTAAATGTATTCAACTCACAAGTGATGCACCTGTACGAGATATGCTATTCAATTAAAGTTGCAAATACAATTATAAATATCTTCTTACATGATGTTTCTTTAGAACTGTATATAATGTAAAAAAAGTGAAATTATTGTCACATTTTTTGGTGGTAAAAATAAAAATCAACTAAGGGAGGTGTAGGTAATGTGGCCATATACAGTAATATGGCCATCCAACAAATTTCTTACTATTTTTATGTTTATACGGTAGAACTCTTGATATTAGCATAGTAATACACATTTAGTGCCGAATTTGTTAAACAGATGGTGCCACATTCTCTATACGTCAGAACCATACACCATTGTTGTGAAAACTCGTCATTGCAGAAGCTGGTTATTAATTTCGTAATTTTTAAAAAAATCTTAACTGAATCTAATAGGTTAGATCTTAACCTGAATCTTAATCTTAACTGAATCTAATAGAATCTATTAAAGAACAAATGAACAATGTAACGGAAAAACATCTAAAAGTAACACCTAGAAATAACAAACAGGAATGGATGACAGAAGAGATTTTACAATTAATGAACAAACGAAGAGAATCTAAAGGAAAAAATGACAAGGACGTAGAATACAAAAGACTAAATAGAATAATTCGAAAAAAAAACCGAAGCAAAAGAGAAATTACTGGAAACAAAATGCGTTGAAATAGAAGAACTGCAACAAAGGCACGATTTTTTTAATTTACATAAAAAGGTAAAAGAGTTTACATCGACTACCAAGAGAACGACTTTTCACACCATGCTGAACACGGATGACAAACTGCTAGAATCAACGGAAGATAAACTGAAAGAATGGGAAAACTATATTAAAATTCTTTTTCACGACATACGAGAAGAACCAAGATTGGAAAATAACAACGAAGGGCCAACAATTCTGATATCTGAAATCATAAATGCAATTAATCATCTCAAAACAAATAAAAGCCCAGGTCCAGACGGAATATACCCAGAAACGCTCAAATTAATCAGCGAAGAAAATATCGAATTATTTGTCCTTTTATTCAATCGCATTTATGATACAGGTAAAATACCCCAAGATTGGCTGGAGTCAATATTCATCCCACTACCAAAAAAGCCAAACCCACAACACTGCAATGAGTTCCGTCTGATAAGCCTTATGAGTCATGCTGTAAAAGTCCTACTAAAAATCGTACATAATCGTATCTATAGAAAGTGCGAAACAATCATCGGAGACGATCAGTTTGGATTCAGAGCCGGCATGGGAACGAGAGAAGCCCTGTTCAGTTTACTAGTTCTCGCCCAAAAATGCTACGACCAACAGAAAGATATATTTATATGCTTTATAGACTTCGAAAAAGCATTTGATAGAGTAAGACACGACCTACTATTAGAACGTTTGCAAGAAGTCGGTTTAGATGGAAAAGACATCAAATTCTTAAAAAACTTGTACTGGAACCAAAAAGCCAGAGTTAGGATCGAAGGTTCCACATCCGCAGAAGTAGAAATTAGGAGGGGAGTTAGACAGGGATGTGTTCTGTCGCCTCTGCTGTTTAATCTTTACTCCGAGTTTCTATTTAAAGAAGCATTGGAGGATTCCAAGGATGGAGTCAAGGTGAATGGCGTAAATATCAACAGTATCAGATACGCCGATGATACAGTGTTAATTGCGGATTCCGACTCAGGTCTACAACGACTCATCGACAAGACCAACTCGACCTGTGAGCAATTTGGTATGAAAATAAACATTAAAAAAACCAAAGTGATGTCAATCCGAAAAAACCAAAACGTACCTCAACCTTGCACAATAAATGGGCACATCTTAGAACAGGTCAATAGATTTAAGTACCTGGGATGTTGGATCGATAGCAGCCTAAATCCTGATCAAGAAATAAGATCGAGAATAGAACAGGCTAGAAAATCTTTCGAAAAAATAAAAAAACTGCTTTGTGATTCTCGAATAAAACTCGAAATTCGACTACGTTTATCAAAATGCTACGTCTGGTCGACTCTTCTATATGCAGTTGAAACGTGGACCCTTAAAACATCAACCGTAAATAAATTGGAGGCCTTTGAAATGTGGATCTACCGGAGAATACTCAAAATTTCATGGACATCGCATACCTCAAACGAAGAAGTGCTGCATAGAATAGGCAAGGAAAGAGAACTTTTTAACACAGTAAAAGTAAGAAAAACATCATACCTAGGCCACATACTGAGAAATAATAAGTACCAATATGCCCAACTTATAGTGAAAGGAAAAATCGAGGGAAAGAGAGGCCTAGGAAGGAAAAGACTATCATGGCTCAGAAACATCCGACAATGGACAGGGCTAAATTTTGAACAGCTAATAAGAACAGCTGAAGATAGAGAAGAGTTTAAAATTGTAGTAGCCAACCTCCATTGAGGAGAGGGCACTTTAAGAAGAATAGGTAAGTTTTTAATATATTAATTGTACTTACATGTTTCGTATACCTTCAAAATCATGTACATGTTTTTATTTTATTGTATAAATTTTCGATTTAATACATTTTTTCTTAGACAAAATATCAAAATACAGTGTTGAGTAATATGGCCAGGTGAAAAGTAGGGTTATATGGCCATGGCCATATTTATCTTACGTGGCCATATTACTCTACAATGCATATTTTGTTTGCTGTATTGATATTATTTCTTTTAGTACAGAAATAAAAAATGTCCAGTATCAGCGCTTTTCTTTTCTCTAACCCCGATAAAAAATTACATCTGTCAACAAAAAAGGTGAAACAAACAGAAAACGTAGATTTTGTTCTCAAAAGATAATTCGGAAAATGATAGTGTACCATTATGAAGGATGTTCTGGACAACCTGGATATTGTGTGGGAGATTGCTTCGATGTTACCCATAAAAAACATTTTTACTATTTTTGTTTTAGATTGTTCTGTTTCGTTCTGTTTTCATTGGAAAAATGATTATCTTTTTATTGTATTAGTTTATTTTATTTTGTACTTTCTTGCAACACAAATATGTTCCTGTTTTTTTTTATTTTATTGGGAAAAGTGCATTATTCTTGTTCTTGTTTTTATTTTAATCTTAGAGTTCAAATATTTTATTTACTGATTAATAAAAAAAATATGTTTTCTTAGCATGCTTTAAAGTTTCTTCTACATAAATTTTGGCGTAAACCACTTATAACAATGTATTTGTCTCGGATCCGTGCCGACGAGCACTACATAGAAACTTTTTTGACCAATGTGCATGGCACGGATCCGTGACACATGTCAAAATTGAAATTTGAGCAATAATTTTACATCCCTTGTAACAACTATTTTTTGCTTACCACAGGGTAAGAATATGGGGGACAAGATTGGGCAAACAAAATAATCGAAACAAGTGCATACGGACACTCAGTTGGTTGTTGGAGAGCTGGGTCGTGGATAAGTTGAAGATATTGGGGTTGGATTGGGGCAACTACAAAAAAGGAAATAAAAGGTACTTATACGAATCTATTGGACAAACAGAATGAAAATAAACGGAAACACCTCAAGAAATTTAATATAGGGCGCCACTTGAGGTGCCCAATTATACCTATTACAACCACTAGTTGTAACTAAGGAAATAATTGTATAACATCAAAAATATAGAAAAAAAATATCTTTTTCAAATAAAACTCAAAATAGATAAGAGAAACAAATTAAACATTTATTATTGTCTCAAACAGTTTTCAAAAATACAGCTTATAAAGCAATACAACTTACAGCAACAAAGGCATATTATATATAAATAGCTGTCCAATACAAATAAAAAGAACTTACATATCTGTTTACAAAAGGTTACAAAATTCTCTGAAATGGTTCCTAGTAGATAATGTGGCCAAATTTTATGGATATCCTTTTATAAAGAATAAAATTTAATCTTTACTACAAATCAAAATAGATTAAAAATCAAACTGTCATACGTCAAAACAAACATTTTTAAAACAGGATAAAATTATGACATGACAGTTTAAACCAGGCCCTAACATAATATAATTACAAATATTTTTTTTTAAATAATTTATAAAAGAAAGCAAATTTTGTCTTTTTAAAAGAAAATGTCTATTTTTACTTTAAAAATTAATAACGTAAATGTTACCTCAGTTCACACATGTTAACTTAAACTTTTGAACAACTGGCTAACTTCTGCGGGGTATCCAACTGCACATCAACAGAAAGCTTTATTGGAAGCTGAAACTGGCACATCCAAATCAAAACTGCTCCAATATTATTCTACATGAGGTGAAAAGGGCATCTCGGAAAGAACTGGATTTCTCAAAAAACGAAAAACAAAACAGGAACTAAACTTGTTCACTGCTCAAACATCATAAATCTTCAGCCAAAATAAAAACAGTGGTTACTGGTCACTCTTTCAGAAACGACATATTACTTAGAATGAAAATTCCACCATTTTGGCGAATGAATGCCGGTTTACCACATCACCATTAAAACGACCTTTCGCTGCGAGCAATTATTCATCACTGCCTTCGCTGACCCTCTCGATCTCAATCTCCGGATAGTAACCCCTCTTTTCCCCGCACAAAACCATTGCCATCTTGTCAAATCAACAAATTCTTTACTCAAATTCGTTCAAAACATCCGGCGTTACTGCGCTTTAGAAAAAATAATACCAAGCTTGCAATATTTTTCTGGGAACGTTGAAGTTAAAAAGCCATAAATTGTTCTCTTTAGCAAATACGTTTTTATTTATTGAAGAATTATTGCGTATTTAAAAATCTCTACAGACAACACATTTCTAGCGTACCAGGGGCGTACTATATAGAATCGAATTTATATTATTATTTAGACATTAAATATAAAACGCTACACCCTTAATCCAAAAAAGGAAATTTAAAAACAAATTGCCGCTTCTGGGCATGTCTTAAATCAACATGTAGCAGTGAAAGAGTTAATTTTTAAGTAATTTAACAGTTTTTCCACGTTCCATTATTCCGGTCGTTATTCTAATAAACAGCATTCGGATTACATCCCTACTAGTACTTTAAATCAAATACCATTCGTGTTTACGAATTATCTTCCATATTCCTAAACATTAGGATCTCTCCCAAAAAGATGCACAAAACACAGAGTACATTTTAATAACAAACGCTTAACAGGATTACTCTGTTTCTGTTCTGGTGCACTTTGCCAAAAAGTTAAAGAGTTAAATAAATATGAACGTAAACGTTAAAGGAGAGCGACGAACATTATAATTAGTTAACGAAAAGTTTTGATACGTAATTTATTGGGAAGTAAAAGCGAGCTATAGAAAGTTACTTTACAAGCTAATTGCTTGTTAGCCTCATGGGTTCATTTAGTTTGCAGAACACGTATTTATTTTTGTATATGTAGAAGGCACTAATTAATAATCGAGAAAGGTTCTGTAAAAAGTAGTCTATAAATATTTTCAGAAATGACCAAATTGTGAAAATATTTTTTACTAATATAATACTTGTAGAAAGTAACGCAATTTTATGCTTGTTATTTTATTACTTTGACAAGTATGAATGGAAATGTGTACTTAAAAGTATAGATCCATTGAAAAAATCGTGATTGGTCATGGAATAAAATATTTGTAAGTGTCGTTAATAGTTAAGTACTTTCAGTCATGATTGAGGCCACCAGAACCAGAGTGGCCCAAGTGACTTCTTCTTCTTATAATGCCGTGCACCTATAGTGCATTGGCGAATTATCTTAAGGCCAGAAGTCTGCCTTTTGCAGCATGCAAAAGATCGCCAGTGTTATTTATGCCTGCCCAGTTTTAAATGTTCCGTAGCCACATTTGTTTTCGACTACTCCTCTCTTGGACTTCAATCTTTTTCTGGATGCTTAGTTGAGGGATTGCGTATTTTTTTCCTCTCAGAATATGGCTGAGGTATCCAATTTTTCGTATCCTTGATCAAATTGAGTAGTTCTCTCTCAGTATTTGCTTTTCTTAAGACTTCCTCGTTTCTCACCTCATCTGTCCATGTTATGCGGAACATTCTAACGCAATATCCACAAGGAAAAATTCCTGTAGCTGGCTGATGTATACCCACGTATAACAAAAAGGAGGTTATATCTTTGTAAATGGGTATATTTATTTAAAAAACCCTTAAAAGGGCCACATCAATAGAACAAACGTTTTCGGACTACACAGTCCATCATCAGGTTATTAAAATCGAAAATGCCTAAAAATAAGTATAAACCATTTAGTTAAAACAAACGAGATTTTGAAATTTTGACTAAGGTTGAAAAGCAAAAGATGGTTATACTTACTAGGTCATAATGCCTGAGCCACCAAAATATTAGGGTAAAAACCCTTTAAATTACATTTAGTTATGAAATGTTGTACATTGTGTTATAAAATAACTGTGATGTTCTATATTAAATTAAATTTGACCAAAGGTAACACATGGCTCAAATGGGTTCCAGAGCCGGGTGAGAGACAACCTCTGCACTCGGAGAACAACGTGGAACTGATTGACAAGATACTTTTGAAGGATGAAGATAACAGAATGTCAATGCAACAAAAACTATAAAAGTTGTACATAGTATTACTACAGCCAAAAGATTCAACAAGTTTTGATGATTTTAAAAATAACAACAATCTAGGTGTTGGGATTTAAAAACTTTTTATTTATTAATTTAGGGTATAAAAGATGTCAAATCAATGATGGTTTTATAGTCATGATTAATATAATGACCTGTGCCTTAGGCAACTTATGTTGCTTTTCGTCGTATGGAATGTGGTCTAAAGTGTATTTAATTTTTGGGTTAGCTTGTATTTGTGAAATTTATCCTTTTATGTTTAACACATCTAGGACAAGGTAAAAATTAAATAACAAATATTTGAAGCTAATATCAGACCTCATGTTTAAATGACTTTAATTTAGGAATGCTCCTATGGTGAAGAATTAATAAAATTAAGTTTAGTAAGATGGAAATCTACAGGCTGAAGAAATTGAAGTAGTAACATATGTGATTGAATTTAAAATCGAAGAGACTGGGTTCCTCAGAGACTATGAGAATGAAAGTAAAAGAAATGAAAGGAGGGGGGGGGGTTGAAGGAAAAAGGAGTTGATCAACAATTAAGATAATAGGGTCCTTATACTTAAAGTATCTAGCACCCTGAACAAAATCTATTTAGTGGTATAATTCATTGTAGAAACTGAAATTGCGATAATGCACTAAGTTGCCAAGGTACAGGTCATTATATTAATATGAGATATATTTAATAAATTGTTGAAATTTTGATACTAAATTATAAATAGATAATTTTAAAATCCCAACACCTATATTGTTGTTATTTTTAAAATCATCAAAACTTGTTGAATCTTTTGGCTGTAGTAATACTATGTACAACTTTTATAGTTTTTGTTGCATTGACATTCTGTTATCTTCATCCTTCAAAAGTATCTTGTCAATCAGTTCCACGTTGTTCTCCGAGTGCAGAGGTTGTCTCTCACCCGGCTCTGGAACCCATTTGAGCCATGTGTTACCTTTGGTCAAATTTAATTTAATATAGAACATCACAGTTAATTTATAACACAATGTACAACATTTCATAACTAAATGTAATTTAAAGGGTTTTTACCCTAATATTTTGGTGGCTCAGGCATTATGACCTAGTAAGTATAACCATCTTTTGCTTTTCAACCTTAGTCAAAATTTCAAAATCTCGTTTGTTTTAACTAAATGGTTTATACTTATTTTTAGGCATTTTCGATTTTAATAACCTGATGATGGACTGTGTAGTCCGAAAACGTTTGTTCTATTGATGTGGCCCTTTTAAGGGTTTTTTAAATAAATATACCCATTTACAAAGATTAACCTCTTTTTATTCTACGCAATGTTCACATTTCGAAGGCCTCCATCTTATATGGAAGGTACTGTAACGTCCATGTTTCCATGCCGTATAACAATATGGATCATACATAGCATTTAACCATCCTGTAGCGCAGATTGAAGAAATATTGCGGTTAATGTAGCGGTTTAAATTTGATAAAAGCTTGTCTTGCTTATTCGGTACGGCATTTTATTTCTTGTTGAGGATGCCATTGGTCATTCATCATCATTCCCAAGTATTTAAATGTTTTTACTTGATCGATTGGAGCACTATCTATTTGCAGTTGTATTCTTAAAAGTGCGTTTTTTCTTATTGCCATGCATTTAGTTTTTCCAGCATCTATCTTTAAGAATGTTCTTTAAAAATGTTCTCCACATAAGCATAGGAGACAAAATACACCTCTGTCGCAACCCTCTTAAAATTTCAAATTCTTCTGTGTTGGTTGATTTGTTCAGTCTCACTCGAGCTTTTTGATTCCAATGAAGATTCTGGATAACTCTTATATCTTTCTCATCAATGTTAACGTTGTGTCAAAATAGCTATTTTTATTTTCTCACAGGTTTCCTCTATGCAATTTCCTTGTATGTTTCTCAAGTAGTTCTCGTTGATGTGCTTACTGTATGTAGATTTAAGCTCTTCATCTCTCATTACTTTTCTAGTTTTTATGTATTTTTTATTAGATGGCTTCTTAACCTTTGCCAATCGAAGCCTTACATTCGCGATTAGGGGGTTGTGGTCAGACGAGTGTCCGCACCAGGGTAAGCGGCCACTCTTTTTATACAGTTGCGGAATCTTTGGTTTATCAAGATGTAATCAATTTGATTTCGTATCATATGACCTGGACGATCTCCTGGTGCTCGTCATGTATACAATCTTCTTGGTGGGAGTTGATACCACGTATTGGATATGACGAAATCTTTAATGACAAATGCTTTAAATTAAAAAATGCGGTAGATATAGGTAGAATAAGGTGTTAAAACGATAGAGCCGTAGAACGAGGTGGAAAACGGTAGATCTACCGTAAAAACGGTAGACCTGGCAGCACTGGCGATTAAGTACCTCCCCTATCTCTGTTACAATAATTCCTTTTCAATTTTCGCGCAGCTTCCCCCAGCCAGCTCTAACTTGTCGGATTTGACTATAGGTCAATGTGTACAACTCTCCCCTACATTTTTCATTCTATATTTTCTTGGAGACATATCGATTGACCTTGTGAATATTAAATTGTACTTATTAAAATAATTTCCATGTTTTCAACTAAAGCTTGATTTTTATTGCAAATTGTATACTTATATTTGATCTTCTCTTATTTTTTCTATAAATTATGTAGTTATTTCTGATATTACGTTTTATTAATAATGAAATATCCAACCTACTGATTTGCCATAAAGCTACGACAAAGGGTCTTATATTTAGATAATAATAAAAAAATGCGATAATCTTTTATTCCATAGACATCAGTTTAAGAAAGAGCAAATAGTTTCTTGCAAAATGGTAAGAATGTAGTGGTAAATATCAAAAATAACATACTTTGTCGAGAACCATTTCTCAAGTTATAATAATATTTTAGGCTTAAATTAGTTTATCTATTTTTTAAAAAAATGTTTGATGTTAAATCGCAAAAGCAACTGATAAGCTTTTCGACAAACTTTTTGTTAGGCGTCAAATTTCAATCTATCTTTTCAAGAAACGTCCTACACTTCTTGCGCCTTTATATATCAAATGGTTTCATAGAATTCACCATCTTCATATATCTCATCTCATTATGTCTCTAAGGTTTCTCTCGCTTAATATCTACTGTGTTAGTGCGCCAGCTTGTTTTGGATCATCCACGTTCACTTTTCTCGCTTGGATTCCAATTTGATGCTGCTTTAGGAAGTCGGGACTGATTCATTTAGACTACAAATCCAATACCAATCTAATTATTCGTGTTCAACGTCTTTCACGATTGCCTTTTCAGCTCCAATTGTTTTTGTTTTCTTCTTCTTGAGATTGTTAAATGATCTAGCCTTTACCGTCAACGCTTCCATTCTGTACAAGACAACAGGTCAAACATAACACCTTAAGACCTTCTATTAACTATCAACTCCTCTCAGGTTGAAATCTATCTTGCGATCAGTCAGAAATTTACGAAGTTTCAAAAAATCATTTCTGGCTCATTTTACTTTTCTCTTTGTTTTAATCTAAGTCCCAACTATCGTGTAGCAGACAATCTAAGTATTTAAATTACATACATTGCTCGCTTTTTCTCCAGCATTTGGGTAAGTATTTCTAGCTATTATTACTGTTTTTGTCTTCCTGGTATTTATTTGCAAATCTAAAGCTTGACTTGCAAGGGTTCGATCATTTAAAGACATTAAAGATTTTATATGTTATCTGCCACTATTGCTGTGTCATCGGCAAACCTAATATTGTTAATAAAAATGCCGTTTACTTGAATACGAATCTTCTGTATAATAGATAAGTTTTCTTAAATATTATAAAAACTATCGAAAATGTCAGAATAACAGAAGACAGAGACAATGAGATAAATGGGAGAGGCCTATATTCAATACATGAATAGATTTTGGGCTATAGATAGATAGATAGATCGAAAATATCTACCAAAACAACAAAATAGAAGTCAGAATAGATGGACAACTTACAGAACCTATGGAAAAAGGCAGCGGAATAAGACAAGGAGACTCATTGAGCCCCATGCTCTTCAATTTGATCATGGATAAAATCATTAAAAGCGTTAACAGAGGAAGAGGATACAGAATGGGAAACAAAGAAACAAAAATACTCTGTTACGCAGACGACGCAATATTAATAGCCCAAGATGAAGATAGTCTACAAATACTGGTCCACATTAATAAAAGCAAAGATTGTAGTGTAGACAATATAATATGTCATATTGGTCTTGATTTAGACAAATAGAAAAAGAATGATAACCATAAGAAATGGAGGAGACCCATGTCCTCAAAATAGCAAGATATAAGTCACCAATCGGCAGAAAAAGTATCGGACGACCGCGCAAAAGAAGGGGGTGACAACCTTTCATAGAGGTATTAATCCTCCAATGAACAAGCAGAATTGCTTAAAAAGAGGAGAAGAAGAAAAAGTCTTTATTACCATTATTAGAGTTTGCCATTACTTCTGCTAATACTTTTTCTACGTATTAGTTAAACAGCATTAAAGAAAATATACAACCTTGCTTTACTCCCTTTTTTTATTGAGAAACCGTGTTTCGTTGAAATTTTGGTTCCAATACCGATTGACGATAACTTGTATATCCTTGGCATCCAATCCCAACTATTGTAAATATTTTATTCTTAGTTCCTGTTTTATTCTTCTTTAAGTGCCGTCTCCCAATTGGAGGTTGGATATCATCAATCATCACTCCTTTTACTCTATCTACTGCTGCTCTGAAGATTTCTATAGAACTGCATTTAAACCACTCCCTTAAATTCTTCAACATAACCTCTCCTTCTTCCTATACTCCCTGCTCTCTTATCTTTCCCTGTATTATCAGCCTTAGCAGTTCATATCGCTGTCCCCTCATTACGTGTCTTAGATATTGTAACTTTCTTATTTGTATTGTGTTTAATATTTCGCATTCTTCGCCCATTTCTCGCAATGCCGTGTTAGTTTTCTTCTGTGTCCATGCTATTCTAATCATCCTCCTGTAACACCACATTTCAAAGGACTGTAACTTATTTATGTGTTCTTGCTTCAATGTCTAGCTTTTAAGTCCATATTGCAGTACGCATTTCTTGCTATTGCAAAGTAAGGTGAAAAAACCAAAGTCAGTCAGGAAGGTTCTCTGCGATAGTTCAGATAAATCTGATGAAGAGATGAAAATATAACAAATGATTCAAGTGACGAGGATTTAGAAACTTTCTGGCAAACGAAAATGAAAATTATTTAGTAGAGCAATAGGAAAGTGGAGAAATACTAAGCTCTTCTAAGTTAAAAGAAGGTGATTTTGTTCTCGTAAAATTAATTGGCCAGTAAAAAGAATATTGCACACTATGTTGCCAAGATAGTTGAGGTTTTTATATGACGAATACATGGTCAAATATTTAAAAACAGTTATTGGAAACAATAAATTTCACTATTCAGATGAGTAAGTCTCTTGTGTCTCCAAAGTCGACATAATAAAAAAACTGCCTTCCCAAGATTTGATCAAGATATGGTCATTTCTTTTAATTCATGCATAGGTCTTTGGCATATTCCTGTAATTTGATCTATCATCTTGTTGGGGATCTTCCTCGTGATCTTCGGCCTTCTACCTTTCCTTGTATTATGAGTCTTTCCATGTTTTCTGTGTTTGCTCTCATAACATGCCCAAAATATTTTTAATTGTTGGAGATGGACTTTATTAGAGAGTCGTTGGCTAACTTTTAGCTCTCTTAAAATTGAATTATTTGTTCTACGGTCGGTCCAAGGAATTCGTAACATTCGTCTCCAACAGAACATTTCAGTGGCGTCTATCTTTCTTCTCTCCGATTGTCTCAGAGTCCAAGATTCACATCCGTAGGTCAGTATTGGGAATATTAAGCAGTTGATCAACCTCATCTTTATCGCTCTTGAAATTAGACAGTCCTTCCATATTTTGGTCATTTTTGTTGTGGCAACTTTTGCTAGATCACATCTACGTTTAATCTCTTCTTGTAATGACCCTGTGTTTGTGATTAATGATCCCAGATATAAGTATGAGCTCACAACCTCGAACCGGTCAATTGTGGTTATGTGTGGATGATTGTTGTGTAGTCTATCCACTATCATGATCTTTGTCTTTGATATGTTTAATTGCAGACCAAATATTTGACTTTCGTTTTCGATCAGTTGTATAAGTTATATCAGCTCTGCTTGACTATTTGCAAGAAGGGTTGTGTCATCTGCGAAACATAGGTTGTTTAGTTTATGACCATTTATTAAGATGCCCATTTCCCATCCTTCAAGTGCTCTTCGCATAATATACTCCCCATATATGTTGAATAATTGTGGAGATAGTATACATCCTTGTCTGACACCCCGTTCTGGATGAAACTTGTTCGAAAGTGTGTCAAGTACTTTAACTGATCCAGTAGTGTGTTCATATAGTTCGGTTATAAGCGTAATTAGATGTTGTGGTACGCCTACTTCTTTTAGTATTCGCCATAAGTGTCTCCACTTGACCCTGTCGAACCCTTTACGGTAATCTATAAAAAAGATGTATAGTGGGATGTTGAATTCCCTAGATTTCTCGATTATCTGTCTTATATTCAGCAGGTGTTCTCGAGTGCCTCTACCTTTGGTAAATCCAGTTTGCTCTTGTGGAATTTCTCTTTGAAGGAATGTTTTCAGTCTCTCATTGATTATATGTAGCATTATCTTGCTGGCATGGGATATAAGAGAGATAGTTCTATAATTGTCGCATTTATGGAAGCTGCCTTTTTTATGTATGGTCGTTATTGTAGATTTTGTCCAGTCTTCAGGCCATTGTTTGGAATGCCATATTTGGTTACAGAGTAGATGAAGTAACTTTACGCCGGTTTCTTCTGTGGCTTTAAGCATTTCTGCTGTTATCATATCTGGACCTGGTGCTTTGTTATATTTGAGCTTGTTGATAGCCTGTCTTACTTCATTTTCGAGTGTATCAGGTTCTTCTTCTACCTCGTCAGAGATTTGGCTAACAAGCTCTTGGCGTTGATCATCTTTATATAGGTCCCTGCAATACGATCTCCATGTCTCTGCTATGTCTTCTCTGTTTGTTCTCAGGGTTACAGTGTTATCTTCAATGGCCCAAGTTCTGGCTCCGAAGTCTCTTGTCAGGTAGCGTATTTTTCTAAATAGATCTCTCGGCTGATTATTCTGACCATGTCTCTCAATTTCTTTGCATATACTTTGATAGTACTGTTTTTTGTCGGCCTTACATCTTCGTTTTATTTCTTTATTGAGGTTTCTTAAACTAGCTTTTTCCCTTTCACTATGGACACCACTTTTACAAAGATTTCTTCTATTCTCAATTATTTTAAGAGTTTCATCTGTTATCCAGTGTTTCCGTTTCACCGGATTATTGACGTCCTTTAGTGTGTCCTTTAATGTTCTTTAATGAAAGGATATCACAAAATATGATGTCCTTTAATGTTGAATTTGATATATACCTTGTAAAGTATATATAAGATTCTGTTTGTTTGTGTTGTTTCTTCTTAATCAAAGTAATTTGTTCTCTGACCGCAGGTACAACATAATGTGAACAAAGGTACAACACAGTGACGTACCTTTGTACGACCTGTCAAAAAAATTTAAATTTTTTTTAAAAGGTCACTGAACCGAATCCATAGACCTATACTTTCTCATTTATAGATAAAGGTTGTATCTACTTCTATATGCTTCAATGTCCAAAGGTACAACATTCTCCCCTATTATCACATTTCGTCATCAAATTTCGTCCCATACTTTTTTTTCTGTAAAACCATAAATAGAAGTTTACAACTATGAAAGTTAGGTAGTTATTTCTAAAAGAAGACAATTGAAAAAAAAATCTCGAATTTGTTACCAAAAAAAAAAATGTTTTTTAGTGAAAATATTTTTTTTAGCGAATCAAATACATATTTTTTATTTTTTTCTTAATTACTTTGATAAAGAAAACATCAAGCTATCAAATATAATTTAAATCCATTTTCTCTATTATTTTGTTTCTCTAATATTTACGTCTAAAGTCAAAGATTCCTTAACTGGGACGTTATTAGGTCGGTTTACCTTATTTAGTTCTTTTATAGAAACTTGACATTTAAGTGGGTATTAAGCATAGCAAAGTATCGAATATGAAGTATAATATTTTATTTTTTAGTATCGACCAGATTTTTCAAGGGCATTTGAAACGGAAAGATACATTTTAAATATACTCGGGGTATACCCCGAAATCAGCAATCGATCTTCTTGGAGCCTCATTGGAAAAATATTATATTTTTCGATTGCGATTATCCAATTCACATCTGTTTTAATTACGCTATTTATAAGCAATGACTTTAATACTCTGTTGGATTGTTTAATATTTTTTATTAATGAAAGCAACTTATTCTGCAAGATTTTTCTCTTATATAAAACCAGAAACATACTGGAAGAACTAAGGCTTTATATTAAGAACATTGATGATTCCAATATTCCAGGTTTGTATCCCTGCTCGAACAAGGACTGTAGAGTCCACTGCGCACTGGTATCTAGGATCTGTACGTTCCTTTAAGTGAAAACCACATTTTTAGAATTCAATATGTTTATCATGTAATCTAAAGATTATTTTACCTAAATGTGTGGCTAGTTTCAACTAATTGTAAGATAAACTCAACCATAAAGTAAAAATCCGAAGATTATTTGGTTGACGAAACCAAAATTCAGATTTTTGCTTTAATTTGTACCTTCTATACATTACAAGGCCAAGCAGACGATGAAAAATGAAAAGAAAGACATGAGGAATCTAAAAATTGCATTCCACAACTTATCGCACCTACGCTAAAAAGAGTCACAACTCAAAAGACATTGTTTTGAGAAAATTGATGTAAAAAATTTAGTTCAGTTCAACATCTATTTGTCAGTTTATTTGTCAAATCATCATCATGTCAAATAACATTTTATTGTTTATTACTGTTTGTTAAATAACAGAAAATATCATTAATTCTAAAAAACGTCATAATTAAAAAAAATGTCAGTGGATTTGAAAATTGTATGTGCCGGTTTTGCAAAACAGTGATATTCTAAAAACAATTTAAAAAAATATACTTACATTTTCAAACTACACTATTCGGCATCAAGCAGAAGTACTTTCCTAGTTTATAACTTCGAAAAAATTGTTACAACACAAAAAGAACAGTATTTTACCTATTGCAACAATCAGATATAACTAATAATTCACACAAAAACTGTCACAATTCTAAATGTGACTCTTTTCAGGATTAAGCACTACGTGTAGACTGTTATAAAGTCAAAAGTGACACTGTAGCGGAATGCATACTGAGCTAACCTGTAAAATCAAGTGTTACATCGCCATCCTGCGGTAAATAGATCAAATATACGAGAGATGCTTTTATGGAAGAAAGTACGGCTTAGTTCAATACAATACTACTTGTTGTAGCATGCTCATCTCAATAATGGCGATTTTTGAGTTGTGACTCTTTTTGGCGATATCTACTCATCTAAGGCAGAATCTTTGATGAACTGGTTTCTTGTACTCATTAAGAGTAAATAGAAATAAAACAAAAGACAGTTAAGTTTTGATTTCAAGTGTAGTGCCTCTATATTATCGCTTATACGTATTTCATCCTACCAAGATTCATCAGAGCGACTGCTACAGAATCACTCTGTACATTCTACAGAATATTCAGAGGCACTATACGTGAAATGACATCTTAACTGTCTTTTTTTTACTTGTAAGATGTTTAATGATGATGGTTCGACAAGACCGAACGTACGTTTTGAAAAAAATTTGATCCTGTTGGATAATTTTAAAATTTTTATAATAAATATATATTATATCCATCATATTAGAGTACAACATACCACTGGTTCTTGCATTTGTCGATTACGAGAAGGCTTTTGATTCTGTAGAGTTTGAAACAATACTGGAAGCCCTAAATCAAAGCCGAATAGATTACAGGTACACGACACTGATCAAAAACATCTACGAGAACGCTACATCAAGTATACGACTACACGAAGACACAGAAAAATTCAGCTTAGGTCGAGGAGTTAGACAAGGAGACAATATTTCACCAAAATTGTTCACGGCAGCTCTAGAGTCAATATTTAAGAGCACTCAACGGCAAGATATGGGCATCAATATAGATGGAGAAAGATTAAACCACCTAAGATTTGCAGATGATGTTGTATTAATCGCAGATAATTTACAAGATACAGTTTCTATGATGCATTTGCTTAAAAGTCTGTCTGAAAGAGCAGGATTAAAGATAAACTTTGAGAAAACTAAACTTATGACAAATCTCGTAATGAGTGGAAATATAACTATTGACAATAATAACATACAACAAACAGACACTTACAAATATCTGGGACACGAAATCAAAATAAGCAGAGACAATCAAACACATGAAATACAGAGGCGAATAGGCCTAACTTCTCTTTTTCTCCTTTTCAATATAGTTCTGGAAAAGGCGGTCAGGTATGCCCAAATAGACAACAGAGAAAATATTTTTAATAAAGAAATAACGAAAGAAATGTATACCACCTTGTCAAATGCCTCAAAAAATATATGCCTGCAAGTAAACGAGGAGAAAACTAAGATTTTAGTATCAACACCCAATAATAGAGCCAGAAACATCGGCACCAATTCACGTTGTAACTCTACCTTTAAAGTGGTGGACAAATTCACATACTTAGGCTCCCTGATCACCAATGAGAACGTCATGACGGAAGATATCAAGCGAAGAATAATCCTATCAAACAAATGCTATTTTGGATATGAGAAGCAGAAACTTAAGCCAAACAAAACAAATAACCATATACAAAACTCTTATACAACCAGTGTTGACATATGGATCGAAAACATGGGCCATTTCTAAGGCAGATGAAAATCTCCTGCTTATTTGAACGAAGGATCCTGTAGTATCTGTGAAAATGGTGTTTGGAGAAGGAGGTACAACTACGAAATATATCACAGATATAGACATATATTTGGTGGTAAAGACATAGTATCTCTTATAAAAATAGGAAGACTAAGATGGGTAGGACATCTGGCAAGATCACAGTAGAACAATTCTCCTAGAAGAATCCTTATGTCACAATCTGTGGGATGTAGAAGTAGGGATAGGCCAAAACTCAGATGGAGGGATGGTGTAGATGAGGATGGTAGAAAAATAGGCGCAGCAAACTGGCAACAGTTGGCAATGGATAGAACTGACTGGCGTAATAGACTTGGGAAGGCCGAGGCTCTTTTATAGGGCTGTAGCACCAATGATGATGATGATAGTTCACCCATTTAAGAATGGGGTCCTTCAGACATCGGCCCGTCTTTTGTATAATATTTTGAGGCAGCAAAATTAATTATTAAAACTTTTTTTCAGACAGCAACATCCTTTCGGTACTAATTAGCAAACTTTCCAGATAAGCAAGTGTTAATGGATTATTTTATATTTAGAATTTTTTAGATGATTTGCGTGATACTCTATCCCGACGGGAAATTATTAGATCCAGAATTGGAACCGTGTACCGATTAGCAATATTTTGGTTCATTTTGGTTCAAATCTTTATAGTTTTGTTTCAAGAAGAAAAAAAATTTGTACCAATGCTGAGCTGGACGCCATTTGATTTGAAAGATCCATTGTCTTATTACTTAGTAGTTATTTTTCAACTGGCAGTAACGGGTATTAGTTCAATATTAGATACGAGCGCAGATTGTTTGTATTACACACTAGCTGATGTTGCTTGTTGCCAATTAGACATTCTTAATGAAAATATTAGACGACTAGATCCTAAACATCCTATAATTGAAAGGCAGATGTCAAGGAACATTAAGTATCATCAGGACATAATCAGGTAAATTTATTTTTTAAATAATTGATGAATTCCACTGTTACTTGATGGAAATTTATTTTATGTAACAATAAAACACTGAAAACTTTGTTTTCAAAACTTCCACAAAATTATTAACATTGCCACGTCACCCAAATTTGACTGACAGAAATTTTTTGCTGTAGGCCATGTCGGTCATATATGAGTGACAGCGTTGATTCACTGGGGCCACAGGCATTTTCTAATAAAGTTCGTGGGAGGCCACAGCAAAAAAAGAAGATATAGGGAAAGGTTTTTATGTCTTGATTATCATGTTTTCAGCAAAAAATTATTGCATGGTAAAAAACATTAGTTTTGTTTATTTAAAATCGTCACCCAATTGTGACTGACGTGGCCTGCCCGGAAACTTATTTTGGTAGAGGCCATGATTGGCCAAGATTGGCTTCCCTCTGAAGAAGAATCCGGCAATGATAGTATTGAGGCATTACTACATTATATGCAAGAGGAGGAAGAAAGAGAAGAGTCAGAAAATGAAGATAAAGAGGCTTCAGAAATAAATGTTCTAGAACCAGAAAATAAAAACGATCCTCACAGTTATAATCCCCAGTGGTCAGAAATACAGGATGTCATAAAACTTTTTCTTTTCTAGGTAATATGAATATAAATAATTTTTGAATATGAATATAAATAATTAAAATTTTTTAGGGCCTTCTGGACTAAAATTGACATCCCCAAAGTTATAACAGCTTATGAGGCATACTGCTTGTTTGTAGATGATAAGATTATAAATAATATTGTGGAATTTATAAACAAATATGCAGCAAGGGTAATCGAGAACACTAGAATACAACGTGGGTCTAGATTAACAAAATGGATTCCTACGAATAGTACTGAAATAAAAAAATTTCTGGGCCTCACTTTATGGATGGGTCTGGTAAAGATAGGAAATATTCAAGCTTGCTGGTCTACCAAGAGTATTTATAATATTCCCCTGGCCCCTAAAATAATGTCTCGAAACAGATATGAATTGTTGCTGAAATTTATACATTTTCAACGAAAAAGAAGATGCAAATACGAAAGTTCAGAGAACAACTGATTCAGCAAATGTTAGACATAGAACCAAGAGAAGAACCTATAAAAAAAACAGGACATGCATTGACCAAAGACAAAAAAATTCGTCGTATTTGCAAGCCTTGTTACAGACATTTGATTGGTTCTCTAGGAAGATCGGAAGCCAGAAAGGAAGTGAAAAAAGTAATGACTTATTGCTGTGGTTGTCCTGATCAACCTTATATGTGCATGGACTGCTTTAAAAATATTCATACGTAATAAATTTATATTTTCCTGTTTTTGTTTCACTTTTGTATGGCAAAAATAAAAACTATTTTTTTCTTTTAATTTTTTCATTTTTTCTTGGTGCGCCACCAATGTTTTAATGAAGTATTACTGGATGCCACAACAACAAAATTGTATATAAAAATCCATATACCCTCACGTAATTTTGAGTTATAGAAGGGCATTCGAAAGCTATCCTGTCAGTCATATATGACCGACATGGCCTCACCGTAAAAATTTCCGTCGGTCATATCTGTCTGACATGGCCTCCAGGAATTGAACAATTTTTTTGGTGTGGCGCCCCATGAAACTTTTTGAGAGGCGTGTGGCAGGCAATGTGTTAAATCTTATTACTAGAGGCGTTTCGACAAAGTGCCTTTCTCAAGTGATATATTTTTGGTATGCATTTACAGTTTATTGTCTTTATTGAAATAGGTTGAGGAGGGGACAACTTTTTGTCTCAAGTTAGTCATTCAGAATTATATCTGAGTTTTTTAATTTGGTAATTTCCATAGATTCTAACAAAGATAGCTTAAGGCTTTTATTTTGAATGTGAAGAACTTGAAATTCGTCATTAAAAGGATGATTATGATCTAGAAGGTGAAGTGCGTATGTAGAATCTGTTTTTCTATTATTGAAAGCCCTTTTATGTTCTGCTATTCGTTTATTAAAATTTCAACCAGTTTGACCGATGTAAGATTTTGGGCAGCCACATTTAAGTTTGTATACATTACTGTGTAAGTGCTTTTTATTTTGGTTCTGTTGTTTTTAATTTTAATTTAAACCATTTACTTCCAATAGTTTTGAAGTAAATATTGAAATCGTGTATATATTCTGTGAAATAATTACTTTGCTACCACATTTTTATACCTCTTTTTACTAGTTTCAAAGAAAGATACTGCTTTAAGATCTTCCTTTGAACTTAGTGATTGATATGTCGATGGACTGATGGGAACTCAGTCCTCGCCTTTACAAAAGTTTGTTTCTAACATAAAACCACTTCATCAATGTAATAAATTTTTGATGTATTACCATTTCTTTCAGGATTATTATAGCAGGACTAAGATAGCAGAAATAAACAGCTATCTCTTAATATAGGGAACAGAAAATTTTTATGAGGGAATTCACAAGTGATTCATTTTGTACCTACTAGTGTGAGATAGATGGTACTTTATTATACAACACATAAGCATAGTATAACCAATCACTGTCATCATTTTGTACATATCTGTTTTTTTCGTGTTTAATTTTATATTTCTGTTTTTTCAAAGTGCTGCTATTCTTTGGTTTGTACAGGAAGCAATGTGCATATATAAACTACGAGGAAATAATTTTAGATAAATATCAATAGGACGAGAACCTTTATCAATATTTAGTATTGTTAACCCATTTCTCGGTAGGAATTTCTTTTTCCGGACAAAAGTTTGTATTTGGTATATTCCATTGTGCAGTCAATCCATTCCTTTCAGACTCATCTTCAGATATTTCCATGTTATCAGAACTTTCTTAGTTAAAAGCAGTGATGTTTACATCCACACGGTCAGGAGTATTCTCAGGTACTTCATCAGAATCTGAGGCAGAATCGTCACCAGGTACGTAATCAGACTTTGAGGCAGCATAAGGTTCTTCCTCGGATTTATTTTCAGAAATATTTGAGAGGTTTTCAATTTTTTTTACAGCTCATTTTGTGTTAGAAAACGTCTACGTGCCATAGTAAGTCTGCAATCAAACAATACGAATGGGATAAATACAACCCGATATAAACTACTACTGGACACTAGAGTCTCGTTTAGAAATTATGGTAAAATCGATAAAAACAATATCAAAAATAAACAATATATATCATTAACCTGTGTTAATCAGCAACTAAATTATATATAATCGGTTAAAATAAAAGATCAGCCGCTTTTCTTTACTAAAATTGTATTATTTACGAGTTGTTGATGCACGTGTTTAGTTAACATCAATTAATAGGTTACAGACGTGATATGTGTGTTGCCTACTACTAGGTAATGAATAAGGAATGTCTAAAAATACGGATGCGTTTAAGTAACGTGAACTATGGTGGGACAAATAGATGCCAGCAGATTTTTTGAAATCCGCTGGGACATATATGTCCCCACAGTAATGAAAGGGTTAAACCTATTATCCCGAGGGTTTCCGGTAAATGAATGATTTTAACGTAATTTTTTAACAATTTTAAAGTGAAAATAAATATTTATCTTATTTTCTTTTATTTTCAGATTTGTTCATTACATAGAAGAGGTATTTTCGAATATTTTATTTTTAGAATTCTTTAAAAGTGTTATTGAAATTTGTTTTACTGGATTTGAATTGACTGTGGTAAGATCATAGTTATTATCATCATCAATAACAATAATTTCCATAGAGGATCTATCATCCTATCACATAAACCCATCTCACACTACTGTCCTTGTTCCATTGCTCTTTCAAAGATAATATTCTCCACGGTATCTCTATATCCTCCTTGATATTGTATACATACACTAGTTTCCTTAAAAAACCATTTGAGATGGAAGCCAAAACTAACTTCTATTTTGAACAAATGAGTAAGATGATAGTTTACCTCCTTGCCTTCACAGCTGACCCATTCATTTATTTTATTATACATATAATATAATATAATAGATAAAATACTAATATACATATAATAGCATTGAAAATAATATACGATCTGTTACATTTTTGTAGATGGAAATGTTATCGTTGAAGTTTTTTATGCAAATCATTTATTTTATTGGAATGTTCCTGGAAATATTTTCCTTTTGTTGGTTCGGCCATTTGCTTAAAACCAAGGTACAGTATATATTTTATTTTACATTGTATACAATCAATTTTTATTAATTTTAATAATTTTAATGATTCAAGTGATTTTAAAATAATAGAAGAGAGACCAAATAAGAAACACAACAGAAAATGCACAAATGCTAAGAAAATAAAGTGTTCTAACATGATAGGTTAATACACACCAAAAAGGATACATTTATTCACTTTCATAGTAGTTATACAATACACCTATTTGTAGCTGGTTTGTAAAAGATCACTTTCATTCTCAAATCGAATCATTTTAATATCTGACAATTTTATCCGTTTGCCGTGTTTATTTTTCTATCTTCAGTTGAAGCGGATGTCGACACAATTTGATCAGAAACGTATATCGGACCTTACTTTTAAGCTCTTTTCATAGCTTCTTTAATAAAACAGTGGACTACATCACCATCGTTTTGTGTATGACCTCGGATGAGGTAATTATATGTTATGGAATTTAACTGAAACTTCTTAATTACGTAGTAATACATTGTAAGTACAAATATGTTTTTTTGACCACATCAGTTATCGGAATAAAAAATTATGTATGTCAGATTTGAGGCTTTTTGGCTGGATTGTATTGCTCTTTGGGCGAAAACATCTTAATAACACCCTTGGTGCATAAATAACTATTTTGGTAACCAATATATTATTTATCTAAGCACTAAATGTCATTTATCATTTATTTTCTAGTTTAAATCCTTTAAAACATTGATGTAAATTTTCAGAGTACAGAAGTTGAAGATGCCTGCTATATGTTTAACTGGGACGAAAGTTCTAAAACGGTACAAAAAATGTTGCTGATTATGATGATAAGAGCTCACAAACCGCTGGCAGTCAAAGCAGTATTTTTAAAGTTATCTATGGCTACTTTAACGGCAGTAAGTAAACAAAAACGATCAAATATAGACAATTATTTTTGTTTTCCTTCTTTCTTCCATGCATTTCCATTTAGTCAACCTCTGGTATATTTTTTATTGTGCCCTAACTGCAAATTTTTTTCTTCTTAACATATTTCTTGGATTTCAGACCTCGCTGTAAATTAAAGTTATAAATTATAATGACACAAAACATACTGTACACATTTCTTAATATGTATTTAACTTCTAAGATTTATTCAACCCTGCATAGAATAACGTTGTAACTAACATTTTTGTCGATTTTGGGTTAGTTACATTGTTTTTTTTGTATAAATTTTTATGCTCTGTCCGCCAATATAGTCTTTGTGGTTCTAACTGGATTTATAAGAAAGATTCCGAATGAAATAATACCGTCAGTATCAAAAAATATTTGAATTATTTATAGAATAACCGAGTAACCACAGATACAACGTTGACTTAAATATAATTTTCATCGAAAAATACTGTATCGTACCATATCGTCCCAGTGTATCAAAATATTATAAGTTTTTTAAACCAAAAAAAGACCAATATGTCTTTTGTCATGTTTACCGAAATGAACGCGAAGACGAAAAAGCAGAGATTGATCTGAAGTACACTAACCACATTGCTAATAAGACTTGCCAGACAACTTAAGAAAGTGAATAACGAGATTACTAAAAATTCACTTGAAACTATCATTCAATCTAAACTGTTAATGCTTTATTATAAACGAAAATTATCATCATCATCATAAGTGGCTCGACAATCCTCTGTGGATCTTGGCCTGCTCACAAAGAAGTCGCCACTGCTGTCGATTCCTGGCAACTTTCCTTCATCTTCTGACCCTTATAATCTGTAGGTCTTCTTCCACATCATCAACCCATCTCCTTCGTGGTCGTCATCCGCTTCTTATGCCCTCTGGTTTTAAAAATAATAATCTCTTCGTGTATTCGTGATTTGACATCCTAGCATTGTGTCCAGCCCATCTAAGTCTCTACATTTTATTGAATTTTACAATATCTGGATCGGTGTATAACTGATATAGTTCAAAGTTGTATCTTCGAAGCCATAGCCTATTTTTATTTAAGGACCAAAAATCTTTCTAAGGATTGTTCTCTCAAAAATACCTCTATCTCTCAAAAAATCTTTCATCATTTTGAGATAAGATCCACGTTTCAGCCCCGTATATCAAAACCGGTCTTATTAAGGTCTTGTTTTGGTGTAAAACTCCCAAGTTTTATAAAAAGAAATTTTGTTTTCATATTCGCCAGTTAAAACAGTTAATGTTTTTTGAAACAAAATGCAAAACCGTGGGTCACAGGGTAACATATAACGGATCTTTCACGTCGTCTCTGTTTAAAGATTAACGGAAGAACCAGAAGGGGAAATCAAAGGTACCCGATCTTAAAGAACCCAATCAGCTCTACCAAACGCGTATACCTTTGCCCAAAGAAAAGTGTCCCGATCTAAAAGTTCTAATGCAATTCTGTGAAGAAGAGGGAGACCTAAAGAGTACTACAGCCAACTTCTTTCTGTCATTCAGCCTGAGTTGCAGTCAATAGTTTGTAGCTTGGTTTGTTCTATTAATGTGATGTAGAAATGACTTACAGAATTCAAAAAATAATAAAATAAATTTTTTTTTGACGTATTCAGGGGAAGAACCAAGTCAGTCCACATTTTGATTAAAGAAAAAAAAGCTAACTACGAAATAAAAATTCATTCATAACATTATACTAACTATTTAGAAAAAGTACATCTCCAAATAAATATAAAAAATATTTAGCTAAAAATGTAAAAAACATAGGATTTTTATCATTTCAAATTTTGTTTTCTTTCTCCTGAAGTTTTGAAGTTTCTTGAGTTTTTTGACTTAGTTGTCTTTTCTTCTGCACCCTTCAATTGGAATATTGTTTTATCATTTTTGAATAATATTTTAAACGCTATTTACAACTTTATTCTTTGCAGTAGTCGAATTATAATAGCAACGTCTAATCATATTTTAGAAATATAAATAAATAAACAGCAAATTACTAATTATCTTATTCTAAGTTGCAGTGATCTTGGTAAAATGACTTTAGTTAAATACAAACTGCATTTCTACCGGTACTATGCGTTTTACAGGAAAGTGTACATGGCGTAAAGAGTGGTTCTTATAATTTGAGCGCCACATCATAGGTGGCGGTATTAGAAGTCTATTGTGAATACTGATAGTAGCCGAAGGGGTTAAGTTTATGATTTTCCATATTAAATTCATAGTGGTACTCTCAATTATTTGTACACAATTATTTTTTCTATTAATTATCTTACAGTAAACATAAGATCAGTTTT
Source organism: Diabrotica balteata (assembly GCA_918026665.1). NCBI lineage: Eukaryota > Metazoa > Arthropoda > Insecta > Coleoptera > Chrysomelidae > Diabrotica > Diabrotica balteata. The sequence continues at coordinate 121,794,870 of OU898283.1, read as the reverse complement.
ACCTTTTCGTGCTCTACAGTCACATTAATTTTCATCTAATATCTCCTTCACGGCTTCTATTAGAGGTTTTTCATAATTATTATTTTATACAGAGTGGCCCAAAAGTCTGGAAACGGCTAATTATCTCGTAAATTACTAGACATAATTATACAAAATTTGAGATACGCCTATTTTGGGATACGGAGATTCCATATTTGGTATTTGCAATGTTGCCAGATTTTCAGTTTCTCTTATATTACTAGTAACTTTGGTTTTTCAAATGCATCACCCTGTATATTCAGTCATTATTGGAATCTCCTATTAAATACGAGTTCAACCATATGTAACACTTATGATTTTATGTAGTCTGGAAGGTCTTAAATACATAAAACAGAAGTCTGGCAACGCCTAAATTGTTTCAATACATTTTTTAATACTAACTATTTTCAAATACATTAAAACGTAACAATTGATAGTTTAGAATATTTTTTAACATAATAGTTACGTTATTAAGTGTTCAAAATGTGCTCCATTTGTGAGTTGACAGCACTCTAATCGATGGTAGAATGCGTCTACCACATTTCTCCATGATTGTCTAGAAATTATTCGAGATTCATCGATAATTCATTGCCTTAGCTATGCAAGACTTGCTGGTTAAGTTTTGTAAACTGAATTTTTCAAGTATCTCTAATAAAAATAATCTTTAGGATTGAGATCGGGTGAACGTGGAGGCCATTCAATTCTACCTTGTCTACCAATTTATCGTCCGGGAAATATCTCATCTAAATAACGCCGAACATTTACACCAACTATCTGACGTTAAATTTCTTTCGATAAAAAATGGCCCAATTAAATAAGTACCTACTATAACTGACCATACATTTAATTTTTGTGGTCTTTGAGTATGGTTTTCACGCATTCAGTGTGAATTTCACACGAGTTCAGCTATTCAATACGAGTTCAACCATATGTTCACTTGATTTTATGTAGTCTGAAAGATCTTAAATACATAAAACAGTGCAAAATATGTAGATTTTAATAAATTTAAATATTTAAATGGAGAATGCTGTGATTTTGACATTTGTTCACCATTTAAATTATGAACTAAAATTGACAGTAGTTGTGGTTCAAAAAGTTCTGCAATTTAAATTGCTTCTCTAAAATGCCGTTCTCTAAACCGTTCTCCTATTCATAAGACGACGGTACAAAAAACTGTAAGGCGATTTGAGGAATCTGGAGAAGTAAAAGATAGATACCGATCAGGTTGACCGAAACGAGTTATCAATGACAACAAAACTTCAGATATAAGCAAAGTTTTGTTGAAGATCCACATACATCCCCAGGCAGGGTTGCACAAGTACATGATGTAGGTCATTCTTCAGTCTTACGTTTATTACGTAAAAATAAATTTAAATCATACAAAATTAACTTATTGCAAGAATTAAGTGAAGATGACTTTGGTCGTAGATTAGAGTTTACTGAGGTAATGATGGATACAATTGAAAATTATTAAAATTTCGTTAACAGAATATGTTTTTCCGATGAAGCAACTTTTACACTGTGTGGAAGTGTAAATCGACACAATTTAAGGTACTGGTGTGACGTAAATTCACACTGAAGACTGAATGCGTGAAAACCATACTCAAAGACCACAAAAATTAAATGTATGGTCAGATATAGTAGTTACTTATTCAATTGGGTCATTTTTTGTCGAAATAAATTTAACGTCAGATAGTTGGTGTAAATGTTCGGCGATATTTAGATGAGATATTTCCTGGACGATAAATTGGTAGACAAGGTAGAATTGAATGGCCTCCACGTTCACCCGATTTCAATCCTAAAGATTATTTTTATTAGGGATACTTGAAAAATTCAGTTTACAAAACTTAACCAGCAAGTCTTGCAGAGCTAAGGCAACGAATTATCAATGAATCTCGAATAATTTCTAGACAATCATGGAGAAATGTGGTAGACGCCTTCTACCATCGATTAGGGTGCTGTCAACTCACAAATTGAGCACATTTTAAACACTTAATAACGTAACTACTATGTTAAAAAATGTTCTAAACTATCAATTGTTACGTTTTAATGTATTTGAAAATAGTTAGTATTAAAAAATTTATTGAAACAATTTAGGCGTTGCCAGACTTCGGTTTTATGTATTTATGACCTTCCAGATTACATAAAATCATAAGTGTTACATATGGTTGAACTCGTATTGAATAGGAGATTCCAATAATGACTGAATATACAGGGTGATGTATTTGAAAACCAAAGTTACTAATAATATAAGAAAAACGGCAAATCTGGCAACATTGTAAATATCAAATATGGAATCTCTGTATCCCAAACTCTGTATAGTACACTCTGTATATTTTATTGGCAATCACAAAAAGTAAGATTCCTCTGCAGTTTGTAAGTTTATTTTTTTGTTGTGCATCGAGAATATGATTGACAGCTTTTCCCTCCATGCTCTTTATTAGTTCTCCTTTAGTTCCGTTATGCCCTGCCGTATCGTTATTGGGATACGGCTGTATGCGATTAGTTTCAGCAATATCATTTATGTACTCGTCTGTAGTTTCCTCTATTTCACCTTTTAATACAATTGTATTCTTCTTTATAACCCCGTTTTCTTTTGTTCTTAAAAAATACATCTTTACCCATTTTTGATGTTTGCAATATTATACACATTTTTTTTTGCTTACTAGATGCTATGGTAATTAATACTTATACTTTTATTTTAGATTTTAAGATCTTCTTATTCATATGCAGCTGTTTTGAGATCATTTTATACATAAAAGCATAAATAAGGATTGTAAAATATTATATTAAACGTTATATTGACACAATACACACACATTGTGCAGCTAATAGAAGTTAATAGAGAGTCACGCTTAAATGCATTTTCGTAGCGTGGGTACAGGACAATTTGTAAATATATTGTCTACATATATATATATATATATATATATATATATATATATTATATATATATATATATATATATATATATATATATATATATATATATATATATATATATATATTATATATATATAACAATAAATCTTAAATTTGTACCTTATATATATTTTTCATATGTTTCATTATACATTCTATGTTCTGGAAGGACCAGCAAAATGCTAGCAGGATTCCTGCGAATATATTAATCAAGCATGGACAAATCGACAACTATATCTGTGCAACTAAGTAATTTTGGAATTCCTAGATCCAAGTATAAGCCTAGAATAGGAGCAGACCAAAGCTTCTCAGATGCCATTCAGCACCCAGCAAGCGAGGTGGTTGACATTTTCCAGAAGGGTACTTGTTATTTTGTGAATAGTGTTGTTAATACAGTCTAAAATAAAATATTTAATTTGTTTCTTAACTTTTAAATATGAAACTAAATTGACCACCAAGGAAAGTTATTGGTTGAGATATAATGTAGAGTAAAGCAGAAAATAAGGAATCAGTCACCTAGTTAAAAAAATTTAAGAGCGTGAAGCACTTACAACTGAGATATAATTGCGAACTATTAAAAGATATCCTAAGAAATGAGAAAAATTTATGATGCTAAACAATGAGAATTTTCAAGCCTGACAAAGAAACAGGAGGTGGCACTCATCCGGTAAGCAACAGTAACCGCTATAAATATTAACAATCTAAAAGAAAATTCAGATCACTACCAAAGGACAATTTTTGAAAGATTCTATAATTAAATTGACAGCTCTCAATTAATGAAAATCGTCCATATAGTGCCAAAAAATAGAATAGTGAAAAAGTAATCAGAGCCAACAACAAAATGAACATAGGAAACTGTCTAATAAACCCAAAATAATGCTAAAACAGTAAGTAAGTAGCAACATACTTACACAGAACTTTGTTTGGGATTGACAATAAAAAAAAGTATTAAGGAAGACATAAGAAAACACAATAAACGACTGGTAGAAAATACAATTGAAAACAGAAAAAACTATAAGAAAACAAGAAAAATATTAATCATTGGGAAAAAGCAAATTGTTGCCTTTACAAACACCAGAATTACAGACAAAAATGAAATCAGACAATAGACCTTGAAAGACTTGAAGATCTAATTAGTAACCAAGAAGATATACCAGAAGTCTTCTTATTCTTTTTCTTCTTCGTCTTCTTCCTCTTTAAAGTCCTCTTTTAAAGAAATTCTTCTTGTTCTTATTTTTTTATTTTTTTTTATTTTTTTTACAAGTGCTTATGTTTCGTTTTTAATTTCGACCAGAAGTCCTTTCAGAAAAAGTAGAATCGACAATTACAAAAATTAAAAGCGGTAAAGTGACTGGAATAGATGGCATGACACTGTAACTGCTTAAATACGCTGTCAAAAAAGCTGAAGAATCTTAGTAGGCATATTTAGGAAGTGCCTAAGATCAAGATGCATAATAGACCAGATGAATACAGCAAACATAATTTTTATTCTTAGAAAGGTAGCAAGGAAGATCAAAAACTACAGACCTATTAGCCTACTACGACTCATATACAAGATATTCACAAAGAGTATCAACAACAATTAACAAATGCATTAGATGCTGCATAACCAAGGGAGCAAGCTGGCTTCATAAGTGAATTCAATACCCTGGATCATATCCATATGCTTCAAGAACTAGTGAGTAGAGCTAAAGAATATGACATACCGCTAGCATTAACCTTAATAGATTTCGGAAAGGTTTTGGATTATGTATATCCTAAGGCAGAAATAGAACTTTGATCAACCAATGCATTGACAAACTGTACATAGAGACTTTAGACACAGATAAGCAAAAGCTAAGGTAAACATTGAAATTGAAATTGAAAATACTCCAGATTTAAAGATTGACACAGATGAAGAGAATATGAAAGAAGATATGACAAATTTTATAAGAATATACCTAAATTAGAAAGTAAATATAAAAAGAGCAAGAAAACTAGGACAGAAAACTTGTTTGCTACAAATTAGAGAACATGGTGAAAAAAAAACTAGAATTATGCAAATAAAGGACATCAAAAACGAATTTTTTTTAATAAAGTTGATCCAAGTAAGAATGACTAAAATATGCAAAAAACAATGAAGCGGAGGGCATACGAAGAAGGAAAAAATGATAAAAAGTAAGGAAGTATGCACGTATGTATAAGAAGTACAAGCAGAAGAAGACTAATGACAAGATGGACACGACAGGTTGAGAGTGACTTAAAGAAAGTAGGTGCCTTGGATTGGAGAAGAGGAGCAAAAAACAGAAGAATATGGAGAATTATCATTAGAACTATACTGAAAAAATAGCAACAACTAATTTAAATGTAATTTTTTACCCTCACGACATTATAGTTAACACAATGAGAACGAGAATTGCTGCCAATAATAAAAAGAAGAAAAGTGCTTATCTGGGTCATATATTTCGAAATTGCAAGTACCAATTCTTAAAACTTATTATGGAAGGGAAAATAGAAGGAAAACGGGGCATCGGAAGGAAGAAATACTCATGGCTTAAAAACATAAGGGATTGGATAAACCTCGATGCCCATGCACTCTTTAGAATCACACAAGATCGAGAGGAGTATGCCAGAAGCCAGAATTATCGCCAACATCCATTAATTGGATAGGGCACCATAAGAAGAAGAACAATGAGTGGGAGTTTTATGCAGTAATGTAAAAGTGTTGTAGTTATATGCGGTGATACCAGTAAAGTGCCACTGTAAAAACGAATAAAAATAAAGAATTCCTTTATGATTTAAAAAAATATAGTTTTTCTACAAACGTACAAAATTTTCCGGGACTAAACTCAGAAACCGATTTACACCACACTATAGCTTTGCAATTTGTATGCGACCACAACATTGCTGTGCTGTTAATTACTACAGAAGTTGTTTTCGGGTAAAAACAGAACAGAAGTTTGCGTGACTTCCGTTTTAAATATAATCACAAAAATATATTCTAATTAGTCAGACACGTTTCAATCAGAGCCAAAGGATTATTTTTTGGTGACTATTTATTACTCTTGGGGTTTCTGTTTTTAAAACAGATTCGAAAAAGTTCGACGATTTTTTAGTAACAAACTGAATGTGGATTTGTTTGTCAGATATGTCTGAAATGAACATACGCTTTTATAAAAACTTATTTGGCTTTCGTAACTTTTAATTATTCATTAGATGGTGCTGATATTAATAGCATGAATAAAAATTACTTTAAAATGTATTATACCATCTAAATTGTGGGTATAAGAACAGCAAATACTCTATCTATTAGTCCATTAATAGTAAAAACGTACCACTATTTTTTTGTGTTCAAAATAATCTATTAAAGCTTATCAGCTACTATCCGCTTTCTACAGACTATTCAGTTGTTTTTGGCATAGCACAATCACAATACACAACAATAATTAGTTTTTAAAGCTAATCAGGTAAATTTGATATGTATTTATAAATATAATTTATTATTATATATTAACTATATTTTGAATCAAATTGTGTAAGAAATCAAAACAAACAAAATTCTTACTATAAAAAAGCGACAAAACTGTAAACAATTTCGCCAAACGCTGAACTATCATTGAAATTTGTATTCCCGTAATAGTGGCGTACGATTGTCTAATTTATTTAATTAAAATTATTATTTTGTGCAGTAATAAATTTAAACAGTTCACTGTTCCCCCAAGGAAGGGTACAGTGAGACAATTGCACCTATTATTTTGTTTGAGTAAAACTTTTTCTATACGATATTTTTGGTACTTTAAGTGTTCAGATGTATTACCAATTTAACTAGTCATGTTTTTTCGCCATACTTTAGTACAGAGTTTCCCAAACTTATCTAAACCGCGACCCCTTTTTGCTAAAAAATTTGTTCGCGACCCCCCAATTTCCCCCACTCATTTATTATTATTTGACAGAAATAGCGTGCCTAATTTACAATTATCTGATGGTTTCTCAAATTTAATTTTACTTTACTGTTTAAGTTTAAATCAAAAACAATTATTTTATTTTAATACAATTATTTTAATGATTGCGATCTGTCCCACTAGTAATTAGTAGTAGGTACTTCTGCCAGAATAGCATTTACAATAAAAATAAATAATAAGAAGTCGACTGCACATTGTACACCGCGACATATTAGCTTGTGTCTACATCGCAAAACTCTTCCATGATAATCGCGAAAGCGCTCGCTACTAGATGGCACTCTGGAACGTTCTCGTAGCCTCGTTTTGGCTTTATATAAGTGGCGATGCGCAACGAAACCTCAGTTCGAATCCAAACAGCCTATGGTGGCGAACACGGTGTTGAGTAATGAGTAAATATTTTACGACTTACGTATTCCCGTTTACGTATTTACGTCTACGATAAATTATAAATTATGAATAAAAAGAAAAACAGGTTCTACATTGATGAATATCTTAAATATGGTTTTACCGTTATTTTCAATAAACCACAATGTGTTATCTGTGGACAAGTCTTGTCAAAAGAAAGCATGAAGCCATCAAAGTTACTTCGACATTTAAATAGCAAACATCCAGATAAAAAAGACAAGCCCGTAGAATTCTTTGAAAGAAAGCTGAACGTCCTTCACAAACAGCAAGACAGTTTTCCCTTGGCAACCACTACTAATGAAAAAGAATTATTAGCCAGTTATAAAGTTGCTTATCGTGTTGCCAAAACTAGTAATCCGCACACAATTGCTGAAAATCTGATTTTTCCAGCAGCTGTTAAAATGGTACATATAATGTGTGGGAAAAGAGAGGCTGCAAAATTAAATATAATACCTCTGTCAAATAATACTATCCAAAGAAGAATTAGTGATATGGCAGAAGATATTCAAGCGCAAGTTGTGTAAAATCTTAATAAATGCACGTACTTCTCTCTTCAAATGGACGAATCCACATATATATCTAACTGTGCCCAATTCATTACGTTTGTAAGATATGATACAAATAATTGTCATTCAAGAAGATATTTTATTTTGTTCCCCATTGGAGACCAATACCACTGGAAAATGTTTACTCGACACTTTTTGAAACATACAAGTAAATATGATATTGATTGGGGTAAATGTATTGCTATATGCACAGATGGCGCTAAAGCTATGACAGGACATAAATCTGGTCTTGTCGTCAAATTACAAGAAATAATGCCTAATGCCAAATGGAGACATTGTTTTTTACATCGAGAAGCTCTTGCGTCCAAAGCTTTACCTCCTGAAATGGACTGTGTTATGAAAACCATCATTAAAGTTGTAAATTCCATTAAAGGAAAAGCTTTGCAGACCCGTATTTTTAGAAAAATTTGCGAAGACATGGGTGCTTTATTTGAAAATCTTCTCTATCACACCGAAGTAAGGTGGCTTTCAAGGGGCAACGTCTTACAAAGAGTATTTCACTTAAGAGCAGAGCTTTTAATGTATTTGAAAGATGAGAAGTCCCCATATGAAAATCAATTTTCCGATCCTATTTGGCTTCTGAAACTAGGTTTCCTTGCTGATATTTTCGAGCAATTAAATATTTTGAACAGTAAGGTTTTACAAGGTCGCGACATTAATATAATTACAGCCACAGATAAAATTAAGGCGTTTCTAAGAAAAATCGATTTATGGTCGACCTCACTTGGCAAAAAACAACTCGATTCATTCCAGTGCCTTCAGGAAATTATGGAAAATGTATCCAATTACAGTGCTACAAATTTTGAACAAGTTTTTGCTGACATGCATGTTACTTTGCTCAATTTAAAACAAACAGCTCTGTGATTATTTCCCCGAAGAAATTCAAAACAGTTACGACAGTTGCAGATGGATACTAAATCCGTTTTTAGCCGATTTCTTTCAGCATGTTGAAATACCAATAAACATGAAAGAAAAACTTATTGAAATATCAAGTGATGGAATGTTGAAGCTCCAATTTTTTTCCCAGAATTCGGACCAATTTGGACCAAAGATGCAGGAATACCCCCAGTTGGCGAGTGAAGCTGTAAAATGTTTGGTTCCATTTCTAACATCATATTTGTGTAAGTTAAGTTTCTCGTCTATGACTGCCATTAAAACAAGAGTTAGAAATCGTCTCGTACTTGAAAATGATATAATTGTGTGTGTCTCAAATACACAGCCTAGATTTGGAAGATTAGTTTCACAGAAACAGGCGCATAGCTCTCATTAAGGTTATAATATTTGACTTTGTTTTACTCTTTTATTTTTACGGACTTTAATATTTAGTTTTATATTTCGTCTGATAATTAATTGTTAATTTCTATTTACGGCGTTGTTAAAATAAAAATACATGATCTAACAAAGTGGTGCTTTTGTCTTATTTTGAAAATGTTCGGCGACCCCCTAGTACCTCATGGCGACCCCCCACTTTGGGAAACACTGCTTTAGTAAATAAAAACATTTTGAAAAAAAAAATATGAAGACCTAAATTTTTTCGTCTCAGTGTACCCACGTGTCCCATACTTACTTATATTCTACTGAACAAGAAAATAATCTTCTTCTTCTTCCTTCTAGTATATAGGCTTTAAAGCCTGTTTCTTCTTCGATATTAGCCTCATAACTTGTCGCACCATCTTTTTCTTGGTCTGCCAATACTTCTTCGTCCATTGGTACTTATCTCGTGCTATTCGTATATTCTATCCTCTGCCATTCTAGTGATATTTCGTTCCACTCCTGTTTACGTTTTGTCACCCATCCATTTATGTCATCTATATTGCATGCTCTTCTTTTGCATGTTTTCGCTTCTCTCCCTATCCAATAGACTTTTCCCTGATATTAGTCGGAGTATTTTCATTCTGTTGTTTCTAGCAGTCGTCTCATTTTAGATGTGTCAGGTCTTGTCTCCGCCGTGTATGTTAATATAGGTCTAATTGCTGCTTTATAGATTCTTGTTTTTGTGTCTTGTCTTAGGTGTTTGTTCTTCCAGATTGTGTCATTAAGAAAACCCGCCGCTTTACTTGCCTTTAAGCTTTGTTGTCGTACTTCTTCTTAACATCTCCGTAACTAGTTATATATATTCCCTAATATCTAAACTTTGCTTCCTGCTTTATTATTTTCCCATCAATTTTGATTTTAAGAAATAATATAGTAGAAAAGATAATATTTATTTTCTTATAAAACAAACAAACAAAATAATAAATAAACAAATAAACCTTATATACTCATTGAAAATGGCGACAAACACTTCAAAAATTTGATAAGTACGTCTTTATTAGTATGATTTCTTTGTCTTCACATCATTGCATTAAAATTATCCTACAAAAGGGCACCAGCCCTCCATTTTAATGATGTCACATCACTAAAACTTCATAAAATCTACGAAACAGTGTGCCTTAGTTTACTACCCAAAAGATTATTAATTTTAAAGAGATTTTAGAGTCACGCTGTACAATTAATTTCGACAGGATTAAAAAAATCACCGAATGTATGAATTAAAGATATATATAAACTATAATTTAATACTAATGAAGGTACTTGTAAACAAAATTCAATTACCCGAAACATATATTTAAACATATTTCGCTTGAGGATATATGAACTCGTTTATATCCAAAAACCTTTCTCTCTATTAAACAAAATGCACGATAAATTTATTATGCTAAGTGATTTTATTACAACTCTGAACAGTCATTTATACCGAATTTCAATCACTTCAAACTAACATTGATGAAAACATGTCCGATACTCCTAACTAACTTTGAGTCTGTAATAAAAGAACTGTCAAGTTTCGAAAGTTTCGTAAGTGGTTTCGTAGGTAACCGTCGTTTTAATCATGAAATAGAAATTTGCAATTTGGAGTTTTGTTTTATTTAAAGAAAATGTCGCATCAACCAGAAGTTATAAGCGACTACATAATAATTTAGGATAATAATTTTCAATTGACGTAATATTTAGATTCGAGATAGTTTTATCTTTTTTGTTTCGGGCCTACTTTTCGGTTTTTGTCTTAATAACTTATTCCCTATAATATATAAATTTATTTGTTTTCGCCTGTTTGGTAGGAAATCTACAACCCATCTGGCGATATTTTTAATCATCTATAAATTGGGACTAGTACTCAGACAAACAAAGTACAAAGCAGCTGTATTTAACGCAAAGTAATCCACAGAAATAGCATTTCTGGATATAAGCAAAGCCTTCGATCATCACATCATTGGTGCTACAGCCCTATAAAACAGCCACGACCTTCCCAAGTCTATTACGTCAGTCAGTTCTATCCATTGCTAACTGTTGCCAGTTTGCTGCGCCCATTTTTGTATCATCCTCATCTATACCATCCCTCCATCTGAGTTTTGGCTTACCGCTACTTCTACTTCCCACAGATTGTGGCATAAGGATTCTTCTAGGAGGGCTGTTCTGCTGTGATCTTGCCAGATGTCCTGCTCATCCCAGTCTTTCCATTTTTATAATAGATCCTACGTCTTTACCACCAAATATATGTTTATATCTGTGATATATTTTCACAGATGCCACCGAATATTCTTCTCAGGATCCTTCGTTCAAATATAAACAGGAGGTTTTTATCTGCCTTGGAAATGGTCCATGCCTCCGATTCATATGTTAACACTGGTTCTATAAGGGTTTTGTATATAGTTATTTTTGTTTTTTGGCTTAAGTTTCTGCTTCTCATATGTCTACCCAGTCCAAAATAGCATTTGTTTGTTAGGATTATTCTTCACTTGATTTCTTCCTTCATGACGTTCTCCTTGGTGATCAGGGAGCCTAAGTATGTGAATTTGTCCACCACTTCAAAGGTAGAGTTATCAACCGTAAATAGGTGGCCAATGTTTCTGGCTCTATTAGGGTGTTAATGCCATTATCTTAGTTTTTTCCTCATTTACTTGCAGGTCCATATTTTTGAGGCATTTGACAGTGTGGTATACATTTCTTCTTGCTTGCGTATTGTGCGGGCAACTAGTTCAACATCATCTGCATATTCCAAAACTTGGGATGATTTATTAAAAATGTTTCCTTTGTTGTCTATTTGGGCATCCCTGACTGCCTTGATTGTTCGTCCTGTATTTCGACTTTGAAAACAACCTTACGCATAATAGTATCAGTTTATCGGGAATGTGGAATTCATCCATGGCTTCATACAATTTATTTCTTAGGACACTATCATAGGCCAATTTAAAATCTTCGAAAAGATGGTATGTGTCGATACTGCATTCATTGGTTTTTTCCAGTATTTGCCTTAGCACAAAGATCTGGTCTATTGTTGATCGACCAGGAATAAAACCACTTTGTGTTCCACTAAAGCCTTAGATAGAGAATGAATTAAAAACTGACGTACAAACTAAGAGGATACTAATACTGTGGAGATATGACGACATTAATCTCTTCATACTTGGGAGGTTTAGGGTCTAGATAAAAGTCCTGTCAGAACAGAAGCTCCGGAGGCCAGAGAGATACACAAGGCGGTCCTTTCACCCGTACTGTACACAATATTCATCGCTGATGTCCCAAGAACATCAGAAATAATACTCAGCCTTCATGCAGACGACGAAAAAAGAAAGGCAAGGAAGATAGATGCCACTAAAACGTTCTGTTAGAAAAGAATATTACCAATTCCGTGAACCGATCACAGGACAAATTAATCAATTCTAAATGAGTTTAAAGTCACCAAACGGAGATCCAGTAAAGTCCACATCCACAACAAAAATACTCTGGAGATGTCATGAGAACATACATGGAAAACATGGAAAGATCCAAGGAAAGGTAGAAGGCCGAAAATCACGAGAAAGATCTCCAACAAGATGGATCAATCAAATGTCAGATTACAGGAATATGCAAAATATCTAAACAATATTTAATATTACATCCTTAACTTTTAAAATATTTGTAGCAAAAAGGTTACCTAATGCACCTGCAGTTTGTTAAACTTAAGTAGTCGACTTAGGGCATTCATTCCTTGTTCTTACTCGTATTGATAACTATAAATATTATCAAGGGTTTTCACAATACACTCTCTATACCGATATGCAAGGGACCCGGAATTTTCATCGTTATAAGGAGAGATCGTTATACAGAGAGAGACAAAATTCGGTATTGTAATATTAATAAGGCTGTACATTACCAAAAAAGTCTGTCACCTTGGTCTGTTTCCATTTCCACAGAACTGACCTGACCTTGTCCTGAAGGCGCATATAATCTTTAACAGCACTCATATCGTCTTCCTGGTGGATAAAGAATCGATGTAGTACTTTTGCCGCATCCAATGCCTGTTGAGGGGTCGTAGCTGGTTCTGGCTCTGCTTCCACTTCCGGGTCACTGTTTTCTTTTTCTTTTACACGAACTGCTTGTAGGATGTCCTTGTCAAAAAGTCCAGATATTGTAGCTACATTTTCATCAAGTTCTTCAAAATCTGAAAAAAGTTCTTCAAATCAAAAAGTCCAGATATTGTAGCTACATTTTCATCAAGTTCTTCAAAATCTGTTAGGTCTTCCGGTCCGTAGTAGATAGTAAGTTTAAACTGTCTGGCCCATACATCTAATGGCAGGTCATCTTCATCATCAGTCAATCCTTGATCTTCCAGCCATCCTACATGTTCGAAGGAATGTTTTATTGTACTGCTCGTCACCTTGTCCCAGGATTGACTAATAATTAGGATTGCGTCAAGAGTGTTTAGTTTAAGATCGCCAACCTCAACCAATTCCATTAAAAGTCTTATCCTGTAATGGCTTTTCAAACTCTTAATGACACTTTGGTCCATGGGTTGAAGTACACTCGTTGGGTTTGCTGGCAGAAAACAAAGTTCAATGTTTTGAAAGTCGCATAGTACACGATTATTAGGACAATTGTCTATAAACAGAAGATTTTTTTCCTTTTAAGCTCGATATTTTTATCGCTAGTTCAAAAATTTCTGAAGCCATCCTCGTACTCTTGTTTGCTTTACAGGTCACCGGTAGATTTTTTACGCTTTTTAAAGAAACGTTGGTTTTTCAACTTCTTTATCACTAACAATGTTAGCGGCCACTAAAACTGTAATGCGTTCCTTAGATCCATCCAGTCTCATCAGCATTGAAAATGTCGTCTGACGCATATTGTGCTTTCAGTCAAGGCCACACGTTTTCTAGCCAATCATCCGTTACGTTTTTGTTAACATTGCGAGTCTCTCCGCTGATTTGCCCATAGTTGATCTTGTACTGCAGCTTCCACTTGCTTAGCCAACCCTCAGATGCCTTGAAATTTTCAATTCCAGGCTCAGTTGCAAACAATTCACCTTTTCCTGCCCACAGGCCCAGAAATTTGAATATGGTTCATACGGTGCTGCTGAAACCACTGAAGCATAGCGCGATCTAAATATTTGTGCTAAGTTTTCCCCAACTTCTTTCTGCTACCGCTCTCCATCTCCGCTTCAAGCCACTTTTTTCTGCCCTTCTGTATCGTAGCCACAATTGACTGAGACAGCCCCGTACCGCGAACGACATCCGGTTGCTTTTCGCCTTTCTCTATTGTTCGAGTTATTGATAACTTTTTATCCACCGAGGACACTTTACGCTTTTTGAAAATATGTTGACTGTTGACACACAACTTAAACTGAAAAGTCGTCAATAGATGACAAAATGTGTGTGATAACGCACGCCGCCCGAGCAATAAAAGCGAGTCACTTAACCCTCTGATAAGAATGAGTAGAATGGGTAACCGCATTCCTTAAGTGCAAAGCAAAACAGTCGCTGGATAATGACCTTGCCACTAGTGACTCAGGTAGTTTGAATTTTAAACACAATAACACATTTGTCATCGACTATTGAATGCTGAAAAGTCACCTCTATAAAGAGAGAACGATATCGATGTAGAGAAAGAATTAAAGGTAATGGATTTTGACAAAAGCTGTGACCTTGTAAATAACAGGTAAACTTATGTACTAAATCGGCATGACTCATAGCTCTTGTTAAAATCCATTACCTCTAATACATTGCACTTATGACGAACCAACCAACGTTTACTATTTTCATCGTTATTGAGGAATTTGCAGAATTTACTGTATTTACAGATATCATTCTTATACATTTAAAAAGAAAAGTATAACCTACGACGATATGCTTTTAGCTGTTCAAATCATGACATTTCTCCTTCTTCGATTTTATTATATACGAAGTCAGATTAAATATTTTTAAACAATAATATGAATTTTACTTAAGGCATACTGATCAAGCAGTAATATTATTTAATCTCGCTCCTAGTCTATTCACTTGTAACCTTTATTCCGTGACATCAGAGAAGGAAATGAATTTAATATCATTTCTAAGATATATTAAACATTTTTAAAGTCTATTCAGTTTTGAAAATTGTCAATCATGTGTGTAGTTTAACTTCATTTTAACTGTACATCTGAATATATATCCTGATATAAACTTAAATGATTTTTAGAGAAATTCTAAATAAAAAGAATGTTATTTTCTGATAAATCGAAGTGTAATATTATACTCTTATTCTTGCAAAGACATTGTTGGCGAAATAAATTCTCAGCACAATATACTTTAACATATTTTATGTTTTGTGTGATATAAGGTGTCCTATGTTTGACTTAATGTTCCAACACATGCGCATTGTTAAAAAACAAAAGGTTTGTTATAAAATGTCGGACAGAAAGGATGGCTTCTTGTCAGTCCAATATAAAATTGTACTTAGATAGTAGAAACAGTATATATCATCATCATTATCAACTAGCCTCTAACGTCCACTGCTGAACATAGGCCTCTCGCATTCTTTTCCACTTAGTCCGATTTTTTTTACCACTTTACCAGTGGTAAAAACTACTGTTATTTATGAAAACTTAGATAGTCAAATAAGATATTTAAAAATTCGTGTTCGAAATGTTTGTTGAGTTTTTCCAATCAACTTTAAATGGGGTCAATAACACCCCACTTGGGTTATTATACACACATTTTTCACCTGGGTGACGCCGGGTTATACAATTTCATATACAATAATTTTGTATTTATGCGATGCTGATGTCCTTTTGAATGGACATGTTTTTTTCACATTTGCCATAAAAATAAAAATTTAGAAAAATTTACATGTGTTTTTATACTAAAAATCATACAATCAGCGGCGGCTCGTGGCCTAAAAAAGTGGCGAAGATGAGGAAAGCTTGCCGGAGCCAAAAGGAGTTTTGGTACCTATTTCGCGCCCAAATCTCATTAAAAATTCGTTAAAAAAATGTATAGAGTTTAGGGACCTAATAACTTGAAAACAGTTTTTTAGGGCACTTATACTAGATACAATTCGTTCTGCTTGCCTGGGGTATTTTAGTTCTGAACCTTGACATTTCATTGAGGGTTTTTTGGCGATTAAAACACGCACGCCTGCTAAAACGGGTTGGTGAGTTTCGATTCAGCCGCCCACTCTGGGGCAGATGCTGATTGCAGCCGACCACTCTGGATCAGACGCAGATGTTTAAAATATTGGTTGGTCGACCTGTAAAGACATCCTTTTATTTTCTAATGCTAACGAGTCTTAATATTACACACCAAGTCATTAATTGGATTCATGTCTGTCTAAAATTATTTTTGTCCAAACGAAATCCACGAGAACACTTTATATCCGAAATCCGAAACAAACCACAGAAAAATGTATTAATATAGTGCACTAAACAAATAAAATTAATACTGTAACTAAACTAACCTAATAAATACTATACTATACACTATACTATATAAAAAATATCTATATAATAGACTAAATTTCAAAATATTGTCGCTGAGAGAAATTTCCGAAAAATAGGAATACCAAATACACATCCAACAGTGGGTGAAGACGGATAATATATTTTTAGACGGATCTGCACTCACCAGTTTTCTCAGCTATCACTAAGGATAGGCTGACGTCACGTTGCCATGGCAACCGTGAACGCTTATGCAGATGGATTTCGCATTTCAAAAAGGATATTCACCTATTCCTGAATCCTACACAGCTAGTGACACAGGTCAGGACTTGACCGTCAAGTACGTACCGCTAATAAAGCTAGTTGTCTTTTTTAATTTTTAGATTAATTAAAAGGGAATAAATAATTGATTTTAGAATTTAGATATAATAATGTTGCTTTCATTTTTTATTTATTTGTCTCAATTTAATTATATTTTTTTGGTGAACCTCACCTTCACCTACTTCACCTGGCCGGCCGAAGCTAATACGAATTCTATTATTTAATAAAAAAAACACAAAAAAATTAGGTCAGGTCCCAGGAGAATATTCATATGAATGTAAGTGAAAAAATTCATATTGTTTAGTTTAGCTTCTTTCAGTAGATTATTTGTTTTTTGTGGATTACATGAAGATATTTATCCCATGCTTGGATTAACTAAGAAACCCACTTTAGTCCCGGAAGTACAAAAAATAAAAATACCATATTAGCATTCTGGATAGATATATTTTTAAGAATAGCATAGAACATACTAGATCGCATTACCTATCAAGTGCAGCGAGTTAATTCCAAACAATAATATGAATTTCAATGACGAAGTCGTAATGATGCAGGGGTAACGTAATATATTCCTGTTATATTAAACTTTTAGACTCCGGGGAAATTACAGAAAACCTCAAATCGAATTTGTCGAATTCACGGAGAGAATCATAAAATATAGTAGATGCGTTAGTTAGTTATTCATTCGTCGCCAGGTGTAATCATTTTACGTTCAGTTCGCTCGGTACATTTGCAGATGAGTTTGTCTCTTAATCCAGGAACGTGTTCAACTCGATTTGTGTGTAGTTTATTAATGGGTTATAGATGTAAGCTAGACAAACAAACTAGAACAGATTAACACCGTTGTATAACAAAAACGGATCTAGAACTATATTATGATATTTACCAGGTTTTATTATTTGAAAGTATACAATGAGATAAAACAAATAAATCCGGAAATGATTCAATTATACAAAAAAAATTATAATAAACTATATTAGAAGCATGGCAATAACATGAGTTTTTATTATCCCTCTAGTAGTGCGGCCGATTTTGGTCGCGGCATTAGTACATGGGGTCTGTAACGTTACAGCATTCCATCTGCTTTTTATATTTTCTTCTATTACCTTTCTTTGTATGTATTTTCATTCTTAAGCAGGTAGGTATTCATGATAAAGACCTACGCATTATTAAAAATCTTTACTGGCATCAACGTGCAAACATCAGGATTAGCCGGGACACTTCTGAAGAGCTTCAAATACGAAGAGGAGTAAGGCAGGGCTGCATTTTGTCCCCGCTAATATTTAACATCTATTCTGAGTTCGTTTTTAATAAAGAAGTGGATAATGTTCAATGTGGTATAAAAATGAATGGCGTCAATATTAATAATTTGAGATATGCGGATGACACAGTTTAAATTGCAAGTAATTACGAAGAACTTCAACATCTAATTAATAGGATTACCACAACGTGTGATGAATATGGCCTTAAGCTAAATACCGCAAAGACAAAGGTGATGGTCGTCAGTAAAACGCCAATACAACCGGAAGTGGTAACAACTTATGGTGAACAACTGGAGAGAACTAACAGTATCACTTACCTTGGTTGTAATCTAAATGAGAACTGGGACATGAGCAAAGAAATTAGAATATGGATAGAGAAGGCCAGAGCTGCATTCTTTAAGATGAAGAAACTGTTATGTGGAAACAATATTACTTTAAGTCTGAAAATTAGATTAGTGAGATGTTATGTGTTCTCTACTCTTTTGTATGGTGTCGAAGGTTGGACTTTGACAGATACACTTCTCAAGAAACTGTAAGCCTTTGAAATCTGGGTGTATCGGAGAATCCTACGAATAAGTTGGGTGGATAGAGTTCGTAACGAAGTTGTTTTGCATCGGATGGGAAAAGTTACGGAAGTCGTCAAAACAGTTAAAAGTCGCAAACTTAAATATTTTGGCCATGTTATGCGCCACCCAGAGAGATATAATATACTTCATTTAATAATACAAGGCAAGGTAGACGGAAGAAGAGGGCCAGGTCGAAGAAGAAACGTCATGGCTTAGAAACCTGAGAGATTCATTCAACAGATCCTCTGCATCTCTTTTCCGAGCTGTCGTGAACAAAATTGCTATAGCCAATTTGATAACCAACGCTCAATAATCGAGCACGGCACATGAAGAAGTATGTATTTCACTTCAGTTTTTAACTTTAATTTTTCTCTTCAGTTTTTAACTGAATTTTCGTTCCAAGCCTTTTCGTTTTAGTTTCCATTTCATTCTGCAGTTTTTCATTTCAACTTAAGCTCCCATTAGCCATTCAAATATTAAGTTCAGCACTTCAACTATTCTATATCCTGTTCTATTTCTTAAACGTACTTCAAATAGTAGTTTTCTAAAACCCAGAACTATTTATTGTAATTAGCGAGCATTAGACCTCTTCTTCAGTACGAGTTTTCCTCCCATACGGTTACGTCTTAGGAACTAATGCCTTCGTAAAATTATTTCTCTTCTAAACAAAATTTTAAAACTTCACAATGAAAGTATAGAACAACAAGAAGTTTTCCGTAATTTATTGGTCGCTGGGGAGAGCCTCATAACGAGACAAGAATCCAACTGCCTTGTTCTGCACCAATGCCGACAATGATACGATAAGGACCTGCATCTTAGGATACCTCCATCCAAGAGAGGCTACATTAAGCCGATAGTACCTCTAAAATCTGAGGATAATAGCAGAGATCCTCCGCCGGAGTTAACGCAGATAAGTAGACCTCTTTATGCCGAATATCAGCAGAGTAGTACTTAGTTTTTGAGCTTATTAAACTACATACTTTAATGTTCGTTTAAAATAACATTAAATGCATATCGTATTTCTTTCTCTGAGTGGCTGAGCTAGCCACTTAAATGATAAGGGTCACATAGAGCCCAAATTTCCAATTTTTCATATGTGTTTTTTGACGTGTTGTAACAAAATATTTTGCCTACCACATAGGGTATTATTATAGGTGGTTAAAAGTTGGGGACAGAAGTTACTAGAGGTAGAGATAGGGCAAGCAAAATAAACGAAACTTATGCGAATGGCGCACCTGGTTTATTGGTGCGCCATTCGCATAAGTATAATAATATATTTATTTAGTGGTTTATCACCACTGTACAAGTCGGGGGTGTATACCCTATTGTAAATCTGAGCTAGAGGGTGAGAAAATCTTCACCACTGTACAACGCTGTCACCACTGGAACATCCTCGATATGAACCTTAAGGATGCTTATCCCTGCGAGCGGCTGCAAGGCTTACTGGTCCCAATAGTCTGAACTGGCTGGTTCGCCTTCGTGGCTTTACGAGAAGGTAGGGACTTTCCGGGATAGGGGTTAAGGACTTCTAGGTCTCAGGTCCTGTAAAGAGTTGAGTCTATGGGCTTACTTTAGAAGCCGGAGATATGCATAAGCAGAAATTTTGTACTCTTCTGGTCTCTGTCTGAATCGGCCGGAAGGAACATAAAAACCAAATTTAGAGTCTACAAATGTATTGAATATACTATGTGGTTTACAATTAAGTTAACAAGCTGTCAGATATAATCATAAACTGTCGCGCGAAGGAGACGAGAAGAGATCTTAGCAAGAAAGTAAAGGGGTGACAATCTGTACTACTATAATTTACTCGGGTTAGTATATAGAATTTTGTTACCTTTCGCGTATTTAGGCTCTAGCTTATGATACGCCCTTCAGTTCCTCTGTAAATCGAATTCAGTTGTGGAGGTACCGCGCTCTGTCGCGATTTTCGAACTCCCAGTACCCGACACTTATTCGCTCCGTGCGTGACCATGGTAGGGGTACATTGAAACGATGCCAGCGTGCGTAGCGGCGAAATATGACAAAATTGGAATATTGGACAAAATATTTTTACGCATAAATTTTATTAAAAATGCGTGCAAATACATGTTGCGTATTTAATTGTGCTAATAATAGCAATAATGGTGAGTGTAGTTTTCATAGGTTTCCAAAGATTACATATAAATTAGAGAAAAGAAAAAGATGAATTCGTGCTATTAATATGAAAAAGTAAATATCACATAATTTCATTTTTATGCAATTGAAATAGGAAAAATTTAAATAATTTACCTTGAATGATATTTCATAAGGCTTCGAGCTAACTGCAGATGACTTTAGCTTTTATATCATAACTTTTACTATTATTGTTTTTAATTATATGCTCTTTTGCGTGAAAAACTTGATTTGCCAGTACTAGATTTTTTCCTTTCTTTTCCGTTTGGAGTTGAAAAGGTATATTATGATGAATTTTGAGAAACCCAGTTTTTAATACTACATTTATTTTGTACATAAACTTTAAAATATAGTTAAAAAACTAATTTATTAATAATTGTCAATTTCGCATGTATTTAACAATGTCAAACATATGTCATATGTTTAACCTGAAAATTGGGATTCCCAAATTGTCAGATGAAGGCGGTAGGTGTCGCGTCAGTCACGCACAGAGCGAATACGGAACTATATTTCGTCGAAATATAACAATCGCGCGTAATCCGCACCTGGTGTCGCCTCTCGTCTTGACAGCCCTGCCCGAAGATACTGACTGACCCCGCTGGCAATTACTGCCTCGGGCAGTCACGGCTGCCCAGCTACCACTGACCGTCTGGCCAACTTCGTTCGGTTTTTATGAATGCCTATTCTCAAATGCCGGTTGTAGTGCCAAGGTCGAGTTTTTGCTGAGTCCTCGTGATTTAAACCAGGTCGGCGCTGGTGATATTTTCCAGAGTAGGTCTATGTTTATTAAAACGTGACTATTTTCTTTTTGAACAATTGTTGCAACTGATATTGGCTCGTGTCATGCAACTAACTGGGTCAAATTGTTTTTCTTTGTATAATTTAAAATGTATACGTTACTGTATCGAATTTATTCTTTATTTAATTTGGAATATATAATAATTACTAAAATGATTATTATTTTCCCTTATGCTACTAGCCCGTATTTTTTCTATTCTTTATTTTCTTGCTATGTTTACATTACACTGCACACCCTCCTTAAAATTTTTCTGTGCGCTTAGATTTTATTTCTTTTATATGAAAAATGCTTTTAGAACAAGAAAGTACCGTATCCATTTTTATTACAAAATGTCAAGTAGCTTAGGAGATTTTGCAAAAAAACAATTTTTATTTTGTACTTTTGTACTAAGGTAAGTTGAATTCAATCAATTTATTTTTGTCTCTAGAATGCGTGATTTAATGTATGACATACCTTTTTGAAACACCCTTTATATATATCAAAAGTTTTAATAAAGTTTTAAATATTTTTCTTAATAAAGAAGACAGGTAATCG
Organism: Diabrotica balteata; assembly: GCA_918026665.1. NCBI lineage: Eukaryota > Metazoa > Arthropoda > Insecta > Coleoptera > Chrysomelidae > Diabrotica > Diabrotica balteata. The sequence goes on along the minus strand of OU898283.1, from coordinate 121,772,678 downwards.
TTACTTTAACGAAAAAAGCAATCATGACATCATAACTACTTTTTTTCTATTTCATCTAGTTTTTGGTATACCCTGCAAAACATATCAATTTGGGATACCCTGTACATAATTAATTCTAATACTAAACATAGGATCTCAATAATTGGAAATACGATAAGAAGATTGTAATGACATCAACGTTATAACACAGCAATCTAAGACGAAAATAAAGGATATACATATTCTTAAATTTATGTAATAAAATATATAGTTGATACAGTTAATATAAATCGTTTAACAAAGTGGAATAAATGTGCAGAATGTTGATTAAAATGAATAATAAAGTGTTGATAATCGTACTTTCTACATTATATATTTTACCGCAAAAAATGAATAATCCCTTGCGTGTAAATTATTATATAAATACATAATGAGTTATACAACTTTATGGAAACGTGAACAGTACAAGGTTTACGTTAATAATGTTATGTATAGTCAAGTAATTACATTTTTTATTTTATTAGTTGCATTCTCTTTTAACGATTTAAATAAAGAATAAGCCGATGAAAAACATAATCTATAATATAAAAATGAATCGCAAAATGTGTTGGAAGGCGCATAACTCAACAACACATGGACCAATCTTAACAATTCCTTTTTAAAATGTTCCTTAAAGTCTAAGGATGGTTTTTACGGCATGAACAATTCTAATAATTTCCGGAAAAACCTAAAATAGCCCTTTTCTTTTTCCCACACAAATATTTTCTAACTAAATGTAGAGTCAATTTGAACTTTATTCAATAAAGTTAATATTAAATTACAAGCACTTACTGTTGTCTAAAGAATGTAGGTATGTTCCTATCGTCGAAGATTCAATTTGCGCTTTATTGTCGCTGCACAAAGTTCAAATTCAATCAAATATATGTATGTGCTGTAGCGAAGACTGCAGAACAATTAGCCTAATGAGCCACTTACTTAAAACGTTCTTGAAAGTGATACACGGCAGAATATATAAAAAATGCGAAGAACAAGTATCATGGACGCAGTTTGGATTCCGCGATTCCTTAGGCACCCGAAAGGCTCTATTCGCTGTCCAAGTGCTTATGCAAAGATGCAGGGATGTTAACTGCGATGTGTATATTTGTTTTATCGACTACAAAAAGGCATTCGATAGAGTAAAACATGATAAACTTATAAACATCTTGAACGAAGTGGGGTTAGATGATAGGGACTTGAGAATCATCTATAATTTATATTACAACCAAAGAGCCAATATTAAAGTGGATGATCAATTGACAGAGGCAGTCTCCATAGATAAAGGAGTGAGGCAAGGATGCATTATGTCCCCGGTGTTATTTAATATATACTCTGAATATATCTTCGAGCAAGCGCTGGGAGAACTACAAAAAGGCGTATTAGTCAACGGAATGCGTCTAAACAACATTAGATATGCCGACGACGCAGTAGTTTTTGCAGATAGTCTGGACGGTTTACAAAAAATAATGTCGCATATATCACATATAAGTAGAGAACACGGACTTGATCTTAATACGAAGAAAACAAAGTAGGTACATGGTAGTCAGTAAGCGCGAAATATTAAATACACAGCTTTTGGTTAACCAACATCCAATTGACAGATTGGACAGCTACACATACCTTGGTACCAACATTAACAGCCAATTTGATCACTCCAGTGAAATAAAACAACGCATAGGAAAAGCGAGATCAGCGTTCATAATGATAAAGTCTCTTTTCAGAAGTCATGATTTACCACTTACTACCAAAATCTCTCTCATTAGATGCTATGTATTTTCTACCTTATTATACGGAGTAGAGGCCTGGACACTTTCCGAAGCTTCCTTAAGAAAACTCGAGGCATTCGAGATGTGGTGTTACAGACGTATCTTAAGAATTTCATGGGTGGATCGTGTGACTAATGTTGAGGTCCTACGTAGAATAGGCAAGGAATGCGAGATTATTAACATCATCAAAGAGCGCAAACTAGAATATCTTGGCCATGTTATGAATAATGAACAGAGATACGGCTTGTTGTAACTCATTCTTCAGGGCAAGGTATTTGGAAAGAGAGGACCAGGGAGAAGAAGAATATCTTGGCTTCAAAACCTGAGAAAGTGGTTTAATACATCGACAACCGGACTATTCAGAATAGCAGCAAGCAAAGTTAGGATAGCCATGTTGATCGCCAACATCCGGAACGGATAGGCACCGTAAGAAGAACAGAATATGTATGTGCGCGTTGGAGGATCTAATGCGTTCACTCAAAAGTAATAATATCGTGAACCCGACCGAACTGAAAAGTCAAAAAATGTAAGAGCTATAGATTTTATTGGCCTCGCAATATTCTTTCTTTTGTTTTAGTTTCGGAACGCGACATACATTGCATCAGTTTTCACGTCGTTGCATCTGTCAAACAAACCGATGTTTGTTTCCAGGTGTTTCCAGATGTTGCTCAAAATTACAGAAACCATGATTGATTGAGCGAACGGGCTATATTGGCTGCAAAAACATAGATGTAAATGAATTAGAACACACAGAACACGTCACAAACAAAGAGGTTCTAAGAAATGTGAATAAAGAAATAAAAATTTTAAATACAATTAAAACTGGAAAATTGGAATATCTCGGACATATTACATGTGGAGACAACACCTTGCTCCACTGATTATGTAGGGAAAGATTCAAGGAAAAAAAGCATAGGGAGGCGTAGAATATCATGGTTGCGCAACCTAAGAGAGTGGTATGGATGTACGTCAAATGAACTTTTCAGAGCAGCCGTCTCAGAAGTCCGAATAGCTATGATGATTGCCTCCTCCGCCGCGGAAATTGCACTTAAAGAAGAAGAAATTATATTTACTGCTTTGTATCTCCTCGGGTCATATTTGGCGTTACTCCTTTTATCCTTAAATCAGCTTCAGGACTTCATCTGTCATCCATTATTTTTGCTTGATTAATTTATCTGCCTTTAAGTGGTTTTCCTTTACATTTTGTACTATGTCTGCAATATGTTTGATCTCTTGTTCTTCATTCGTTTCGTCCCTGATCGCAGACATTTCTATTTGCTCGTTTAACATGTCTTGGATCTCTGTTTTCGTAGCACGGTATTTCAGCATACCTACATCGTAAGCTTGTGATTTTCTTTTTTAAATTTTTTTGATCTTAACTCGGAATATTCGCACTAGTGGAACGTGGTATGTGTTCATGTCGCCTGCTAGGTAAGTCTTAACAGATGTGAAGCCTATTTAATTTATTACAATTCTCTCAGGTTTGTCTTAAGGAGATTTCCAACTGTATCTCAGGCAGAGTGGATTTATTTCTATGTGTAAAATATTTAGTAAAAAGCATGCCACAAGGAAGTTGTTTTAAAATGAGAAAATAATTAGTTAGATGGTTTTCACAGTAATATATATATACTGGATTAATCAAATTTTAGTTTATTTTCACAACAATGGTTTGATAAAGGTTTTAAATATGAAAGTCTCATATTACATGTTTATTTAAATCATGTGGTAATAATTCCTAAAAAGATTATAAATATATTTTAATTGTGTAATTCACACAATAACGAAAACGTGTCCGCTTGTATGGAAGCCTTGCATTTTAACCCAAAGGCGACCCACATTTATTAGAAAGGAAAATATAGTACCTAGTTGTAAAGTTATCTTCACGTTTTCTATTCCGACCAAAGAATCATGATCTATAACAATTATTTACGATTACGATTTTTATAACAATGCACATTATTTTTTATATCGATTGAGGTAAGTCACGTAGCTCAGCCCACCCATTTCCTTAAAAACTATGATACATTTTAATCAGCATTTATAAGCTATCCGATTCCTATGCAAATTGCTATGAGCCTACAGCTAAATAATTTAAAACAATAGGGGTGGTCTTAACTTAATAAGGAGTGGGTGTATATTTTTATGATATAGTATTATAAGTATAAAAATCAATATGATATTTGAATTTGATTATGTAGCAGATGCAAATAAGAATAATTGATGGATTCGACCGTTACTTGATGGAAATTCATTTTATGTAACAATAAAACACTGAAAACTTTGTTTTCAAACTTCCACAAAATTTATTTTAAATCTTATCACTACAGCTGTTTCGGCTGATTGCCTTTCTCAAGTGATCTATTTTGGCTTGGGTTTACAAATTTATAGTCTCTAATGAAATAGGTTGAGGAGGGGAGAACTGTTTGTCTCAAGTTGGTCATTCAGAATTATATCTGTGTTTTTTAATTTGTTGATTTCCATAGATTCTAACAAAGATAGCTTAAGGCCTTTATTTTGAATGTGAAGAATTTTAAATTTGTCATTAAAAGAATGATTATGATCTAGAAGGTGAAGTGCGTATGTCGAATCTGTTTTTTTATTCTTGAAAGCTTATAGTTCTGCTATTCGTTTATCAAAGTTTCTACCAGTTTGACCGATGTAAGTTTTTGGGCAGTCGCCACATTGAAGTTTGTACACACCACTATTTAAGTGTTTTTTATTTTGGCTCTTGTTATTTTTAATATATTTGCCTAGGTTGTTATTTGTTCGGAAAGCTGGTGTTATTCCTTTCTTTTTTATGTGTTTGGCAATTTTTGTTGTTATTTTGCCTGTCATATGTAATCGAGCAGAAGGTACTGTGTTTTTTCTCTGGTGGTGGAAATACTAATTTCAGGGCTTTCTTGTGTAGTTTTTGATTTAACATTTTATTAATTGTTTGTTCGTTGTATCCGGTGTTTACTGCTATTTGCTTAATTATATTTAATTCTGTCTCAAAGTTGTATTTTGACATCGGAATTTCTATTAATCTATGTAACATACTATGATAAGCTGCCAGTTTATGTTGTGTTGGATGGGATGATGAATTGTGTATAGTCGTGTCACTATGGGTAGGTTTATGAAATGTGGAGAAGTATATATGAAGAAGGGTCATGTTTGTTTTGAAGTCTGCTAATTTTTAAATCTAAAAAAATTATGGATTGATTTTGTTCTGTTTCTATTGTAAATTCAATATGACTATCAAGTGAATTAATATACGATAAAAATTGGTCGAGTTGCCTGTTAGTTCCTGTGAAACATACCAGTACGTCGTCTACGTATCTCCATCAATATAAAAACTGTTTGAATACGGGATGTTTTGAAATCTTTGTCTCTAGATGATCCATAAAAACATCTGATAGCGATGGGCTTAGAGGATTACCCATTATAAGGCCTGCACTGTTATTTGTATATATTTTATTATTAAATTCAAAGTAGTCCTGGTTTATGCAAACTTCTAGTATCTCTCCTACAGAAACTTTTATTCTAGTAAAAAATCTTTTAGACGAAAATAGTACAAATCAAATAATTACATCAGAAATTTTACATCTTCTTGAAGAGACTAAAAGAATAGACATTTTTGACTATGATTGGTTGTGGTAATAAAACAAGAGCTCAAAAGAAGGTTTGTGAAATGTTAATAATGAATACCCTGGTCAACAAGTTTCGTAGTCTACAGTTAGCACAATTACAAAGAATTTTCGTTATACTGGACATGTAAAAAATATTGAAAAACCAGGTAGAAATAATAAATTTATTGATGAAAAAAAGTTAGATGTACTTCTAGAGATTGAGGAAAATCCGCATAAGACAACTCCAGAACTTGCCGCCATCAATGATGTGAGTAAATTATCTATTTTGAGAGTTTTACATAAAGAAAAATACCACCCTTACAGAGTTCAGTTGGTTCAGGAGTTGAAATGAAGATGATCTTGATAGAAGGCAAGAATTATGTGAAATGATGATGGACAGAATAAACGCAGATTCACAGTTCATAAACAAAATAGTTTTTTTTTTATTAAGCGACGTTTCATTTAAACGGAACGGTTAACAAACAGAACTGTAGATATTGGAGCAGAGAAAATCCTCACTGAGTGTGTGAGACTCACACGCAATATTCTAAAAAATTAACGATTGGACTGGTATTATTAAAAATAAAATTATTGGTCCTTATTTTTTTGAGGGCGCAGTTGATGATGAGGTTTATCTAGATTTTTTGATTAACTTTTTAGTGCCTACATTACGAAGATGTTTTCCTAATTTTAATCATCCAAATTAGATAGATGGACTTCTTTACTACCAACAAGGTGGAGCTCTACCGCATTTTGCACTTATAATTAGAAATTATTTAAACGAGGTTTTTCCCAATAGGTGGATTGGAAGAGGTTGAACAATCGAATGGCCGGCTAGATCCCTCGATTTGACTATTCTCGATTACTTCTTATGGGGTTATTTAAAATCTAAAGTATAATTTACTAGACCAATCAGTATTGCTGATTGAAAAGTTGGGATAACAGAAGAAATTAACAAAGTAACTCCCGGATTTGTACAAAATGTTGTACGAGAATTCCAAAATCGCCTATTGTCAAAAAGTGAATAGTGATTATTTTGAACATTTAATTTAATTGTAAAGTAGATTTAAAAATATATTCTAAATATTATGTGACATTATTATCTTCGTTCAACCTAGAGTTTTGTGGTAAAGACATTATCAAAGTTTTACATTTAAAAAATCAATTTTCTAGGTTATTATTGCACCAAACTTAAAAAACTTAATATTACTGAACAGAGGACTAAAATCCCTCTCTAACAAGGTGCTACACGACTCCCTTTACTATTTAAAATTTTCGAGATGGTGCTTATAATTCAAAGGGAGTGCTGAATAGGGATATTATTTTCATACTGTAAATTGTCAATTTTAGAATAAAAATCGACCTGTTTCAGGTTTTTTTCACATAGTACTTAATAACGCTAAAAATGAATTTATTCCATACATATGGACCGGATGGTATATACTATGATAATAATACTATGACAAATATGGTACTTTTAATATACTAGTAAGATAATATGCCAACAAAAATAAAAGTTAAATGCGGGTCTTTCGTTACTTCAATAACAGTATTTCCGAAAGTCATTTCGTCATTGAAACAGCTCTTCCATTGTAATATTTAATTAAAAGTAGGGCAGACAAAGGCACAGACATAAACTTAAAGTATGAATATGAATATTTTAATATAGCACATAATTAGAACTTACGATGTATTGTTAAACTTCTGAACTTTAGAGACACTTATACATTCATAAATATGTAACTTCTCACATAACCGGTGCTTACAACAAAACAACAATGACGTGTATATAAGTTTAATTATATTCTTTTTCTAATTGCAGATAAGTCTTGCATGATTATTCTTCAGTCGATTTCCTGGGTGAAATAAAGCGAGAGAACCACATCCCACAATTTCTCTTTCCATCATCATTCCAAGTGTGAAATTTTTATTTAAAGCTATCTTAACGAAGATCAGACATGTGGGTAATTAACAGCTTAAACGTGTTATTTTTGGTGATTACGCTGTTTTCTTTCGTTAATTTCCTTTAATTTAGTATACATTTTAAAGCAGGGCCGTTCCTGGCGGGTATGCAATGAATGCCCCGCACGCAGGCGCTAAATTTTAGGGGCGCCAAATATTTGGTTACCATTAAAAAAATATTCTCACTTCTAAAACAAAAAAGTCAGTGTTCAGTATTTCCCCGGTAAGTGCTAAAGCAATCACTTCATCCGTTTACTATTCCCTATTATAATACCAAAATTACTAATTAAATTACCACCCTACAATTTTATTTGTGTCAGCATACGAGGCGCCGTCTTAGGCCGCACGATGCTCACTTTTAATGTTTTGTGTTGCCGGCATGCCGCCAGCGTGGTTGTCTCAAGAAAGGATGCACGATGCGCCGGCCTCTGACGAAATTGTCGATTGCGCAGTAAACCGTAACGTTTTAATTCAGTCGTTAGATTTTTCTTATGGGTTAGGATGTTCTGTTCGAAATATCATTGTCATTTAAGTTTAAGGCGGCAAATAAACTGCTAGAAGTAAGTAAAATAAGTTAACTTATTTATTTAAATAAAATAAAAATAAATAAGTAACTCTAACTGGAGGCACCTTTCTGTTAATATTTCACGTCATGAAAATAGCATGGAACGTATGAAAAGCGCTCAAAATGGCACGAGTTAAAATTGCGTTTGAGTAAAGAATGTACTATTGATAAAAAGCAACAAAAATATTATGAAATTGAAAAACAGCGATGGCGTGAAATCATTAAAACAATGATTTGTATTGTGCAGTATTTAGCTGGCCAAAATTTAGCTTTTAGTACGCATCTTTATGAGACTAATAATGGCAATTTTTTGAAATTAGTTGAAATGATTGCTAAATTCGATCCAATTATGATGGAACACCTGAGCAATATTCGAAGGTCTAAAGGGTTGTGCCAAAATATGCCTCATTACCTGAGCAATTACTTCCAAAATGAATTAATTCATTTATTATCAAAGAAATATTTAGAAAGAAATTCTGAGTTGCCTCAGAACAGCAAGATATTACTCAATTATTTTGGATGAATCTCCAGATACTCGCCATGTTGAGCAGCTGACGGTCATAATTCGCTTCGTTTATTGTTCTGGTCTAGGTCAGGGTTACGACAATGAGACAAATATGTTTGGCAAGCATGTGGGCCTTCAGGTTCAAATTCTAAAAATTAATCCCAGAGCAATGTTTTTGCCTTGTTCAGCTCACACTTTTAATTTAAGTGTCAATGATGCAGCTAAAATTTCATATGAAACTGTAGGTTTTTTTTTTTAATTATTCAGGTTGTTCAATTTTTTTTCTACTTCACCCTACAGATGGCACATTTTAAAAAGGAATGTAACAAACTTAACTTTAAAATCAGTAAGAGAAACACGATGAGAAAGCAGAGTCAAAGCCATTCGCCCTCTTAGGTTTCAATTCCTCGAAATTTGTAAAAGTTTACACAATTTGGTTTAAGATAATTCAAGAGATATGAACACGAAACATTCAGCAAGGTCACTATTAGACAAAACTAAAACGTTCAAATTCATTTTTTCTATTATAATTTGGCATGATGAATTAACAAAAATTAATATTGTAAGTAAAATGATCCAGAATCCAAATACAACTATAAATGAATGCCATACAGAAATAAAAAATCTTATTATTTATTTCACTGAAAAGAGGTCAGACAAACATTTCGAGATTTTCATGAATGAGGCTGTAGCAGAAGCAGAAAAAAGTGATGCAGAGCAAACATTTCCATTATTAAGACAAAGAAAGACGAAGCTTTAATTTTCGTATGAAGGTACAGATAAAACAGTATTCGATCCAAAACAAAAATTTAAGATCAGTTTTTATTTTCAAATTTTGGACACAACATTTCAATCCCTACAAAGACGCTTTGGGGGAATAGATAAGTGCCACGATTTATTTGGAATTTTGGGTAATTTTCAAAATCTAGATTCTGATGTGATTAAAAGATCATGTATGAATTTGGATTTAGCTTTACAAATTCAACATGAAGGAAACGTATGCAAAGATATTGATGGTCTTGATTTGCATAATGAAATTATGTCATACAAAGTTCTTAACCCAATCACAGACTCTGGCAAAATTTCGGATTCGCCCATAGATATTTTAAATTATATAACAAAGAAAAATTTACAATCCTTGTTTCCAAATCTATTTATAGCCTTGAGAATATTCCTGACCCTTGCAATTTCGGTGGCATCTGGCGAAAGGAGTTTTTCAAAGCTAAAGCTCATAAAAAATTATTTAAAAATGTCAATGTGCCAAGAAAGGCTATCAGATTTGGCAGTCATTTCAATTGAAAATAAAATTTGTGAAGCCATTGATCACAATGAAATGATTAATGAGCTTGCATCTGTGAAAGCGCGACGTGGCATATTGTGTATTATTTAATAAAGTTTTTTTGCATTGAGAGTATCTCCTTTCCGTTATTGTTTCATGTTATATTCCAGAATGCCTTACTAATTTGCGAATTGAGTGTTTTCTTTCTTACTGTTAACTTACATAATAATATTGTTTTAAAATGACCTTTTTTCTTTATTTAATTTTGAAAATAAAACCTTTTTTCAAACATGGTTCGTTTTATTTTTCTTTTTACATTCATATCATATTTTCAATCATATCACAAGAACATGTTATGATATAGGTATCTTAAAAACATAATATGGGGGCGCACAAAAAATCCTGCACGCAGGCGCTCACTACCCTAGGAACGGGCCTGTTTTAAAGAATAATATATACATTTCTGTTTAACAAAAAATAAATTATTTTAAACAGTTTAATATCTTTGGATCTTGAGGTATTGTTATTTTTATTAACCTTTCAGCGATAACTTGACATGATGGTACATAAAGTGTAACGTCTGACTAGCAGTCAAATCTAGAAAAGGTCCAAAAAACAAATATTTTCGTAAAAACGGTCTGAGAACTATTCGATTATTTAAATATGTAATTAAAACAGACAAAAAAAAATTTACACAAAAATTTATTATAATTTGTATTTAAAGTAATAATATATACCTAGATAGATATATAGGCATTTGATAAAGTTCAACATAAAAAGCTTGTAGATATATTAAAAAGCAAAAATATTGACAGTCGTGATCTGAAAATTATATCTAATTTATATTGGAATCAAACTGCCAAGGTAAGAGTTGACAGCCAGTACACCGAAAATATCAAAATACAGAGAGGAGTCCGCCAGGGTTGCGTGCTGTCCCCACTACTTTTCAATGTCTACAGTCAAACGGTATTTCAAGAAGCGCTCTCAGACTCAATAGAAGGTATATCTATCAATGGAGAAGTTTTGAATAACTTACGTTTTGCAGACGATACAGTAATAATTACGGACAACAACAATGATTTACAGAACGTAATGCAACGCCTTAATGAACGCTGTCATGAGTAAGGACTGAAGATAAATTTAAAGAAAACTAAATGCATGACCACGACTAAATCTGCACATGCAAATATCCAATTGACTATTGAAGATACTGCAATTGAGAGTGTTAATAACTATAAATACTTAGGAACATGGATAACATCAGATGTAGACCAAACCAAAGAAATTAAGACACGTATTGAAATAGCACGTACATCATTTATTAAACTTAAAAAGTTTCTTTGTTGTCGGGATATAAGGTTAGAATTACGCCTGAGAATGCTTCGATGTTACGTGTTCTCTACTCTTCTTTATGGTTTGGAAGCTTGGACACTAAAACAAGTTCATCTGAATAAGTTGGCCGCCTTTGAATTTTGGTGTTACAGAAAAATCCTACGAATATCATGGATTCAAAGAATGTCAAACATGGAAGTAACTAGAAGGATAGGAAATGAGGCGGAAATAATATTAACTATTAAAAGACTAAAACTTGAGTACTTGGGACATGTGATGAGAGGGCAAAAATACGCATTATTACAACTTATTATGCAGGGCAAAATCCGAGGAAAGCGAAATGTGGGAAGACAAAGAATATCCTGGCTTAAGAACTTAAGGGAATGGTTTGAATGCAGTAGTGCAGAACTTTTTAGAGCGGCAGTCAACAGAGTCCGCATAGCCATGATGATTTCCAACCTTCGATAGAAGATGGAACTTAAAGAAGAAGAAGATAGATATATCTTTTTCGCATTTTGAGTACTATAATATACAAAAACACTAATTAAACAAATAAAAACATTTATTTCTAAGAAATTAAATGAAGACTAAATAAAAAACAAAGGATACGGTCGGTTTGCGCTCGACCGTTTTGCGCCCTTAGCTGAAATCGATCGGTTTGCGCTTTGCAATTTTCATAATAGAAATATCTAACTACTATAGTTTCCTTAATTGGCCGATTTGCGCTCTCTTACAATATAATTTTAATTTCATTCTACAATAATAGTCTGGTGAATCTGCAATGAACAAACTAACATGTCAAATAAACAGAAACATCTTTTTTCTTTAGATTTGAAAAAAAAAGTTAAATCAAAACTAACAAAATTATTAAGTTTTTCTAATATTGTCGAACAACAGAGTGTTCTTTAATCTTTAATACCTCTGTTTATAATCATTCTATCTGGAAGTTAATTGTTTCGATATAATTAGTAACTAGAATTCCCAAAATGAAAGATCGCTGGAACTAACTTTCCTTTCTACCTGATAATACGAACTGGTAACTACTTAAGTCATTAACAAAGGGTATGGTAACAGAAAAATTACCTAAAAATTCTAAGTGATAATGACCTTACTGATGGTCAATCATTTCTATTTTTTTCTTTGAGACAATAGGATCAAGAATTATTGTGAATCAGTATGAGTTAGTGTTTCAAAAACGGATGTGCAAATTATTGAAACTTCGAAGGGAAAACCATGTGCATTGTATAAACGGTACAGTTTTCGTATGAAAAAAAAAACAAATAAAGATGGTTCAGATTTTTGGAGTTGTTTGAAAGAGAAAACTGAAAAAAGTCGAGGCCACATACTTATGGATAATAACACAACAATTAAGGAAGCCGAACATCTGTGTAAGCCAAGTGTTGCAGCGACAGAAGTGAAGCAGTGTGTCTTCAATGGTCGAAAAAGAGCTAGGGAAGACAATAGTTATTTGCCGATGTCAAAAATATATCAAGATGAATTTCAAAGATTATATAGTCAAGGACTGGATTTCGTGACAGACATCCCAAAATTCTCGTAAGTAGTTTAAACGATGGTAGAAAACGTGCGCATGGGCTGCTCATAGATCCATCGGCAGCATCCGAAATAGTATTTCCAGAAGAAATTATTACAATAAGCGGCAAAACGAAATTTTTATTTATTGACAAGACCACTCCCTCGGGATTCAGAATCTTGGTGTTTGCCAGCAACAAAGCTAGGTATATTTTGGTTAACTGTAAGGACACTGTATTTATGGATGGAACATTTAAAAGATGCAGTAAGCAATTTAGTCAAATATATACCGTTCATATCGATATTGGTAGTACGTCAGAGGAGACAAATACAATTCCATTGATATTTGCGTTACTTCCTAGCAAAACCAAAGAGACATACGATATGTTATTTTCATCAATGAAAGACAAACTAACAAATTGGAAACCATCTCTTATAAAACTGGATTTTGAACAGACATTGATTGGTGCCTTAGAAAATTATTTTCCCGAAGCCAAAATTTCTGGTTGTAATTTTCATTTCAAAAATGGAACAGTTTTATGACTACTTTGTCAAACAGTGGTTAGAAAATACCAAGGAAATGTGGAATTGTCATGATCAGAAACATCGCAGTAATAACGTTTTAGAAGGTTGGAATCATCGTCTGAATACATTAATTAGACCACATCCCAATGTATTCCAATAAGTGAAGTGTCTGGTTAAAGAAGCTGAATATTTTTATCACCTTTATGATCGATTTACTTTCAATCTAGAAGGAAAGCGGCATAAGAAAACATATATTAATCTTGATGAAAGAATATCCAATACTTTACAGAAATATAAAGTTACAAGGGACATAAGGTTGTGTTTAAGGACATTGGCATATATTTACAAGATGCAACAAATAGGCAATTTTTTATTTCCAAGAATTTTTTGTATTTTTACTGTATAAAAAGTTTGAAAAAAGAAACGAAAAAAAAAACAAAAAAAAATTAAAAAAAGAAACAAAAAAAATTAACAAATAAAAAAACGAAAAAAAAATGAAAAAATAAAAAAAAACATCTTCTAAACACGCCAATGTTTATATTATGTGTAAACTATGACAGTCCTAAGCCTGAATTAAAGTGTGAAGGGAAGATGGTTTATTTTTATTTTTTTATAGTTTTATGATTTTTTAAAACTAATTTTACTAGCCTAACCGTTACCCGATCGTTATGATAGAATAAAAATTTAAACGTCGATTACAAGAGAGCGCAAAACGGTCGATATAAGAAAATAATTAGATATACATCTCCATTAAGAAAGTGTTAGAGCGCAAACCGGCTCTATGAATGAATAACCGGAATGAATTTAAAACTTGAAAATAAATCAATCTTTGTTGCTGTCTTCGGAAAAACCATCCTATATACAGTTCGAGCAAATGCATTTTGCGTGTTCTAAGCATACAAATTTAAATTTTTAGGTTATATCGAGTTAGGCTTAACTCGATAATTGGGTTGTGGATTTGGGGCTGGGACAATTTCTTGTTCAATATGGCAAATTTCTTTTATTCTTGACCTAATTGATCTAGCAATACGTTTATTCAAACATCGACGTTGTAGATGATCGTTTACTAGTGCCATACCAAGAGCTTCTAGAAAATGTCTTCTATGCGTTTTATCTATCTCATTAGATTTATACTTACCGAAACCAATTTCCAGGACGAGGGGAGAGAACCTTGATTAAAAGAAGCATTCATTATGAGAGATATAGGGATGACTACAGATTCTGTATATTGTTTGAGGAAAAAAAAAGTGAGTCCGTCTAATCCAGGTGATAAATTATTTCATAGTTTCCTTAAATAATGTTTAATTTCATCCGGTGTGAAAGATATATTGTCAAGAGTTTTAGACATAGGCAATTATTTAAGGAATGGTGTTGTTAGGTTCATCTGTAAAAACCCGAGAAAAGAATGACGATAAACATTCCGAAGATTCGTTATTCGAAGAACATAAAGACACATCAGCTTTTTAAGTAACGGTATGGAGACTTTAGAAGATAAAGATGTACGAATGTACCGATAATTTTTTCTACTATTAGCACTTGCAATGATAGATTCTTCAAATTCTGTTCTTAACTTTAGCAAAGATCGTTTGACTTGGTTAGAAAAATTACGTGAGCGAGATAATCATCAAGGGAACCAGTAAGTTTCTATCTTTGCCAAAGCTTTCGCTTGTGTCAAAATAAATGTAAAAATAAAGGTTTTAGTTGATTTCTGTGTAGCTGCAGTTCGGTTGTATGATCAGAAATTGTTGTAATAGCAGTATGAAAAAAGAGTCTCACATTGACGATGGATCAGAGTGATTAAGAAAAATAGATTGCCAGTTTAACTGGGATAAAACTGGATTTAAATTAAAGAAATCAGTAGTGGCATACGTTACGAAATTATTTTTGCAAGGCGGTGTTGTTGAACTAAATTTAATGTGAATAGTAATAAGCGAGTGGTCAGAAAGACCCGCAGAAGAGGACACTTCAAGTGTAGAAATTAATTGATCTTTATTTGTGAAAAATAAGTCTAAAATTGAAGAATTATTGTTGGCTATAAACCTTGTAGGTTCAGCTACCAGTTGTAATAAATTTGAGTTCATGACAAAGTTTTTAAACAAATTTTGGTAATTGATAGTATCAGTTTTGGAAATATTGGTCCAGCTTATGTCTGGAAAATTGAAATCTCCAACATTATTACGATTTTCAAGGGATGGTAATTCCTCAAGTTTGTTAATAAGCTTATTGTCCTGAGTAAGTACTGTATCCAGAGGTAGGTATATGCAAACTATATTATATATGAAAGAGTTATTAGTAATAAGCAAGTGGATAATTTCTAAAGCTGGTACGTCTATTGTTTTATTACTGATGGAAAAACTATTGGTAATTTCATGTGCTAAATGGATGCATACTCTATCTCCTCGACGAATACCTTTATCTCTAAGAAATATAGTAAAATTATCAATATTGACAATAGCATCGGGATAGAAGAAGTAAGCCCACGTTTCTGTTAGGAGAATAATGTGAGGTTTTAAAAGTTGAACAGTACTTATAAATTCATTAAATTTGGACATAAGCGATTTTAGATTCGTATACATAAGAAGCCAATCCGTAAATTTTGGTGGGGAAGAATTATGAACAAAATTTCATTAGCTTTGGAGCCATTCACATATTTAATCGTAAGGTCATTTGAGTGCACGAGCTGCAAAACTCGCTAATCGACAAAAATTGAAAAAAGTAGTTAAGCAAGCCATCTTGTTCGTACAATATTTAATTATTATTTTACACAAGTATTTGGAGCAAAACTAGCTTTTTAACATACGAAAATCCGTCCCAAAAATCATGACTTGATGCAAAACTCGCTTTATGCATTGATGCGTGCGATGCAAAACTCTCTATTTGTACGGCGTTCAATCACAGCATCGGATTTTACTCACGTGGTTAGGGAAGGGCATCATGCATTTTGTTTGTTTCCTGGTGTGGTTTGACCGTTTGACTCAGTCGCGTTTTAACGGTATTCTGAATTGTTTGTTTAACTTGAAGTTTCCCGTTTTTAAAATTATTAAAATGCAAATAGACAGTGAAATTTCCGCAGCCAATGATAGTGTTAGTTCTGCAATACAACCTACTCCAAAGAATATGTATAGAACGAAAATTACGACGGAAAGTAAAAGATAAAAGCTCAAAAGATTATGGTAATAAAAACGATATCAATTTGTTAGAATATTTTTTTAAAACTGTGTAATTTTAGGCACACTCCGACACATTTACCGGAGTACCCGACCTGTGGACATAACGGTCAGCTAGGTAAGCCATACTTTTGTGCCACTTTAACAATGAGCGAAATTCAAGATTTTCATAGAAAACTGTATGCTTCTAAGGAAAAATGTAGACAAAATAGTTTTATAATTGCAACTTGTGAAGGCCAGAAGTGCAAAAGATCAAAAGTGGAAAAGGAAAAAATATCCATTTTGTATTATGTAACCACTTCTGCTAAAAAAATCCGTGTTTGTAAGGCAGCATTCTTAAAAATCACATCCCTTAGTAGAGATCGGATTGAGAGAGTCATGAAAAACTTTGTTTTAAAAGGGAATATACCACGAGAAACAAGACGAGGTGATCGCATACTTAATAAAAACGATGATAAAAAGTTAGCAATAAAACATTTCATTGAATCTCTCCAATGCATAGAGAGCCATTACTGTAGAAGTAAAATCAGCACTCTTGTTTATATACCACAAGAGTAAACAGCACAATCCCTACCTATGCAGATGATACTGTGATAATGGTTTCTAGCTCGGTTCCTGTTACAGCCTGTCAAAATTTACAAATTCATTTAAATGAACTAGAGAAATGGTTAAAACTGTGGCGAATTAAAGTAAATGGCAGCAAATCAGCACATATAACATTTACTTTACGCAAAGAGAGTGTACCATCTGTGTGCATAAACAATACCATAATACCCAAAAAAAGTGATGTTAAATACTTGGGAATACATTTTGACAGCCGATTAAATTGGGGAAAGCACATCTGGACAAAGCGACTGCAACTAGGATTAATATACAGGAAAATGTATTGGTTCATGAATAAAAAATCCAAACTAAGTCTACATAATAAATTATTACTGTATAAATGTGTTCTAAAGCCAGTTTTTACCTACGGTATACAGATATGGGGTACAGCATCTAATTCTCACTTACTGAAACTTCAACGTTTCCAATCTAAAGTTTTGAGACATATTACCAATGCACCGTGGTACGTGCCCAATTATGTGATACACCGAGATCTTCAGATCCAAAATATTAAAGACACCGTTGTCTCACTCAGTGGCACTTACAAAAATAGGCTACTAAACCATCCAAATACACTTGCCCAAGACCTACTTAAGCGACCAAGGAGAGGAAGACTAAAACGACGTGATCCTCTAGACCTCTCTATACCTTTATATACATAAACGTATATATTATTTTATAGCTACAACTGATACTACATATACCTACAACTTATAATTGTGTGTGTTATAATTTTAACTAATACTATTTTTTTTTTATATGTTAGTAAAATGTCTTTGTAAATTGTTATTTATATTTCAAATATTTATATATATTAGAAATTTATCTTAAGGATTTCTGTCACTGGACAGCTCTCCCCTATGTTAATTACTTGATAAACATATTGATTATTGTTTTTTTTTATTTGTAGAAACAGATTTCAATAAATAAAGAATGAAAAAAAAAATTACCATGTGAAGTTAATTTTACAAAATTATGGAAAATATACGAATCTAAAGTTCGCGATAACTAACTACATGTTAAATTGATATTTTTTAGGACATACATAAATTCTAAGTACAACATCGAATTTGGCACTCCAAAAACTTATTTATGCTTAACCTGCTAAGATCCAAGGAAAAGTTAAAAAACAAAAAATATTTCTAGTTCAGAAAAGCAAATTATTATCACCGAGCAACGGATACATAGACTTAAAGCAAAGGCATTTTTTGCCTTATTAAAGCAGCCGCTAGAAAATACAGCGGTTTTTTCGTTTGATTGTCAGAAAAATTTGCCTTTGCCGAAGCTTCCGGATCAAGCTAGTTATTTTAGTCAACATATTAACTATTAAAACTTTACGGTAATTTATGGATCATCAGCAGCACAGTTGGTTCCAGAAAATGTTTATTCTTATGTTTGGACGGAGGTTGATTTTCCCAAAAATTCTAATTCGATAGCTTCAGATGTTTGGGATGTACTGAATAAGTTTAACTTTCTCAATGAAATCGATACAATTCGTTTATTTGCTGATAGATGTGGGGGGCAAAATAAGAATATTATAATGATGACCATGCTTTCTGTTTGGTTGATGACGAAAGCTCCCAAAAACATAAAGACCATTAACATAATATTCCCCGTAGTAGGACATTCTTTTATACCACCTGATAGGTTGTTCGGAATAATTGAAAGAGAGATTAAAAAGAAATCTACTATTTTAAAAACTTCTGACTACAAAGATATTATAGCAAATAAGTCGACAATTAGAAAATTGGGTTAAGATTGGCAGGTGTATGACTGGAAGAATCAAGCACAAGTAAACACCAAAGCACCATCCTTATGGCACTTTCAGTTTATTAAGGCTAAAAGGTTTGTGCTTACTAAAGAGAAAACCAATGCACTAATACGAGGTGAGCCCAATTATTGTGTTGACGTCGGTGAAGCCAAGTCTGTTGTCAAGAGAGGAATAAAATTGACACGTATCAATCCTACTCAACTTCCTATTGGGTGTAAACTCAAAGGCGATAAATCGACAATAATTTCTCTTCTCAAAAAACATTATGGAAATGCCTGGGAAGAAAATCCTGATTTGGTTTTCTTTAAAGAAAATCTTGTTAACCCTCGAATGGTGGAAAACCAAAATTCTGTAAACGATGTTGAAGCTGGCTGCAGTGGTTTAAAACCTTGCGATATTAATTTACCAATTTAATGTAATATGTAAATCACTGTTTAATTTCTTTGTGAATAAAATTTGTTTCAAACTATTGATGTAAAATTTTTTGGTGCAAAACTCGCTAAATGCATTCTTTTTTCTTCATTTATTTAAAAAATATGCACTATTTTTTTAAAATATGTTAAAAACTATTAGAGGTGTATATGTTCTAAAGGCACGCTAACATCATTAATTAGTTAATAAAAAATATAATGCAAAAAACGTTTTTTGTACTTTTCTCAAATTGACTTTACATGCATTAAGCGAGTTTTGCATCTCGTGCACTGATTTTACAAATCTAAAATATCGTAGTTCTTTCATATTTACTTTTATTGTTTTACAAGCTTGGTTTAAATACATAACATTTTTTCTTGTTGAATTCTTGCGACTTATTGTACCTTGTATCTTGCATGTACAATAAGCACTTCGTGCAGAAATGTGCGTTGTGAAATGGACAGACAGGTACTGAATTTCCAAATGAAACATCGAATTTATAAAAAAAAAACTGTATCAGCCTACGGATGTTAAGTAATAGACGTAGTCGGTTTAATTCCGATGAATAATGCATGTTAGCGATATATTTCTTAAGATAAATACCAAGGTTTCAGAGTGTAACAAGAGATACACTACGGAAAAATCCTTTAAAAGAAAATGTATCAACATCGTACAAATCATTATTAAGTTATACTTCTCAAAAAAAATATTTTATTTTCAAAATAAATTACAATTTACAAAGATATTTACTACAACTAGAAAAAAACTTATAATACTTATCGTGCGCTTCTTTCTTCCTTCTTAATAGCCTCTGATCTTTGGAATTTGCTGACTCTAGATAGTCAAGGAGCTTCTATAACATTTCTCCTCCCTACTTTGGTTCGGACTTCGTCCTCGAAGTCCTAGTGACTTCTGCAATTAATTTATTCAGAATTTAAATTTGGGCAGGAAGTTTCGTACCAAATAGAATTTGGGAAATTCTTCTTTCGTGCTAAAAATGCTAAAACAAAAAAAGTATAACAATTGAAGTGGTTCTCAAAATTTTCAATTCTGAACAGAAATTCACTGACCTTTCCTTCGTAGATTGTATTTGGACCACACCCAGAATCGTCCACGCTCCACAATAATGTGATCTGCCACTATTCGCCTCGGCTTTCTTCTTTTCGTATCTGCAATCCTCCTGCAGCGACTGTACGAAACAACCTGACTCAATTCTCCAACAATTAACACTAGAAATTTAGTTCTGCAAACACTCAGCTACTTCTCAATGACACAAGGACCTCTTTCTGTCAACTTGGTGCCGCCAAACTATTTCCTACGTATTCCAGAAACTGCCCACTTTAGATCCAAGGATATTCTTTCATTGACTTGTAATCTCCTTTCACAATTCTGCTAACTTTTTTTCACAATTCCGGTATCCAAACTCACGAACACATCCTCTACGTGACCTTTCCTTTCGATGATCAAAACAACTGCCACTTTCTCTCATACATCGACTATCAATTCTCCCAATAAAAAAAACTGTCCAATCAAAAAGCTTTATTTTGTTTACAATCATTAAGAAAAAACTCCATTACTGTTTCCAGAGAAACTAAAATTTTTGCTTTAAAACTGGCTTCCCTTTGGTTACAAATACATTATTTATTCCTATAACAAAAGGTTAATTACAAAATCTTAATCCTAGGTCATATACGAACAATGAAAAGATTATAATGAGTATGGGTTTTCTAATTCTATATAAAAAGATTTTACCTGCGAGTGTTTAAAAATCAGTTGTTGACACGCAAAACTTTCTGTTAATCTAATCTTATCTTAATCTAATACATAAATTTTATTTACCAGGATGTCTTGAAAATTTATTTAAATGATCTATTTATTAATTTTTATTTTTTTTTGGCTGAGAAGAAGAAGTATGACAATATATTTACTATTTTATATTTATTTTACAATTAGTCTCAAATACTATTGTAAATGTATTTGAAAATTAAGCAACTACTGCAATAATTTCCAAGATTCCTTTTTGATGAATCAAATAATGTACTTATATGTTTTATAGCGTGTATATTAACAAAGGGCAATTAAAACTTCCAGGTTCAGACTGTAAACTGTAAATGACAATAGCCTTTCTAAGTTTGCACCGAAAATTATTTTAGTTCGGTAATTAGACTTCCGAAATTAATTAAACTGTGTGCATAGCTAAAGTTTACACAAATTCGTCGAATGTACTCCAATGGTTAATACAGCTGAGAAACTGCATTTGTAATAGGTTAGAGAAGTCCAACTTTTGAAACAAACGTGAAATTCTGATAATTAGACTAGATCTTTGTTTTGAATACAATCGGTAAAATAAACTTGACTCTATTCCTTGATAAATTCTTCATTATAAAACGAAACTAATTGGGGTCACGATAACTTCAAAATTTAACCACCTCAGAAGTTGTCTATGTTATTCGAAATACTAGCCTTAAACTGATATAGCTTATACAATGGGTATTATTTACATTTTAAGACTTAGCAACACTGAGTATTGTTTAATATATTCATTAAAAAGTGTCAACTTTTTAGAATAATCCTCTTCAGACCTTTCCATTTTATAGTTTGTAGTTCCTAGTATAATTCGTTTAGGCAACTATGACTCGGTTTTTGACCAGTGACACACAATTTCGGAAATAGCGAAAAACCCCGGCTTTTGGAGGTTTTTATTGCAGAAATAGAGACAGAATAAGCAAATTATAATATTGATGCTTCCAAATATTCCACTTCCACCAGAAAACGTTCGAACACGATGGGAAACATAGTTGGAAGCCGCTTTTTCTATCCAGACTATTTCGTAGATTTAAAAATGTAATTGACGCTTTAACAAATGAAAGTTCCCAATTTCTGCTAGACGCTAAACAATTTTTTAAAAACAACGTTCTTGAGCAGCAACGTTCATTCATTCAATCAAATTTTAATTTGTCAAACAACTACTACTCAATTAGAATCATCAAAGTTGTCCTTGGTAGAAAGCATATATATATATATATATATATATATATATATATATATATATATATATATACTATAAAAACTTGGTTATTTCCTCCATTTTTTTCGGTTCCTTTCTTTCTCTCTTCAATTTCTCACGCCTATTTCTGACAAGTCTTGTTTTACTGCTTCCAACCACTTCTTCTTTGGGCAAGCCATCTAGCTCTTTGAGCTCGTTTTTTTGCCGTAATTGCTATTTTTCCTTACATCTTCATTTCCTAACATGCTTATTTAAAATCGATAAATAGCTTATGATATCCTAAATTTTGTTCGTAGCTATTTTGTATTAATTTTAACATACTTAATTAACATTTTATCAGTAGTTGTTCTTCCTTATCTAAAACCTTCCTGGTATTCTCCAATGACGTTGTAATCATATTTTATTATCTTTTCCCAATAATTTTTGTAAGTATTTTATAAACCACTTCTATGAGTGCTATACCGCTATAGTTTTCGCACTCCGTTTTGTCTCCTTTTTATAGATAGGAAATAAGAGCACTATTCCATTATTTCGACATTTCTTCCTTTTGCCAAATTATTAGTGTCAAGTAAAATATCCTTTCCTTCAATCTTTCGCCATCTTCCTTAAAAATCTCTGCTGGGATACCACTTTCTCCTGCACTTTTGTTATTTTTTAGGTCTCTTATTATTTCTTTGACTTCATTCAGAGTTGGTTCCTCGCGCGTCCCTTTTTCATCTTCTTGCCAATTCTCAATTCCCTCAAGTTCCTCTTGTTGGTCTGTATTTAATAGATCTTCGAAATATTCCGCCCATCTGTTTAGTTTTTTTGTTGTTTCACCTAGAAGTAAGCCTTCTTTGTTTCTGCAATGCTGTGGATTCTTCTTTGTAGTTTCTCTGGATTTCTGAACTTCTTGGTAAAAATTCTTTACCTTTTTGTTTATGTAGGCTTTTTCTGTGATTTTCAATTGCTTTTTGATCTGTTTCTTTTTTTTTCTGTAAATTTTTTTCACTTCCTTTTTTCTTGCCACATAGTTTTCGATTCCATTTCGGGTATTTTTATTTTATCTCTTTGTAGTTTAATCCTGTTTCTTCTTACCAAAACATTTCTACATTCTTCATTGAACCAGTCCTTACAACAAACAATTCGAAGTACAACAACAGTTCATTGACACAACATTAGAAAGTTAGTTTTTAATTTAAACCAAAATTTTCAAGGTGAAAATGAACCAGTACAAAGAGTAATAGAAACTGTAAACAATAGTGTAATTCATAGCGAAAAACCAAAAGAAAAAAGCAGCAGTTAGATTTAGAACAAAAACCAGATAAAGAATGTGAAGAACTTGGAATTACAAAAAGTGGAACTAAAAGGATGCGGAAGAAAACAAGTATAACTTTAAAAGAAAAAGTACAAAACAGAATAAAGAAGTTGAAAGAAGATCATCCCACGCGTGATCCTTGTGGTGAAAAATGTCGCTACACATGTCGTATCAAATTTTTGAAAGAGTGGTCACAGCAATGTAATGCCTAATTTTGGGAAAAAAATTATACCGAAAGACGAGACTTTATCGTCTTATACGCCACTGCGCTCCCGGTAAAAAGAGATCGAGGTATATCGCAAACACAATTCATTTCGATATTTTTTAATGACCAAAAAGGCGAAAGAGTCAGGGTATGTAACACATTTTTTCCAGTGACTCTTAGATATTATAAAGAAAATAATTCGGATATTTATGATACCCTAACATCTGGTGATAAAAATACAATGACAGGTACGGCGTCAGATATAACCGACAAAAGGGAATGTATTCTAATCATAAGAAAATTGACAGAAGCGTCAGTAGAAATCTTACAGAGAGTTACAACCCAAGTATTGGTCATTACAGAAGAGAACATGCACCAACTCGCCGATACCTCCCAAATGATGTGACCATTCAAAGGATGTATGATGACTTTAGACGAAGTGAAAACTTTTGTGACTGTTCTTACGATTTATACAAAAATGTTGTTAATAAACTCAATATATCATTCACGAAACTCAGTCATGAAGAATGTGGCATGTGCTTCAAGTTTAAAGAACATAATAAAGACCACAGTCAGGAAAACTTCATCATCAGATTGTTTGGTTTGCGTCTGTTGGAAGAGCCCTATTGCAAAAGCTAAAGATCAAGACGATTATATAAAGAACATACAAAACAACAGTCTTCCAATGACACCATGTTCTTTTGTGCTGATCTTCAAAAAGTTAAGTTGCCACGCATGGATTACTTTAAAGAAGTCGTGTTTACTCGAAGAATGGTAGTATTTAATGAAAGTTTTGTACCTATTGGTACTAAACGTAAGACCAAACCTCTTGCGGTACTGTGACATGAGGCAATAGGTGAAAGAAAAAAAAGAAGACATCCTAAATTCCTTTTACTCGTTTTTTTTTGTAGAGATGTAAAACATATTTGTATTTGACTGGATAATTGCTCAGCACAAAATAAGAACTGGACTTTCTTTACCTTTTTGGTGTATTTGTTAATTATTGCCCGGAGATTTCTGTCGACGCCATTGATATTTTTTATTTCGAACCAGGTCCAGCTTTTATGCCATCTAATCACCGTGGATTTTGGCTAACCATTTAAGAGTCAGAGAAACCAGATTTATTAAACACTGACTGACGCTGAATGAGTCATAAAAACATACACAGTTCCTAAAAACATAAGTTGTATTTTCAATAATCCTTTTATCTTCAGTATGTATAAAATTAGTTAATTTTTAAAGTAAAAAGCTTGAACTGCCTATACGTGGAAGTTAGGGTTTCTTAGAATCTGATAGGTCAGCATCCAACTTTAAAATAAAAAGCCCTAAATCAATTTTTCTCCTAAAAAATTTAAATATTCTTATGTTAACGTTAAAACCATAATTTTAACATTGAATCAAAACCATTTACACATTAAATTCATTTAAAAATATCAAAACTATGATGCTGGAGAAAACATTGGTTCTGCTTGTCTCCTGTAAAATTTTGTTCATTGGAGATAGGGATTTTTAACTTATAAGAGCAGTATTGGAGAGAGGGGATAAATCAATTATTAATACTGAAATTATCGCACAACTATTTCTGCAAAAATATCAGAATGCCAAATCTCACATTGAGATATACCTGTTTTTTCACAAATCCGCCCTGGTCTATAGGTATATTGATGAAATTCTGTAGGAAAATAAGAAAATAATACAAAAACATAATTAACGCAAAGAAAAAAGTAAAAAGATATAATTTAAATTGACTTTGCAATTAAAGCACAGTGCGCAAAGTGTGTACCTATAAACATATCAAAAGCAGAGGCTAGTGTGTGTGTAGATGAAAAAACAAATTGGAAACCCGTTTTATCATTAGAATAAATAATTAAACTACATATTTTTCACTCAAAAAGTAAATTAACAAATCTGTTGTTAGTGTAAAAAATACAATGAAAAACTAACCGGAATTTTTGGATATTTTTGTTGGTTTTGAAAGGCAGGGATGGAATAACTTAAAATGAAAATAGTTTAAACAGGTTGATAGATTAAAAATTATGGAGTTTTAAAATAATTGGACAATGATAAGCTGATAAGTAATGATTTTGATGACCAATAAATGTGAAATCGTCCTATTATGTTAGTATTTATGAATTTAAATAAAAATAAGAACAGAGTGTTTTGCTGTTTATATTCATTTACTCTTTTAACCAAATGCTACAATTTCTCTTTTAAAATGAAGGCAGAAATACATTACAAGAAACTAAATCCACGGTTATATTTATACAAAAACTAATAGTACTAAAACAAGTTCCACTCATACCGACCGATATCTTTAACATTCTCCATGTTTAAGTTACTAGAAAAAATTATTAATAATATACTAAGATGACACCTAAGAGACAAGATTTAATTATTCCAGAACAAAGTGGTTTTAGAGAGCAAATGTCAACCCTAGATAATATCATAGATTTAGAAAGTGACATTTCTGAAGCATTCGCACTAACTAATAAATGTCTAGCGGTTTTCTTTGACATATCAAGAGCTTTCGATACAGCCTGGCAAGATTATATAATAAAAAAATTACATAGTTGGAACATCCAAGATCACTGTTTCCTTTATTAAAACTTCCTTCAAAATAGAGCTTTCAGAGTTAGGACAAACAACACAACATCAGATATAATGTATCTAGAAAATAGCATTCCTCAAGGCTCGGTTATAAGTCCTACGCTCTTTATAGTGGCAATCAATGATATTTTCAAAAATCTAAAATGTCTATAAAGGCACGCGTCTACGCGGATGATCTTGTTTTTTGCAAAGGTAAAAACAAAAAAATATCTTTTGTCACACACTGTTTTCTAAGAAAAATGTCACAAACACCCCCAACTTAAGACTATGTGATAAGAACCTAAAACGTGTAATGTCAATAAAATTCTTGGGCATGACATTCGTAGAAACGCTAAGCTGGAAATTTCATATAACAAATTTGATCTTATCTTGTCACAAGCGGTTAAATCTTCTAAAAACTCTTGCCAATAAAGAATGGGGTGCGGATCGCCAAACACTTTTAATGTTATACAGAACATTAATCAGATTAAAATTAGATTATGGATCTACTGTGTATTCTACAGCCACTAAGACACTGCTAAAAAAACTTGACAGTCTTCACAATCTATCTTTAAGTATAATATCTGGAGCTTTTCGCAAAACACCAATCGAAGTATTTTGTGAAGTGGTAAACCGTTCTTAGAAATGTTGCTCTAGCTTGTCCAATTCTTATTTTTATTTCTTCTGTATACTCGTTATTTTCATTAATAATTGTACCAAGATATCTGTATTTTTTACTTTTTCTATTGCAACCCCTTTTATCTTTAAAATGTCTTGTTGTGTTTTGGAAATTGTCATAAATTCTGTTTTATTAGCATTAAGCTTTAGTCCGCTTTCCTCACTAGCATTTACTATATTATCTAAAAGTGTCTGTAGATCTTGTATATTCTCTGCAATTAGCATAGTATCGTCGGCATATCTGATATCGTTGATGGGTCTGCCGTTGACTTTTATTCCAATTGTTACATTTTCGACTGATATTTTAAATATTTCTTCCGAATATAGATTGAACAATAAGGGGGAGAGTATGCAACCTTGCCTTACGCCTCTTTTATCTATACTTCTTCCGAAAGTTCTTTGCCTACTCTGACTTTTGCTGTTTGGTTAAAGTAGAGATGAGTTTTTACTCTTAAGTCTTTTTTGAAACTCAAATTGGGTTTCAGTGATGTGTTGTTCCACTTTTCTAAAAATTCTTAAATGGATAATTTTTAAGAAAATCGTTTGTATCGTTTACATTTTTGTTTTTGTATGATCTTCTTTTACCCATTAGTTGCTGAATCTCATCTGTTATCCATGGAGTCTTAGCTTCATCGATTTTGTGACTACTGAGCATATCTTTATCACATATCATTAATGTGTTTCTTAAATATTTCCCATTTTTCATTGGAATCTTTATTATCATTGATTATTGTTTTGCTTAACTCCTCGTTAATTTTCAACGTTATGTTACGATTTTAAATGTTATGGCGTATAGAACTGTAAATATTTTATGACTAATTCTTTTGTATTGATTCTCGTAATTTCTAGGTCAAAAATATACCTGACATCATTTGGGTCCCCTTCGCTAAACAAACAACAATCGAATGTTCTGGGGACGACAAGCCGATAAAAAACATACCAGTTTTGAGACCAGGCGCCGCTGTGTCTACATCGAGAACATCATGGTATTTTCTACACCTTTCTGTTTACAGGCTTGGAATTATATAAATAACGGAAAACTTTCATTAAGGAGTCAGTCATAAGAAGATCGGTAAACGCGATATTTAAATGTAACGAAACGTGAAATAAATACATTTGTAAAGTTATTTAATAAATTAGTAATTAGCTATCGTGAGTTTTAATAAATTAGAATATAGACAATAAATTAGAATAAAGACAAATAAACTAGAACAATATAAATATATATCACAGTGGTGTCGGTGTGGGATTTGAATATAAATCAAACAGTGATTTTTGAAAAAGACTTTTGAATTCTTGAAAAGACTTTTGAACTTTTGAAAATTATTGTTCATCGGGAACATCCGCGTATTTCGGTAGTGATCGTTGTACGAAAGAACATTTAAAAAAGTACGTGTGTGCTTGACCAAAGATGCTGCTAGTAGAACTTTCAGTGAAACAGTTGCGTGAGCAACTAGAAGAACGCGATGAAGACTGCAGCGGGTCCAAGAAGATCCTCCAAGAACGACTGAAGACTGTTATCAACAAGAATGGAGACGACCCAGAGACATTCCAGTTCCAGTCAGCAGAAGAAGCCGTTTTAACGAAAATAATTGATGGAAAATTCGAGACTGTTTCCAAAAGATTCGATGAAACGTCTCAAATGATCGAAGAAACTTCTCAAATTATTAAAGAAACAGCTAGACAAAACGACGAGAAATTTGAAAATATGTCTAGAAGATTCGACGAAGTATGTATTCAGAATAGTGAGAAGTTTGAAGAAGTCTCTAAAACATTTGATAAAGTTGAAGAGAAAATCAAACAGTTAGAGACCATGATAACTAACACGAGAGGGCTACCACCAATTAATACGGTAGTTTTAGATCCGGTAGAGATAAAAGAAGACGAGACGAAATGTAAGTTGGAAACACGGCCAAAATTTGAAGGAAGCGGAGGTTATGTTCATGTCAAAGTTCCAACTTTCGACGGAAAATCGTCATGGAACAACTACATGAAACAGTTCGAATCAGCTGCAAGAGCGAATGGATGGTCAGAAAAAGAAAAGGCTGTAAACCTGACTATAGCTCTTCGAGGAGATGCCTTAGATGTGCTCCAGACCATAGCCGTAGAGGAGACGGATGATTTCGAACAACTGAAAAAGAGGTTAAATATGCGATATGGCCACGAACACTTGGAACATGTATATCAGTCGCAGCTCAAAAATCGAAGACAAAAGAAAGATGAGGCTCTTCAAGAATATGAAGTAGATATCGCCAGATTAGCGCGATATGCTTATCCAACAGCTCCCGAAGACATGATGGAAAAGTTGGCCATTCAAACGTTTATTGATGGTCTTCGTGATCATGAAATGCAGAGAACATTACGATTAGCTCGTCACAAGACGCTGATGGATGTCTTATCTGCCGCCCTCGAATATGAGTCAGCTACGCAGGCCTCTGGCGGGTATAGCAAAGTTAGGACTGTAAAAGAGAAAGGAGATGAAGATAAACTTGACCAGCTCGTTAATATGATGAAAAGCATGACATACAAGAAAACGAAGACCATAAGATGCTGGAATTGTGGCGAAATAGGACACGTACGAAGTTCATGTAAGCATCCTAGGTACGACACAAATCAAGAAACTCACCATCAGGAAAACTAGAACGGGTCGGCCTTAGGGGGGCAGCTTCGACCCAGAACTTTTCCAAAGACCCTCTGATACTAATAGCTTCTTTGAAATGTCGTGAAGATAGTGTATATGTAGATGGAGAAATAAATGGTAAAAAGCATACGTTGTTGGTGGATACGGGAGCGACCAGAAGCATTATTCGCCCGACAGTTATAAACAGCAATAAGAAACTGTTACCAACGAGGTTGCGACTGCGGACCGCTACAGGTGAAAATGCCAACATTCATGGAGAAATCCAGGTACAATTAGGAATTGGAACAGAAAAGTTCGTCCATACTGTTATAGTTGCTGACATCGAAGAGGATGTTATATTAGGAATGGACGTAATGAATACGCATGGATTCCAATTGGATTTTAAGAATAAGATAATCAAAGTTGGTAACGAGGAGGTATTTCTCCATCCACATGATGACAACACTATGCAAGCAGCCGTTAAAGAAGATACAGTCGTGTCTGCGAAAAGTGAAACGATAATAGTAGCGCGGCTACAGGGAATTGTGGACGAAGGAACACCTGTTATGATGGAGCCTTGGAATCATGACGACGAAGTTGGCCGTGGAATCATAATTGGAAAAGAATTAGTGACTTCGGCTAAAGAAATTCCTATGAGACTTATTAATGTCAATGACTACCCAGTGACCATCAAGAAAGAGACAAAAGTAGGAACTTGTGTACCTGTCACATCCATAATCCGTCAGACGACAACGTCTGATAATTCCAACGATAAATTTGATCAAATGGTTGCGGTTGCTGGACAGTCTCTGAATCAGATTGAGAAAAGGAAATTAAGGGAATTTCTTCGGCAGTATCGTGATATTTTCGTACCGAAAGGAGGAAAGACGGGAAGAACTACCGTTGTTAAGCATAAAATTGATACTGGTAATGCTAAGCCAATTCGTCAAACAGCTCGACGATTACCACAGGCGAAAAGAGAGGAAGCTGAAACGATTGTTCAGGAAATGAAGAAAGACGGGGTGATAGAACCTTCTACGAGCCCATGGGTCTCTCCGGTGGTCCTGGTTAAGAAGAAAGACGGAACAACGAGGTTCTGTGTGGATTACCGTTTGCTGAACAACGTTACCAAGAAAGATAGTTATCCTCTGCCTCGGATCGATGACACATTAGACACATTGGCTGGAAGTAAATTATTTTCTACTTTGGACTTGAAGTCTGGATACTGGCAGGTAGAAATGGACCAGGTAGATAAAGAAAAGACAGCCTTCACCACAGGATCTGGATTATGGCAATTCAACGTTATGCCATTTGGACTTTGTAACGCTCCTGCGACATTTGAGAGGCTTATGGAAAATGTGTTGAGAGGCTTATCTTGGAAAACATGCCTAGTTTATCTAGACGACATAATCGTCTTGGGGAAGACATTTGAAGACCATCTGAAGAATTTAGAAAACGTTTTTAATCGACTTAAAGCTGCCCAATTGATGTTAAACCCCAAGAAGTGCCAGCTATTTCAAGGTAAAGTCAATTATCTGGGTCATATAGTCAGTAAACAAGGAGTGGCCGTGGATAAGGGAAAAATCGATTCTATTAAGGAATGGCCAAAACCAACTGACAAACATCAAGTGAGAAGTTTTCTGGGACTGTGTACTTACTACCGGAGGTTTATTAAGAAGTTTGCAGATATCGCTAAACCATTAACGCGACTTACAGAGGAAGCAAGAGAATACCGCTGGGATGTAGACTGCCAGAATGCCTTTGAAACCTTAAAAAAGCATTTAATCACAGCACCAATTTTAGGGTATCCACTGCCAGAAGGAGAGTTCATCTTAGATACAGATGCAAGTAATGTGGGAATTGGAGGAGTGCTGTCTCAGATTCAAGGAGGACAGGAAAGAGTCCTTGGATATTTTAGTAAAGTTCTCTCAAAACCTGAGCGAAATTATTGCGTCACGAGAAGAGAACTTCTGGCAGTAGTGAAATCAGTAGAGTACTTCTATCAATACCTCTATGGAAGAAAGTTTTTAATCCGAACCGACCATGCCGCCCTTAAGTGGTTGATGCAGTTTAAGAATCCAGAGGGTCAGATAGCCAGGTGGATCGAACGACTCCAAGAATATGATTTTAAGATTGAGCACCGGGCCGGAGTTAGCCACCGAAACGCTGATTCTCTTTCCAGAAGGCCATGCCCAGCAGAGTGTTCCCACTGCAACAAAACGGAATCCAAGGAAGCAGCAGTGCTAAGAACGACGGTGATCAACGACGACTGGACGCCTACCAAGATCAGGGAAGAACAAGAGAGAGATCCAGTTATAGAGAAAATCCGAAAATGGAAAGAGGAAAACCGTCGACCACCTTGGCAAGAAATATCGAACCTAGGCTCAGTAGTTAAGACATATTGGGCCCAGTGGGACTCATTTATCATGGAAGATGGCTTGCTCAAACGAGTCCTGGAAAATGATGACGGTTCAGAGAAGAGAAGACAGTTGGTGATTCCAAAGAGCAGAATAGCCGAAGTACTTCGTCAGTTACACGACAGTCCATCAGGAGGGCATTTTGGTGTGAAGAAGACCCTTCAGCGAATTCGGGAACGGTTTTATTGGATGAACAGTTCCGACGATGTAAAAGACTGATGTAAGAAATGTACTATTTGTGCTACGAGTAACGGGCCTTATCGAAAAAGGAGAGCTCCTATGAGACAATATAATGTTGGAAGCCCGTTTGAAAGAATAGCTTTGGACATTGCTGGGCCGTTTCCAGAAAGTGATAATGGAGGCAAGTACATGTTGGTAGTAATGGATTACTTCACTAAGTGGGTCGAGATTTACGCACTTCCAGACCAGAAGGCGGCCACCGTTGCAGATAAGTTGATCCAAGAATATATCAGCTGATTTGGAGTGCCTTTGGAGATCCATAGTGACCAAGGCAGGAACTTCGAAAGCGATTTATTCCAAGGAATATGTGATAGACTAGGTATGAAGAAAACAAGAACTACGGCTTATCATCCGCAATCGGATGGTATGGTAGAACGAATGAATAGAACAGTTGGCAAGTATTTGACAAAGATGGTGTCCGATCATCAGCGAGACTGGGACCAATATCTCCCGTTCTTCACAATGGCCTACAGATCTGCTGTTAATGAATCAACAGGCCAGACACCAGCCAGAGTCCTATTCGGACGCGAGATGCGACTACCTTGTGATCTAGAGTTTGGGTGTCGACCTGGAGAAGATGTAGCAGGTGAAGATTATGTGATCGAATTGCGAAGAAGAATGGACGATGTACACGAGTTGGTCCGTTCCCATCTCCAGATCGCTAGTGACCGAATGAAGAAACGGTACGATACGCAAGCCGAAAAGGGGTGTTTTAAGAAGAACGACAAAGTCTGGCTTTATAATCCCAAAAAGCGAAAAGGTTGTTCCCCCAAGTTGCAGCAGTTTTGGGAAGGTCCATACCTCATTATGGAAAAGATCAATGATGTCATTTATCGAATAAGCAAGATTCCGAGGGGAAAGCCGATGATAGTACACCATAATCGGCTGGCGTCTTTCGAAGGCGACCACGACGTAGATGAAGAAGTGGAAATAAACCAAGTCCAAGATGTGTCTGACCTCACGTTTGAGGAATTCATGGGTGCCTATGGAGGTACCGGTACAGCAAGACATGGTGTTACCACTGAAGAAAGGCAAGATCTACTCGCGCTTCCCGATGACTACTCACTGGCCCTTACCATCCCGGCCAGTATCAAAGATGCACCAGGGTTGGCATCCGTCTTTCGAAGGAAGTTTGGTCGAGTTGCAGAACTTCAATGCCAAGTGCCAGCTCCTGGTAAAACCTTGAAACTTCAAGATGCATCACGTTACCTTTTCTACCTGGTAACAAAAGACACTGCCCGTGACCAACCTACCTACCGAGATGTATGGGAAGCCTTACTTCAGTTGAGAGAGCACGTACTAGAGTCCGACGTGCAAAAGTTAGCCATGCCAAAGTTGGAGTGCCGCCAATTAGATTGGAGGGTTATCCGAAATATGGTGGAGGAGATGTTTAAAGACACCGAAGTCCAGGTGTTAGTCTGTTGCAATCCGCATAGTTACTGGTGCGGAGAGAAAACCGTCCCTTGTCATTTCTATACAACTGGAAGTTGTAAAAGAGGGTCCAGTTGCCGATATCAGCATGTCGTTCCAGTTCCAGTCCCGACAAGGTTCCAGGAGGAACCATCTTTTAAGAGGGGGGCAATGTTACGATTTTAAATGTTATGGCGTATAGAACTGTAAATATTTTATGACTAATTCTTTTGTATTGATTCTCGTAATTTCTAGGTCAAAAATATACCTGACATCATTTGGGTCCCCTTCGCTAAACAAACAACAATCGAATGTTCTGGGGACGACAAGCCGATAAAAAACATACCAGTTTTGAGACCAGGCGCCGCTGTGTCTACATCGAGAACATCATGGTATTTTCTACACCTTTCTGTTTACAGGCTTGGAATTATATAAATAACGGAAAACTTTCATTAAGGAGTCAGTCATAAGAAGATCGGTAAACGCGATATTTAAATGTAACGAAACGTGAAATAAATACATTTGTAAAGTTATTTAATAAATTAGTAATTAGCTATCGTGAGTTTTAATAAATTAGAATATAGACAATAAATTAGAATAAAGACAAATAAACTAGAACAATATAAATATATATCACAGTTAGTTCTCCTTTTATATTCGAGT
This sequence comes from Diabrotica balteata, assembly GCA_918026665.1. Classification (NCBI taxonomy): domain Eukaryota; kingdom Metazoa; phylum Arthropoda; class Insecta; order Coleoptera; family Chrysomelidae; genus Diabrotica; species Diabrotica balteata. The sequence continues at coordinate 121,738,516 of OU898283.1, read as the reverse complement.
GTTTTAGCAGAGCGCTTATTTGTTGTGTCTTTTGTTGATTTTTTTATTTTCTTTAAGTGGATTTCGAATTTTATGATTAATGGATTATAGTCTGATGACACATCTGTTCCTGGATATGTCTTTGCCGATTTGATGGAGTTACTGTATCTCTTATTGATAAGGATTTAATCTATCTGGTTTCTGATAATTTTTTCTTTGCTATCCATAGGTGATTTTCATGTATATAATCTACGTGGCGGTAACTAAAAGAATGTATTTCCGTAATGTAACTAGCCGATATAGGAACAAAACAAGTTATGGTTAAACAAGCCTGGCAAAAACTGCGATCAACCACTATCGCGATGCCATTATAGTGGTGAATATCTTAATTTCCTGAGTAGTATATTTTGGCACTGTCAACACCCTAGACAGATCTAGGCCATCTGGTATCGCTTAGTCCCATTATATTGAATTTTAGTCGCCTCATCTCATGTATTACATTGTGGATCTTCCCTGCTTCATATATAGACTTCACATTCCAGGTACCTATCTGCAGTTCGTTTATATTTTTGTGCCTGACGCGGGGTTTTCGCATGTTGGCGACCTGGGAGGCCCCGCGGTCTAACTGAGAATTGCCTCCCCTGCCGGATCTTGGTATCCGATGTCCATGATCAGTAGTTGTGAAATTGTCATTTATAATAGCCATGATAATTGACAAGAGATATCTATTTAAAGATCTTTAATGTAGTGGTTTCTCGTTGCCTTCTACATCCTTCTGCCGTTGACCACTTCTTTGGTTCATCCGCCTTTGGAGTCGATTTCTCAACTCCAGGACAAAAGAGTGCCCTATCACTTACCAACTCATCCGCCCGTAGCCGTTGGTCAGTAAGTGAGAGATTGCTTATACCGGCAATCACTCGGTCCCTATCTGCATTGGCCATCTATAGATAGATGTTGCCCATCTTCTACCACGTGGAGGTTGCAGATTTGGATTTTTCTTTCATTGGGATTGAGACCTTTCGACATAGCCTAATCCCTCCAGAGCTTTAGAATATTTTTTTAGGAGATTTTAGGTCTACAGTACAATATTTCAAACATAAAAAGTTTCTTAATCTCAATTAACGTTTTAAATGTTTTAACGTTTTAAATTTTAAACTATCTAAACTAATATTATAAATGTAATACAAAGTGTTGTTCGCTATCATTGTATCACTAATAGCCAATTTGGCTAATACGATCTTGTTAATAAAAAAAAAATTGAAGAAACTTCGCATTAAACGCTCTTCTAAGCTATTTTTTGCGAATTGTGTTTACATATACGTTTTAAAAGTTATCTTCGTGTGTTTAAGTCATATATTATATAAGAAAAATTCGAGATATTGTTATTTTGACATTTCGATTTTCACTTCAGATTTAATTTTCGGTTTTATTAAAAAATAGTAAAGAAATATTGAAGCTTCTCTCAACTACTGTTTATTTTTGTGGTATGTATATCAAATATAACGTTTGATGTAACCCCACACATCACCACATTTCAGTGTACGTTGTTACACAAATAACTATATTAAATAGGTGCTGGGTAAACTTTGCCCAACGTTAATTAGATTTTTACCCCATTTCCGACTGCAAACGGTAACTCTATATTTAGTAAACGATAAACAACTTCAATAAAACCATTTGAATTAGAAGAAATCCAATTACGAAGCACAAATATTTAAAAGAGTGTATTAGGTTTTCGCAAATCCTCAGGTTAATTAAAAATACAGGTATAAAAAAATATGCTTTTCTCTATTATAACTACTCTTCTATTATAACTGAGCAATCGTAGCCAAGCTCCTTGATAGTCCGAGCCATTTTACAAAATTTGAATTTTTTTTATTTATAAATTACAGCCGCATTCACTATAATGGTTATTAGCGGCGGCTACAGAATGACAAAATTAGAGTTTATAAAATATTCCTATAGATTTTAAGCTTATATACCTATATTATTAAATAGAGTCTTCAAAACTCTCCTATCGTAGCTTAATTGTGTATTGGATCAATTTAAGACAACGATTATTGTGAATATTAGGATTTAACAACAAATGAGAACATATCCGCTAAATTATAGGACGGTATCTATAATCAGCCATTGTTGGCTACTAGCAGCAATCATTAAATGAAAGCTGTACATCGGGAAATCTTAGCGGTGAATTCTTGAAGATCATCGAGTGTGACCAGTGTCGTTTGTATTTATGAAGTAATAATATAATAAGTGATGGAATTACGTATGTGTCTGAAGTATTGAACAATTATGTTATATACTACTTCAGAAACAGATTGTGAAAGTTATACCAAGAATTGGATAAGGATTTTTAAAGGATTAAAAATTAGTGTAGAGAGGAAATATAGAAATGTCCGTACTTATGTATATTAATATTGACAGTCTTTTATTATAAAATTTAAGCCATATATACAATAAAATTTCTTTCTTTTGAAGGTCTGTCAGAAATTTAAAGAAAATAAGAAAATCTAAAATATGTTCAAGCTCTTTTGGTTATCTTTGTAACATATGCAAGAGAGTTATTTGTCAGTAATGTAATGAAACCCATAGACTTCTTTTTCTTTGAGTGCCTCTCCTATCGAAGATTGGATATCATTAGGGCGATTTTAATTTTATTTACTGCTGTTTTGAATAATTCGTTAGTGGTACAGCCAAATCATTCTTTTAAATTTCTCATCCAGGACATTCCTTTACGGCCTGGATTTCTGCGTCCTTGGATTTTTACTTGCATTATATTTTGTAGGAATGTGTACTTTTATCCTCTCATTAGGTGGCCTAAGTATTCAAGTTTTCCCATTTTTATATTCAGTATAACTTCTGGATCGTTATTTATTCTGCGTATTACCTCTTCATTTGTAATTTTATCCACCCAACTTATTTTTGCATTGACAAGGAAAAAATTTTTGACAATTAAAAGAAAATATTTGCATATTATGATTTGTTTCGATTTTTTAACAAAGAATAAAAGGCTTCAGCTCTTTTATTCTTTGTCATAGAAGTTAAAGAAAGATACTATTATTATATTAAAAGGGAAAACTTTGCTTAAAACATAATACTCCCAATTAATTCAATAGCTAAAGATCCATTACAGGTAAAGATATGTTCAAACTTTTAACAAATTGTAGTACACACCTGTATGTACTGCATTGACAAAGAAAGTACTAAAAGATATATGTCTTCTATTAGCATATGCATTTCACGCAAAAGTATTGTTTATAAGGAATGGGAATACGTTTGCCGAATAAGGAAAGTTGTATGCAGTTTGTTATACTAGACATAGAATTCGTTCACAATAAATAACTGTCATTGTTTCACTTTCTAGAATGCACTTGTAAATCTGCAAGAAGTAAAAAAACTTTAGAGGTAAGGCTTATCATGATCGATAGTTTATATATTTCATACAGCCATTTTTTTAATGGAAATATAAAAAAATGTCGACCTTCTATTGATTTAGTTTATTTTTGCAAAAAAATATCTAGTATTACATCAAAAGAACAAAATTTTGGGGGTTAAATTTGAATGTGCAATACAACACTCATATACATAATAATACTAAACAACACTAGTCTGTAATTATAGCATTAAAACAGTATTAAAAGCTATATTATGCAGTATTTGCAGAAAAATGCATTCTATGAAAGCGTTGGTAAAAGGGTAAGTAAATATTTTGTTTAAAATCCTTTATAAAAGATATATAAAAATGCCTCAAACGGGCTATCATAAACACATTGCAAAACGTTTTCGGATTAAACAATCCATCATCAGTGCAAACCTAAAAGTATATAACCACTTTAATTAAAAAGAACGTTAAATGAAAATGTTGACAAAGGTTAGAGCAAAATGTGGTTAATACTTACGGTTGTACATGCTAGTAGCCACCAAAATATATGGGTAAAAACCCTTTAAATGTTTTAAATTTGAAGTTGTTTTACATTATTAGTATTTATAATTTGTGATGGTTAAGTTACCGTTGGATAGGTAACATGGCGGCGTATGACTCTACATGAGTAAAATGGTCCTGAGACGAAGTGTCTACGAGGACCTGTTGATAACAACTGATCAAAATGACATTGTTGACATGTTAGGACGGATGTTGTGTCAGAGCAGTCAGTGTAACTTACGGTAGTTGTCTAAAATTGACAGATGTCAGCCTTATTTAAAATTGAAAAAGTTAAAATTATAATAATGTAACAGTATCAACCATCAATATTGTAATCTGTATTGTAAATTAATCAGATAGGTATATTTGAAACATTGAAAATTGGTTTTTTAAAAATTAATGTAGGTCAACTGGAATTTGTGAAATTTTGTGGGATTGATAGGCAACCAACTATACATGTATAAGGATCTATTTATTTTAAGCTAAATATTTTGTCAAAAGGCCCTGTATGTTGTGAAACATTTGGTACCTAGAAAATGGTAAAAAGGCACATGTGGGAAGATGGGTCCTAAAAGATTTATTATTGAGTATTGATGTAGTAGGTGGAGGTGTGTTTAAATATGTTGTAGAGTTGAAATGTAAATATGATAAGAATGTGATCATAATGTGGTGTTCATGTAGTACTCAACTTAAAACTTAAGTATGGAAGGCCCTCTATGTCAAAAAACTAGATTTGGTACCTAGTAAATATAAATAAATAATTATAAATTTGATTCATATCGCATTATTTCTCACAAGGGTGATTGTAGAATTAAGAAACCATCTTGTGCTTTGGCAGAGCATGTAATAGACAAAGACCATATTATGGATTTTGATAATATTAAAATTTTATGTAATGAAAGTAATAAATTTAAAAGAACATTTTTGGAAATGGTTTGTATTAGCAAAAGTGATAATAATTTAAACAAAAGGTCAGAAATTCAAAATTTAAGCAAAATTTATAATTATATTATTTCTATTTAATTTATATATGCAGTCAGTAAAATATCACATTTTGAATTTTCCATGTATTTGTTACATTTTTTCGGGCATCTATCAATGGTGAATAAATCTTCTTCTTTTTTGTTACTAAACAAAGAAGAATTTTTTAAACAAAATTTTATTTTTGACAATATGTCAAAAATAAAAATTTTTAAGTTAGTATTTTGTTAGCTGGGCAAATTATCCCCTGAGATATTACCCAATAAAGGAAGAAGAAGAAGAAGTTAGTATTTTTACCCAATAAAGGAAGAAGAAGAAGAAGTTAGTATTTATGACATTTAGGCTGGTTTGTAGCTATTTTAAGGTCGATTCAGACACATCAGTCACGTCACAGTCATGGTACCGAACCGGTCCTGTTTGGTCACAGAACTATCAACTATCTGACAGCTGGCAAACTGTTCGTCAACTGATGAGTGTGAATGCCGGCGCCATATTTGTATTAAAGAATATTTTGTATGACGGATTGTTCGATTCGGCGCAATCACTGTGACGAGATGGTGACGAGACGTGACTGATGTGTCTGAATCGACCTCTATTCTATTTGTTTACAAATTCAATTGTTTTTGTTAAGAAACTTCATCAAAATTTTTCAGAGAAACATTTATTAGAATAAGACATTTTTTTTTATTAATATTTTATGTAATTAATATGTAAGCAGTAGTTTTATATAAAAAACTAATTTTATTTGGTGAGTTAACAAAAAATTTTTTATTTCTAGTTCAACTTTGTAAGATATTTTGTATTTTTTAGAAGCTCTTGATAAAAATTGTAATCACAATTGAAAGCTCGAGTAAAAAATAGTCAACAAATAGCCCCTTTTATTGACTCCAACCCATCAAAAACAGTTTTATATTTTTTCCAAACGAGTCACAAGTACTTCTTTTATATATATATATATATATATATATATATATATATATATATATATATATATATATATATATAGAATAGAATTTTAATCAATATACAAAAATAGTTTTGTTTTTGACAAGTCAAAGGAATAGTGACAATACTTATAAAACATATAAAATTTTTTTTTGGATAATTTAAACATTACAAACATGTATGTATTTAATATTAACAGTTAAAAAAAAACGACAAACACACTTTGTGGAATTATAAAAAAAACATGAAATATAATTATAATAGGCAACTGCCCTGACCAAACTAGTACTATTGTGTAAAAGCTGTACTTAAGTACTCCGTTTTTGAATAGAAACAATGTTTCAAAAAGTGTGATTTGATTTTATGCTTAAATGATAACAAGTGAAGACTTTTTACTTCATCTGGCAAAAAGTTATACAAACTAACGTCAGTCGAATTTTTTACGCTCTTTGTCAACCTAAAACGTTGTGCTCTAATAGCATCTCTAGATCTTGTATCGTGATCATGGACGTTGGAGTTTACGTTAAACTTACCTTTGTTGGCATGAATTTCAATCAGCGTCTCATATATATAGAGTGAAGGTAGTGGCATAATACCTAAATCCAGAAATAAAGGTTTACAGTGTTCCCTATACTCTGCTCTTGCAAGTATCCTCACTACTCTTTTTTGTAATTTAAAAATTCGATCTGCGTAAGAAGAATTACCCCAAACAGTTATTCCGTACTGTAAATGGCTATGAAATAGTGCAAAGTAGCACATTCTAAGGGTATTTTTAGGAATCATATAAACTAAGTTGCGTATTAAAAATATACTTGTAGCAAGTCTAGAACTTAAGTAATCTATATGAGCACTCCAATCCAAATTATCGTCTATAAAGATTCCTAATAGTTTAACACTATTTCTTAAGATATACTTCCAATCAGAACTAAAAATCAAATTCTGATTTTTCTCTTCATTTAGCTTTAGCCCATTATGTGAGAACCAGTTTTTTTGCTTTCTTGGTATCACTATCTATTTTAATTTTTAAATTATTCTGATTAATATCAGTATTTATGAGAGTTGTATCATCTGCGAAGCAAACACATTTTATAGGAAAAGTGTAGTGAAATAAATCGTTCAGATAAATAAGAAACAAAGTGGGTCCTAATATCGAACCTTGAGGTACACCATATTCGACAGTGTTAAACTCAGAATAGCTGTTATTAAGAAAAACTGCCTGTTTTCTATTTGTTAGGTATGATCTAAATAGATTAAGAGTGTTTCCCCTAATACCGTACTTATGCATTTTTTCCAACAGTAATTCATGCGAAACACAGTCAAAAGCTTTGGATAAGTCACACAATGTCAAAGACACAAAATGACCTTCCTCCAAGCCATCAACTATATCTCTCACAATTTTCTGTATAGCTAGTGTAGTGCTACACTTTTTTCTAAAGCCATATTGATTACAGTGAAGTATTTTGTGTTTTTCTAGATATTCTACCAAACGAACATTTAGAATACTCTCAAAAATTTTGCCGAAAATGGGAATGATTGAGATGGGACGGTAATTTCCAATTTCATCTAAAGCTCCCTTTTTGAACACTGGTAGCACTTTTGTTACTTTTAAAACATCTGGGAAAATCCCCTCAGTAAGACAATTATTATAAAGTATAATTAATTTGTCAATAATAATATCGATTGTTTCCACAATTATTTTTTTGTTTAAGAAATAAAAATCCGTGCAGTGTGAATTTTTCAATCTATGCAAAACATTCCTGATTTCAGTATCACTAACAGGTAATAAAAATAAAGAGTTGCAAGGAGAGTGTACATCTTTCAAAAAATCTATGGCTACATTTTCATTTGTAGAATTAAAAGAACTTCTAATATGTTTAGCCACTGAAGTAAAGTAATTATTGAAATCGTTTGATGTAATCGCGCTTGGACAGACTTTTTTATTTTGAAATTTATTTCTGTGATAATTTGTAACTTTCCAACTATCACGAGATATATTTTCAGAATTGGAAAATATATATATATATATATATATATATATATATATATATATATATTATATATATATATATTATATATATATATATATATATATATATATACATGTATATATATAAAACAACTTACCAATTATATAATTGTATAATTGTAATATGTAAAAAATGTTGACGAAAAAAACTTTTCATGTTTCTTTACGTGTTCCTTCTCACCTGCATCTTACATCAATCTAGATCTCATCAACTTTATTCAGCGCTTGATATGTAAACAATAAACCGTAAAACACTCCTTAATTAAGTACCACTTAGATGCAATTCAATGCTGACAGTCTCTCACGTTAAGAAGTGCGTACTTTCCAGAAGCGAAGGAAACGGTACCGCGTGCCGTCTATGTTCTTCGCTATTAGAGCACGCCAGTACCATGACAGTAGTTGGAAGAACCGCTGGTAAACAATCGTACTACCGGATGGCACCGTGAAGTGAATTAAAAACTTTCGTCTGTCGCGCGCTGAAAAATGACAAGTTGTGTGAATTTATAATCTTATTTTTTTTTTGTTTATAAGGATATAAGGATTTTTTGTGTGCTCTTCCGATAATAATTGTGTTATTTCTTTAGTATTTACCAGAAGCGATATGTGGAAATATATTTTGGCCTTATTCATTTTTGCAGGTGAGTTATATTATCTATTTTTATATACCTATACGAAAGGTATGAGGAAATAAATTATCTTTACACCTGCACAATTGACATTAATTATAAAAATCCATAGTACGTCCCTCATCGACTTTAAGGACGTCCCTCGAACGTCCTCATTGGTACCAAGGTCGTCCTTTTAACGTCCTATATTAATCCGTCCTATAAGGTCCTATAAAAAGAATGCACAATTCCTTAAAAATAAGTTAGAATATTTCGTCTGGACCAAGATCTTTATTGGTATTAAGAGACTGTAAGCATGCTAGAATGTCACAAATTTTAATAGTTTGTAACATTTTTTTTATTATTAATATATTAATATTAATATATTAATATATTAATAATATTTCTAATTCCTTTTACCCCCGTGCGATACGCCTATGATCGTGTATCGATAGCAAAATATTGTAGATACCCAGCTAAAATGGAATTCCCTAATTAGGAATGGTTTTTAATCCTTCCGTCATAATATTCATTATGAAAAGAGTATAATGCGTTTTGGTATGCAGTTTCCTTTTCATAAATTGGTAATTTTCGTCGAAGGCCCGTTTCTTTTGACAATAACTTAATCCCAAGTATTGTCTGTTTCTTATGTCCAATTGTTAATACCGATTATTTTACCTCAAATTTTCCAATAGTCGTCAAGGCCTTACCTTCTGAGAAACACATACAACTGTCCTATCATTCTTGAGTGGGGGAATATTTTCTTCTTCCTTTTTCAGGGACAGTTGGTGAAATTTTGAGTGGAACCAAGTTACTTCTCGGTGGGCTCTTGTTGAGTGAGGTAATATCTCGTGTCACTTGTTGGTGGGCCGTTGTTGAGTTAAGGCCAATATCTCGTATTACGCTTTGCTCACTTTATTTCTTATCGTATCGTCTTTGTGAATTATTTTCCAAGTGTGTATACACTTTATATTTGAGTTTTCTTTCGTTAGACTATATTAAATTATTTATAGTTCTACACTACCTTTAATGGTTATTAATTTCAGTGTTTAGTACCAGAAAAGTATTAAATTTAGTGAATTAAGCTGCCTTCGTCAAGATCTACTGTAAGTAATTTTATCTACAACTATCTGGGCGAGTAATATGGTATGGTACCATATCACCTGCCATTATCTGGACGTATCATCCGTATCTTCACCTATAGATTGCCGATTTTTGAATGTAATTTAAAGAACCATTCAAGAAATTGCTATAAATAATACCTATGAACATAAAAGTCTCAGTTTTTTATTAAATAATAGTGCGAGATAGTTACGTCATATAGGATTTTAAGAATGTCGAAAATTATTGCTTGACATTTTAGTTAAATCTGACAGTTGCAGGATCGTAATCGACTAAATGTGAAAAGGTTATTTTTTTAAATAGGTATGTAGTCTTTGTTCTTTCTCGGTATATCTCGGCATATTTAAAATATTTTTATGACAATAAATACAAAATCAAATTTTCACTGTAAAATGTCTGAAAATACTAACCTGGAATGACAATTATCATTTTATCAGTTGACATTGTGAAAGTATTGTCATGATCAAGATAATCTGCGTCAAATTATATTTATGCGCATCATTGATTGGATATCTATTTAGCGTATTCTAAACTCCAACCAATTATACATCCGTAAGTAGAATTCGCTTTAATATGCAAATACTCGTGAACGATACATAATTTTTTATGTTCTATGTATAATAATCACAGACTCACGTCTTTTTCTGTCACTTCTAGCTTTATGCGTTAGAGAGAATTCGATCAACTATGACGCACTGAAAAAAGGGTTTGGGATAATTGACTTAGCCAAGTGCGGTTTGGTTTATGTTTTCATTCTTGTAACCTTTTTGTTTTTTTTTGTAAATTTAGAGTTAAGTAATTTTTGATATCTTTTGTATTTCCTATAATTTTTGTTCATTATCTTTCCTATAATATCTCGAGATACGCCAAACTATATTTGTATATGATTGCCTTATAATATCTTGGTAAAGGTATTTTTTTATTATATTATTGCTTAATTTTATACATATAACACCATTTCATAGTTGTGTATTTTTATTACTTGTGTTGCATTTAGCAGCATCATAATTTTGTGTTTAATATATTGTTATTGTTTTATGCATGTATTTTATTTATCGGCTCCTACAAGTTCCTGATAAAATAATAGCTTGAACATTACTATCTTTAATTTACTAGCTTTTGAACTGTAGAAAGATCAGGCTGATTAAGTTTCGTAGGTAAGTAAGTGTAATACTTAATATATTTATTATTTGTTTATATATTGCGTTGACCAGATTTATTTGATAATTTACTGTTGGTATCTTTCCTTGGGTTTGATCTCTGAACCTAAATATCTTTTCTTATCTCTGTTCTTTTCTAAGGTTTTCTTAATTTTCTCCTTAACCCCAAAAAATTGAGTGGCGCCCTGTTTCTATCTTCTCTTATCTTTGGTAATTTTACCCACATATCTTTTTGTCTATTTCTGTATCTTTTCTAATATCTCTTATCCTATCTTTACCTATTTCTTCCGTTGGATCCATTCCCGGTTCCAAAAGCTAGTTTCGAACCCACGACTCGCTCTCCACCAACCATCTGGCTGCCGTCCGCAGTGTCTCCATTGGTTATCTTTCTAGCACCACCCAAAAAAGATTTCCGAGGTTACAACATCAGTCATGTCTCGTCACAGTCCTGGCACCGAACCAAACAATCCGTCATTCAAAATATTCTTTAATAGAAATATGGCGCCGGCACTGACATTCATCAGGCGACGAATGGTTTCCCAGCTGTCAGATAATTAATAGTTCTGTGACCAAACAGGACCGGTTCGGCGCCGAGACTGTGACGGGACTGATGTGTCTGAATCGACCTTTAGTCCACCCGAAGTACGTCCCACTTCGTACGTCTCAAGTACGTACGCACGAGAGTACAGTTTCGGGCTTAATGTTCATTGGTTAGTCGGAGTAGGCAACCGTAGTAAGTCTACGAACCGTGCGTCCCAAGTACGTCCATTTAACATCCAGGGACGTCCGGACCAACTGGACGTATATTGGACGTCGTGTGTTACAAGGGTAATCTATTCTTCAACTAAAAGTACGAATAAAATAGTGCATATTATGTCTATGGTTGAAGTAAATAAATTAAACCGGGTTAATTTTTCTATGCACACAAGATAAAATTTCACTGAACAGCACTGGTTCCGTATAAAACATGGCTGATTCCGTCTGCGCGAACGAGATGCGCGTACTTATCTTGACAAGCAGGGTGGGTATTCTGATTGTTTATTATTCTGTGGAAAGGGATTATCTTACTTTAAACTTTTAAAAACACTCTCACAAAATTCCATGTAAATATCATGGGAACAACTGAAATGTCAAACATTGTTTACATTTTTTGCCCCCTTATTTGTTTCACCTAGCGGACAGTACACACACTAATCTTTAAAAATTGGCTTTACTTATTTTCCCCCAGTTCCGCATCTAGTTATTGTTACTATCATCTATGGACACGCCTATTCCAAATATATTAAATCATATTTAATTAAATTAGATTAAATTCAACTAAATATATCTCCTTACAAGTTACTTCAATTTTATTGCAGAGTAGTTTTTATTACAAAACGAGGTAAATTAATAAGTATAGACACCCTTTATTAAACTAAGTTTTAATAAGAGCGCCAACAAGAATAACATCTAGCTTTTCGAATGCGCGGAAGTAATAACTTTTCGAGCAGAAATTTTAATTATTTCGCAGTCTTTGATCTTTTTCAAATAGTAATTTATTTAAAATGGACAGATTTTAATTTTTGCCATTTCTCTTTTTCATGATACTTAGAAAAAATATTACATTCGTTAAAATGAAAATGTTTCAGACCTTTTTTTAACTTAGAGAAGAGGACAATGTAAAGATTTAATATATACAGCGAATTTTATATTTATTTTTTTTAATTTGTTCACGTAAGTACGACAAGCAAAAAGTGGCTGGTCATCTGAGCGTAAATTGAAAAAAAAAAGATGTTACAGTAAGCGGTAGAGTCGACTAGCATGAAGTTTTACACTATGTTTTCTATATTTTTAAAATTCATTAAAGTAATTTTATTATTTATTTATTATTTGTATTTTAAACAAATTATATTATAGTCAAATAATTCAATAAATTATTATGTTTTCTCCTAGCGCCATCTGTTGACGTATTAACAAAGCATACGTTGTTCACTTTTGACACACCTGTCAAATTCAATCCAAATATTAAATTATAATTATATAAATATATTAAAACTAGTAATTTTGTCCTCACCATGCGACGGAGGATACAATCAATTGCATCTACAATCATTCCACTTATTTTTTTTTGTTTTCCTTCTATTTAATATCACAGAATAATATTTTAATCTGTTGTACCACCCTAGTAATTTTTCACCGCTTAACTACTCCACTCCGCACTTGTGGGAAGTCAATATTAAGCTATTACGCGAAAGCTCGAAATACCACATGATTTTGCTCGATTTTTACTCATTTTTCGCCCCTCTAACCAGTAGTAGCTTAGGTTAAAATAAAAAACGTAATACCACTATGTGCTACAAAGTTTTTCCGATTCATTTACCACCTTCACCCTTATTTACCCTCTATGAGAAGCCAATAATAATTCTGCTAGATTGAATTTTAAACTGACAAAACAAAATTAAAAAAGGTACATTTAATAATTTTTTTGAATTGTATTTTTATTACAACATTTTAGTATTTTTTGCCTTTTTATCTTTACATTTTTCATCTAACACACTGGGTGTAAATTCCGCACTTTACGCTCTAATTTTCGGATATAAAAAATGCATGTTTTCGCATTTAGAGTTGAAAATCAACTCTAGATGTGATCGTGCGTAGACGAATCTGCACTGGTTTTTACCATTAAAACTTACTCTAAAACTATTGTACTTAGCATAAAACATACTTTACACTTCGCTCAGGTCTACATATGTACCTAATAAATACGAATATTTTATTCTTTTAACAATAGGTGCGCAAGGTGTCCCGACCCTCCTTTACAATTAGGTAATTAATGTAATAGGCATAATAAAATTATTTCAATTTGAATATTTTCTACCTGGTAATTATTCTATAAAATATAACAATTCCATTGTATTTACTAAAACTCAACTTAATTTCAATTATTTTCTATTCATAAAAGGGACTTACGATTTGTGTCAATCGAGTAAAGTATTTTCGTATTTTCAATATTTAAACATTTTAAAAATAAAATTCACAAGGAATCTACGTTCCTGTAGTTGGCTGTATACCATGTATTAAAAATTTAATTAAAAATCCTTTGTAATAGGTATATATTTAAGGCCCAAACGGGCTAAGTTAAAAAGACATAACGTTTTCGGAAACCATGTTCCATCATCAGTGTCTAGGAGTACATGAATGTAGCCACCAAGATTAAATATATGGGTAAAAACCCGTTAACAGATGTTTAATTACATTTAGTTTTAAAAATACGTTATAATAATTTAAGATTATAGAGTTACCGATGGATTAGGTAACATGGCGACATATGACTCCACGTTGAAGTTGCTGTACTTGCTGAAGTTTGAGCAACTTCAACGTGGAGTCATATGTCGCCATGTTACCTATTTTACGTTACGTATTTATTTTATGTAACATATTTTTAAAACTAAATGTAATTAAACATCTGTTAACGGGTTTTTACCCATATATTTAATCTTGGTGGCTACATTCATGTACTCCTAGACACTGATGATGGAACATGGTTTCCGAAAACGTTATGTCTTTTTAACTTAGCCCGTTTGGGCCTTAAATATATACCTATTACAAAGGATTTTTAATTAAATTTTAAAAATAAATATTAGTTAGCACAGAGTAACATTTCAGAATGTTTTTAATTAGCGTAGTTTAGTAAACAATGACTAGGCTGGTAAAAATATATTAAAAATTTAGTAGAGCACTTTATTTCCAAGAAGATTTCGCATTTAGCTAGCGTGAATGCATAGCCTGTTGAATGTTTCCCATTAACTGTGGCTTAGGGAGTAAAAATTATGAGGGTGGATACAATTCAGTAAAAATCTGACAAGCAATTTATACTTTCAGTTACAAGTAGAGTACAGTAAAATTGTAAAAATAGATTTTTTATCACCTTAATTATTAACCCAACAGAATTATTGACTTCTCTGTGGTATATCATAAATATTTTTTTTTTGAATTCTACTAACTTTAACCGTAAGTCATCAGAATCGCTCCCCTGGCTGGTTTGGTGGTGAAGAATTATTATTTTTGTTCATTTGTCTCCGCTAGCTTAAGGGTCATAATTTATCAACCATTCTTCAAGACATTTATAAAACTTACAAAACACTATAGATCACCTATTTTTGTTTTAAAATAACTTTAATTTATTAAGCAAAGCCTAATTAGCTGTTATCGATTCGCAAATAATCTTATTAGGTTAAAGCGGGTTTTTTGCGAATAAAAAAAATCGTGTACCCATCACATTTAAATGTATTCTTCTTTAAGTGCCGTCTCCCAGTTGGAGGTTGGATATCATCATCACTATCTTTACTCTATCTACTGCTGCTCTGAAGAGTTCTATAGAACTGCATTTAACCAGTCCCTTAAATTCTTCAACCATGACACGCTCCTTCTTCTTATACTCGTTCCTCCTCTTATCTTTCCCTGTATTATCAGTCTTAGCAGAGTTCATATCGCTGTCCCCTCATTACGTGTCCCAGATATTGTAACTTTCTTATTTATATTGTGTTTATTATTTCGCATTCTTTGCCGATTTCTCGCAATACTTCTGTGTCCATGCTATTCTAAGCATCCTCCTGTAACACCACATTTCAAAGGACTGTAACTTATTTATGTGTTCTTGCTTCAATGTCCAGCTTTCAAATCCATATTGCAGTATCGAAAGCACGTAGCATCTCAGTGCTCTTACTCTCAGTTCTAATCTAAGATCTTTGTTGCAGATAATAGTTTTCATTTTTACAAACGCATTTCTTGCTATTTCTATCCTGGCTCTTATTTCGGTTGTTTGATCATTATTGTCTAAAATCCAGGTTCCTAGGTATTTATATTTATCAACCCTTTCTATCGGTATATTTCCCAAATGTAGGTTTTTGTATGTTATGTATGTATTGTTATTATCATGTATTTGGTCTTTTTTATATTCATTTTTAGTCCATATTTTTCACAGAAACTGTTTGTTTTGTTTAGCAGTAATTGAAGTTGTTCAGCAGAGCTTGCCATAATCACAGTGTCATCTGCATATCTTATGTTGTTAATAGATCTTCCTTTAATTATTATTCCTTCACTTTGAGATAGTAATGCTTCTTCAAAAATGGCTTCACTATATACATTAAATAATAATGGGGACATAATACATCCCTGCTTAACTTGGAGCATACCTAAGTATATAGTGCAATAAATTAATTTGAGTAAAATATGTTCAAAATGTATTTTTTAACTGATGAGATTATTACAGGTGAATAAAATAATTTTATTCATTCGTGCGGTGTAACTATTCCAGTTTGCCCGTGGAGGGTTTAATTGAAATTTTTGCTTAAATGCCTGAATTCTAATCTGCCTCAGGTCTAAATAATCAAATATGCCGTAAAATACATATATTCGAAAATAATAATCTATAGTACATGGGCCTTGTGTCGAAATAAATAATAAAAAAACTGTAATTATGTTTTAGTATAATAACATATGGGAGACATGTTAATCTTAACATATTGGACATAATTATGTTAATGGGACACAGATTTTTGGAAAAAAAGAACCAGCTTAATTAGCAAGATAACTAAATTTTATTGCAATTGATTTATTAATGGTTTTTTGAGCCAGATAAGAAACATTAATTTTCACCGAACATGATTTATTCCATAATTTTAATAGAACTACTAATTATGTAATAAAGTATACAAAAATAATAATAGGAAACATTGTTGTAAAGATAGTCTCTATTGTTCCATTCAGCCCAATAAAAGCAAAAAATTTCTATGTGCGGTAATAACTTTAATGATGAGGAAGATATCGAACTATTTTATGAAGATATATCAAAGGCTATGGAAGAACATAAAAATCGTCTTACACTAGTAATTGGAGATTTCAATGCCACACTGGGTAGAAAACTAAATAAAGAAGAACATAAAATGGAGATTTCGAGTATGGTCAGAGAAATGATAGAGGTGCTACTTTGATGAACTATCTAGAAGAAAGGCATCTATACGCAATGAACTCCTTTTACAAAAAGAAGCCCCAACGAAAATGGACATGGATCCACAAAAAATGAGATCGACTACATACTGTCCACGGAACGATGTATCATTAAATATGTAACAGTTCTTAATGGATTCACAATAGGTAGCGATCACAGGATGATCAGAGCAAACATTAGTATTGACGGTGAACCACCAGAAGAAGTTAAAAACCAACTTAAGGCTAAAACAAAAAATATCAACTTAAGAAGGTATAAAAAAAAGAATCCCAAATAATTGGCAGTAATCCGTAACCATTATCTGGCATTGCATAGGTTTTTAAGTAGTAAATGACGCCAGATTCGTTTCTTAATTGTTATTAATAAAGCCTCTGTGATTTTTAAAAAAAATTATGGTAACTCGGCTATTATTGGTCGTACAAAACTCTTTTTTTTAAATCTTCGTCTCGAAGTCAGCTACAATAATCAGCAAATTATAAATTAATAGGGTACATAGGGGGCGCTGTAGCTCTAAATGTTTATAACTGCAATTTTACAATTTCATAAATAATTGTTTTTAACGGGCTAAATTTTTTTTTTAATATTTTCTAGTGGAATATGAAAATTGACGGATTTAGGAAGAGAATGAAATAAGAATTAGCCCTCTACAACGTTTGTTGACAATCCTATGAGCATTCAAAGTTGAAAGTAGTGGGATAAGCTAATTGACGTATTTCAGCAACAAATTAAGCGATCTAGGCCTACTACGACTCATTCGATTCGTAATTTTATAGGCTTGAAAGTATTATACTTGAAATAAAAAAAAGCAATGTTGCAATAAATATTACGTTTTTTTAATTTTGCCGAATGTATTATATTTGAAATAAAAAAAGCAATGTTGCAATAAATATTATGTTTTTTTAATTTTGGCGTTCATTCGTCATTTTTGCAATAACAAATAAATTAAATTAAATGTATACCAGCTCAAACTAAAGGTCGTTCTTCTCTCAAGTTAGAGAAAATATAACATCGAAGCATTCTTATCGGAGCGATATATTTGTTACAAATATATTCTATACAAGTTGACCGTGCAATTTCAATGCGGCATCTTATTTCTTTTGTCTGATCAGTATCTTCTGTGATCCATGCTCCAAGGTATTTGTACGAAGATATTTGTTCAATTTCTGTATTATCTAGTACTAGCTTAACTTTGATGTTTTGTGCTTTTGTAAATAAAGGTAATTTAGAGTACTTTTATAATCTATACAGAAATTATATATATAAACGCTTATAAATAAACAATAACCAAACATTTTTTGGTGAATGAACTGGGAGATTAGGCCACATTACATAAATTCCTGGATTACAGATGACAATGAGCAAAGATCCAGCAGATACACTGTAATTAAGCCGTGTATATGGAATTATTATTTTATAGTAAATATTTTAATATAAATATTGGTTAAATCGATTATGAAGTAAAAAAGTTAAACCTGTAATAAGATCAATAAACAGCTGTTGATTTTTGCGGTCTAAAGAAATATGAATACTTTGAATCGAAAGTTGGAAATATCACTTCGTGGAGACCAAGATTAAATTACCAATTGCGGAAAAAATAAAATAAGTTCAAAGAGAAATGTATAATTTTCTGTATATAAATTTGACTATTATTTGGTGAAATTTTACACTATTGACGTAATTAATACTTTATAAAATGAGATCAATCTTCAGATTTAATTATAAATAAAAAAATATTTTGTGGATTCGTCACATATTGTCCTGAAACCGACAAAATCTTTGTGACCAATCATTTGATGCCTTGAAGTTACTTAGTAGGCATTGCTCAATTTTGAGAGCTTTCTTTAGCTTGAACTTCTTTAGCTTGAACTATAGTCCCATACATTTCTAAGTTCATGTTTCGAGCCTTATAAAAACTATTGAATACAGCTTGATTCATAAATTCCTCGGTCTTAGTGAGTTTTTTATTGATCAGCATTACCACATTCTTGAAATAAATTTTTGACCTCTTCAAGTGTTGGCTTTTTTGAAAAATTGTTGTCACTTGGAATTACTGCAGTTGAAACTATTCTTCTCCTTCTTCAAGTGCCCTATCCGTTGCGAACGTTGGCTATTAACATGGCAATTCTGATCTTGTTTGCTCGCTTCTAAATAGTTCGACCGATGTGAGCCCGAACCACTTCCGCAGATTTTGGAGCCACGAGTGTCTTCTCCTGCCTGGCCCTCGCTTACTGTCTATTTTTCCCTGGACAATCAATTGCAGTAGACGGTACTTATCGTGTCTCAATATGTGGCCTAGATATTCAAGCTTTCTTTGTTTAATTGTATTCACGATTTCTTTCTCCTTTCGATTCTTTGGATTACCTCTATGTAGGTGACATGTTTCGGTCCAGGATATACGAAGAATGCGTCGGTACACCCACATTTCGAATGCTTCTAGTTTTCTCGTGAGCGTCTCCGTCAGCGTCCAAGAGTAAATCGAAAATGTACCATTAAATTCTACAGGTCAATTAGTATGTTACTTATCCGTAATTGTCGAGCAGGTTGTTGCTTTTTGCTTATCAGCATCCACTTTGTCTTCTTGAAGTTGAGGCTCAGGCCGTACTCCTCACTAACTGAATAAACTCTTTCCATTACCTGTTGTAATTCGTCTATGGTACTGGCAAGGATCACCGTGTCGTCGGCATATCTTATATTGTTCGTTAACTCGCCGTTTATTTTATGCCCTCATTTGCATTTTCCATACATTTGTTAAATATTTCCTCGGAATAAATATTGAATAGGAGTGGGGATAATATACACCCCTGACGGACACCTCTTTTGATCTGCACACTTTCACTGAGTTCGTTGCCAATTTTTGCTCTTGCTGTTTGACCCCAGTATAGGTTTGCCACAATTCGAATGTCCTTGTCGTCAATACCTGTCTTTCGCAGAATATCTATCAATTGTTCATGATTGACATTGTCAAATGCTTTTCTAAAATCCACAAAGCACAAATACACGTCCTTATCAACGTCTCTACACCGTTGTATAAGCATCTGAAGAGCGAAAGTTGCTTCTTTAGTTCCAAGTGACTTTCTGAAAACCAAACTGCGATCTATCAATATTTGACTCACATTTATCATATATTCTTCTATGAATAATCTTAGTGAAAGTTTTAGTGACATGATTAATCAAGCTTATAAGCCGGTAGTCATCACACATCGGGCATTTGGTTTCTTCGGGATTGTAATAAATGTTGACTGCAGCCAGTTCTCCGGGATTTTACCGCTATTATAATGTTGTTAAAAAGTACAACTAGATTATCAAGGAACTGTTTATCTGATTTACATAGGATCTTTAATATTTCACAGGGTACATTGTCCGGACCTGCTGACTTATTGTTTGAAACCATTAGAAAGAATAAAAGGGATATTTCAAAAGAAATGCAAGCAACCAAGGAAAGACCTGTAAATTCTTCTTGTTTTAGATTTCGCGAAAATATTACATTGATGAGTTACGTACCCAAAACTAAGCACTCTCCATAATGACAAACATATTGATAATACAGAAAAAGAAACCATAAATTCTACGTTTCTTTAATAAAAGACACATTTTATTGGTAGGTATATATTTTGTTTTTCTCTTGCAGTGCTTTTTGTGTTATCTGTTTTAAAGTAAATATGATCCTGTATACTTTGTGCTTCATCTAATGTGTGTTCCTTATTCCTAATTGTTTCTTTATTATTTTTTCTTAGAGTTTCATACATGTATATATAGCAATCTTCCGATATATTTTTATTTTTCCATATTTTATTTAATAGTCTTAGTTAAAGAGTTATTGAAGTTACTAAATTGAAGATACTAAATAAAAGTGAATACTGAGTTATTAAAAAAATACTTAACAACTAAAGCTTTATTAGAAGTAATAGAACATATTGTTCATGGTTTTGATGCAGGTGAACCTACTAATGGCATAATGTGTGATCTTACAATAGCTTTTGATTGTGTAGATATTCAAACACTATTGATAAAATTGAAGTACTATGGAATAAGGGGTACCATACATGACTTTTTAAAATTAAAATCCTATCTTACAGGAAGAACACAAATTGTTGCATTTAATAATCAAGAATCTGATCCTTTACCAGTTTCAACCGGAGTACCACAAGGATCAGTTTTGAGTCTTTCTGCTATTTCTTGATATATATAAATGATTTACCAAGTGCATTGGATAACATCAACTGTGTTCTTTTTGCAGATAACACAACCTTATTATGTAGAGGTAAAACTGACTACAGTCAGGAGATATTAGAAAAATTTAAATCCTAGTTTAACTGTAGCAAACTTAAGTTAAACGAGTAGAAAATCCAGAGAATAGTATTAAGTTCTGATAGATAGGTTACACCATCTGAACCAGTAAAGTTACTAGGTTTTACTATGTATACAAGGTTGAACTGGTCGCACCATATTGAACGATTGTGTAGGAGGCTCGCCTCACAGATTTTTGCTATGCGCAGATTGGCTACTTCTGTGAGTCGAAATATTCTTAGGTCAGTTTATTTTGGAATGGTTCATAGTATCCTGACATATTGCATACTTCTTTGGGGAAACTCGTCCTATGCACATAAAGTTTTCACTTTTCAATTTCATTTATTTTTTGTTTTACTCTAAAATGTTTTACCTTTTCATTTCATTGCAATTTTACGTATAATATTAATCTTACCTGATTTATAAATTTCTTTTATTCGTCTATAAAATGCCACTTTTGAATTTGAGAACAGATGTTATCTTATTTTAATGTATTTATTAAATTTGTGGTGCCCTAATGATTTATTAATGACTTTATTTAAATGATTTCCTATTACAACTTTTAGTTTTCGTAATTTATTGGAAAATAAATTACCCGATTAATTAAGAAAAAAATTGCTTTGTTACATCTGCATTAAAATATTACCCATAGAAATATGGACCAGTTTTGTTCTCCTATAATATGAAAATATAGTTTACAAGTAAACCAAGAAAAAGCAATTGATGTTAGAAAAATATTGTGATTTAAACTGGAAAGGTATTGAAGAATTATTTAAAACGAGACAACTTTGGAAAACATCCACCTGCAGTCAAGTTTATAATTAATTAGTTTACTTTTAAAAATAAAATTAATAAAATGAACAGGTTCCCGCTTTTCTGTTCCGATATGAATAAATATAAATAATCACATAAAAGAATAGAAATATGGACCAGTTTTGTTCTGGTATAATTTCTAATATAATTTTAGCATCTTTTATCACAAAACTGTCATTCTTTTTTACCTATTTTTCAGTTAATTATAGCTTACTTTGATGCGTTTTAGATTAAAAAATAATATCAAATGCAGAAATTTAGGTATTTCGTTATTCTTTGATCTTTTCTACATCGTTATTGTTAATACTTTTTTAGGTCAGTTTTTTTATAAAATCTAATTAACAAATTTCAAAGAGAACAACTAAATTCATTAAGCCAGGACGTTTGCCTATTTACTTGAAGAAGGGATATTATATAGATGAAACAAAAGCTGTAATTAATTTAAGGCACGACAGCCACAGGGCGGAAGCATGTAAAAGCAGTAATTTCTAGGAAATCATAAAGATTTAACTGATTTTAAAATCGCCTTCAGGCAGGCAAATATTGAAAAACTATATATTGTAGTAACTAAAATATTTTTGGGTTATATTTTAATGCAGATGTAACAAAGCAATTTCTTTCTTAATTAATCGGGTAATTTATTTTCCAATAAATTACGAAAACTAAAAGTTGTAATAGGAAATAATTTAAATAAAGTATTTACATTAGGATACCAGAAATTTAATAAATATATTAAAATAGGATAAAATCTGTTCTCAAATTAAAAAAGTGGCATTTTATAGACGAATAAAAGAAATTTATAAATCAGGTAACTTTAATATTATACGTAAAATTGCAATGAAATGATAAGGTAAAACATTTTAGAGTAAAACAAAAAATACATGAAATATACAGCATTAAAGATAGAAATGAAGAATTAATAACAGAAACAGAAGACATAGATAAAAGATGGCAACAATACTTCAAAGAACTGCTTAAATTCGCAGCAGTAAACTTTTATTAATATTAAGATTTTTTAACCTAAATATTGGTTAAATCGATTATATCAAGTAAACAAATTAAACGTGTAATAAGATCAATGAAGAGTTGTTGGTTTTTGCGGTCTGAAGAAATATGAATACTTTGAATCGAAAGTTGAGAATATCACTTCGTGAAGAACAAGATTGAATTACCAATTGCGGAAAAATAAAATGAGTTCAAAGAAATGTATCATTTTCTGTATATAAATAATAAGACAACCTACTCCTACTTAGTGAAATTGTACACTATCGGCCTACTTAATACTTTATAAAAGGAGATTATATCAATCTTCAGATCTAATTATAAACGAAACAATATTAAATAAACATGAAAATTCAAATACAAATAAAAATATTCCGTAAATAATTCCACTATATCCGCGGCACCTGTTAAGATGATTTCCAGAGATTTATTTTATCGTAACAGAGACTTCAGTTCTAATATTCGGCCATATTTACTGTTTATTAGAATTATTATATGGAATATTTACTAACAGTTTATATCATAGACTGTCTGCAATAGGAATTTAATAATTGATCTTATTGCGCTGACTTACTAGATCAGTTTGTTTAACATACTAAAAATATTCGAAAAATAAATCAAAGGATAAATTTTTGGAAACACTTTCTAATGAGTAAAAAAGTTCTTAAACTAAATAATTAATATCTATAAGTTGATAGGCATATGTACTTCCTGGACCAACCCCTAAATTGCAAACCCTAAAATCGCAACCCCGGTCGTAAGTTCCAAACGGCTTAACGTAGGATGACGTACGAGGGCTCGTTGGAAAGGGGATGAAAAATGGGGTTGAATGCAGTATGTGCCGTGCGCATCGGAGCATGCCAAAAGGTCATTATGGGGTATCTTCGTTTCTATTGGTCCGATCGTGACGTACGAGGGCTCGTTGGAAAGGGGATGAAAAATGGGGTTGAACGCAGTATGTGCCGTGCGCATAGGTCAATGCCAAAAGGTCATTATGGGGTATCTTCGTTTCTATTGGTCCGATCGTGACGTACGAGGTCTCGTTGGAACGGGGAGAAGGCAGGGAGACAAAAAACAAAGATGGAGGCGTTGCCAAATGGGCGCTAAAACGTATATTCGTTGCTATTGGTCTGATTTTGACGTATGAGGTGTCAAAGCGTTGGATGTCACGTGTCATTCGACGCAGGACGTGACATTTGTCACAGAACGTGACATTTGACGCAGGACGTGAAATGTCACGTGAAATGATGTGACATTCGACGTAGGACGTGACATTTGACGCAGGACATGTCATTTGACGCAGGATGTGACATTTGACATAGATCGTACAATGTCACGTGAATTGACGTGACATTCGACGCAGAACGTGAATTGACGTGATATTCAACGCAGGACGTGACACGAGGGCTTGATGGAACGGGGATGAGACGGGGAATACTTTGACACAAAAAACAAAGATGGCAGCATTGCCAAATGGGCGCTAGAATGCATCTTTGTTGCTATTGGCATGATTTTGACGTATGAGGTGTCAAAGCACAGATACCATGTCAACGATCGGTATGAACATTCTTCTTCTTCTTTTTCTTTTCCGGACAGTGGCTAAGAGAACGTTGACGAAGGACGTGACATTCGACGCAGGACGTGACAGTTATGTGACATTCAACACAGAACGTGAAATGTCGTGAAATTTGACGCAGGAGGTGACAGGTATGTGACATTCAACACAGAACGTGAAATGTCTCGTGACATTTGACGCAGGACGTGACATTCGACGTAAGACGTGTCATATATGTGGCATTCGACACAAAACGTGAAATGTCACGTGAATTGACGTGACATTCGACGCAGGACGTGACATTCGACGCAGGACGTGACATTTATGTGACATTCAACACAGGATGTGACATTCGACGTAAGACGTGTCATTTATGTGGCATTCGACACAAAACGTGATATGTCACGTGAATTGACGTGACATTCGACGCAGGACGTGACATTCGACGCAGGACGTGACATTTATGTGACATTCGACACAAAACGTGAAATGTCACGTGAATTGACGTGACATTCGACGTGGGACGTGAAATGTCGTGACGTGTGACGTTGTGACGTGACGTTTGACATTTTAAAAGACAAAGACACAATAACAGAGGACAACAGAGGGTAGCAGAGGGTAACAGAGGGTAGCAGAGGGTAACAGAGCGTAGCAGAGGTACACAGAGGGTAACAGAGCGTCATAACAGAGACATTCAGATGCCTTCAGTGACACATATGCAGCGGCACGAGGGAAATACCAGCGTAAAATCGTTTTATTCCACTTCGAACGAATGGCATAGTTATTGACGCTAACAGAACATCGAGGCTTATTCGTAATCATATTCATAACAATTCGGGTGATATACAAAATTAGCGAATACAAATGGTAAGTTGAATACTATATTTTATCTACGGCATTTCGGGCAATATTTTATTTGTAGGTTGGTATTGTGCTTCGGTAAATATATATTTCCACCAACAATCCGTACCAGTTAAACTGACACTACAGCATCTCATACAAAATAGGTTAAATATAGAATTAAAAACAATTAACATAAAAAAACCTATATAAGTATCAACGTTAAATTCGACGATAATGCTTAGTCACGGTACAGCTGAAAGTAAAAAACCATTGAAAAGCCACTCATAAATGTCAAATATGCTTTACAGAGGTACAATGCTAAACATATAATAAAACAATGTTAAATACTACCAAAATAAATACCTGCAAAAAAACACCCTACAAAGAAAGAAGAAGCAGAAAGAACGAAAAGCATATCTTAAAACAGAAGAGGTACTAATGTGTGCAACAAGTAAAAAAAAAAGTAATAAACACGTACTGACAGATAGCAAATAACCTTCAAATAAAATCGAGATGCAATGAAGTAATAAAACACTTATCTACGGATAGGAACTAATAATCAAAGCAGTCAACATGCAATGAAAAATGCATTAAAAAACATCAAACTTATAAGAGGCATCATGCAAAAAGTAATAAGCACCAACAGACTAATAGGAAATAATAATCAAAGCATTTGATATGCAATGAATATACATTAAAAAAAATCATCAAAATTATAAGGGGAAACATGCAAAACAGTAATAATCACCTACCCGTCGGAAAGGTAATAAAATACAGTTAATACAATAAATCATAATGAAATATGTTAAAAACGAGACATGAGACAGAAAATTGGCGACAATTAACAAAGAACATAAAAAAACGTTTACAAATAGCTGAGTACATATCCGATATACGTAATCTTTGAAAAACGAGACAAAAAGATGGAACTTCTGTGAAATATGTTAAAATACAATAAAACTATGTAAACTATAGTTAGAAAATTAATACCTACAAAGAAATAAGCAAAAAATATATATACCGAACAAACATATCTTAAAACAGAAGAGGTGCTAATGTGTAAAACAAGAAGGAATACAACCTCAAGGCAAATACACTGTCTCACAAAAAAAGCAAAGAACAAAGCCGCCTTGTAAATGTCGTGAAAAATACATTAAAAAACATCAAAAACATACACATAAAATGTAAAAAATGGAGAAAGCAATCTAGCATTTAACATGTAATCATATCAATAAAAAACAACACAAAGGACAAGAGGTGTTATACATAAACAAAAATTACTAGTTACTCCCCGACGGTAAAATAAATTACCAAAATACTGCTAAAGGTAAAGGTAAAAAACAGTGCCAAAATAGTAGAGTATAGCTAGACGTAATCTTTGGAAAAAATGAGACAACCGAACGAAAATCTGTAAAATATGCTCAAATATAATAAACTTATGTAAACTGCCGTCGCAAATAAAGAACTACAAAGAAATACACAAATATACTTAGGTAATATGCTAAAAAATATAATAAATACTACATGCAAATTATTGACAAAAATAAATACCCGCAAAAGTAAAGCAAAAAAAAGTTAAATAAATACCGAATTACATGAAAACTATGTAAATTACAGTCACAAATAAATACGTGCAAAAAAAAAATAAGAAAAATAAAAACACATACCCTAAAATCCAGAATACAGCATGCGTGGATGTAAATACAAGCAACCGTATATCACATATTACCTTCTTTAGAACTGAAGACACTCTAGAAACAGGCAGTATGTAATACTCATTACTTGTCTGATTAAACACTATTTGCGAAAACACTTACACTAACACAGCGACCACAATGTTCTCAGAAAATAACACAGAAAACAGTAGACACACGCCGTTTTTACTGTTAAATATCACAGAATACTAGCGGTATGTAACAATATAGTTTCTGAAACGATACGACGTATAATTTTTATGACTGAACACTTACCTACATACTGATTTAAAAATGTATACCAAGTCTTTCCAGCCCGTGCATCTATAACAAAAATCCTTCAAAAAGCCGATAACTTGACCAAAGCACATAAACATGTTTACTACCTTTGAATAATAGTCTATAAGGAACTATGAAAAATAACTGAAGGCACGCTTCTTATCAGGATATGTGGTTTTCAATCTAACTACGAGACTGCAAGAAAACGATAACTAATAATGTACTACACAAAAAACAATTTTTATCATCTGTACTTTTAAAATGAAATTAGGAAATAGCAATTACCTAAATATGCATATTATTATACAGTAATGATGTCCGCTCGATTGCACCCCCCTAAAATAGTACCAGATAGCCAATAAGACCTGTCGTTCGATAGATCCAATAATATGTTATTGGTATTGACCAAAAATACAAACTTGTAAATTAACAACAAAGAATATTAAAAATGTAGCGAGTACATACCCAGACAGGCGTAATCTTTGAAAAAACAAACGACAACCAAAACAAAAATTTGTGAAATATGTTCAAATACAACAAAACTATGTAAACTACAGTCACAAATAAAGAACTGTAAAGAACTAGACAAATACTTATACAGGGGTAATAGGCTAAAGATATAATAAAACTATGTTAAATAATGTCAAAATAAATACCTGCAAAGAAAAAATACGCAAAATATAATGTAAAAAATACTAAAATATATAATAAACTATGTAAACTACAGTAAAAATAAACACTCTACAAAAAAGAAGAAGCAAAAAAAAACAATAATGAAAAACATGGCTAAAATAAAAGAGGTACTAATGTGTACAACAAGTTAAAAAATAATAAACACGTACTGACAGGGGGCAAATGTTAAAATTATATCGACATGCAATGAAGTACTAAAACATCTATCGACAGATAGGAACTAATGATCAAAGCAGTCGACATTCAATGAAAAATACATTAAAACATTAAACTTATAAGAGGCAAGACGCAAAAAGTAATAAGCATCAACCGACTAATAGGAAATAATGATCAAAGCAGGTGACATGCAATGAAAATATATTAAAACAGATCAAAATTATAAGAAAAAACATGCAAACACCAATAAACACCTACTTGTTGGAAAGGTAATAAAATATGGTTAATACAATAAAAACATACCGAATTATGCTAAAAACGAGACATGAGTCGGAAAATTAGCTACAAATGACAAAGAACATCAAAAAACATTTACAAATAGCTGGGTAGATCTAGACGTAATCTTTCGAAAAACGAGTAAAAAAGGTTTGAAATAATGATCACAAGCAGTTCACATCAAAGAAAATACGGTAAACATACTTTACAACATACTCAATTACACAAACAGGACATGAACCTGTAAATTAACAAAAAAAAAAATATATTAAAAACGTAGCGAGTACATACATAGTCAGACGTAATCTTTGAAAAACGAGAGACAACCGAACAAAAATTTGTGAGATATGCTCAAATACAACAAAACTATGTAAACTACAATCAGAAATAAAGAACTGTAAAGAACTAGACAACTACTTATATTGGGGTAATATGCTAAATATATAATAAAACTATGTTAAATACTGTCAAAATAAATACACGCAAAGAAAAAAAAATAAGCAAAATATAACGTAAAAATGCTGAAATGTAATAAACTATGTAAAATACGGTAAAAAACACCCTACAAAGAAAGAAGAAGCAAAAAACAATGATGAAAATATTAGCTTAAATATAAGAGGTTCTAATGTGTAGAACAAGTAAATAAGTAATAACCACGTACTGACTGGTATCAAATAATGTTCAAATAAAATCGACATGCAATGAAGTACTAATATACTTATCGAGGGATAGGTACTAATGATCAAAGCAATCGACATTCAATGAAAAATACATTAAAAAACATCAAACTTATACCTAAAAAGTAATAAGCACCAACCGACTAATAGGAAATAATGATCAAAGCAGGTGACATGCAATCAAAATATATTAAAACATATCAAAATTATAAAAGGAAACATGCAAAACAGTAATAAACACCTAACCGTGGAAAAGGTAATACAATACAGTTAATACAATTAAAAGATATTGAATTGTGCTAAAAACGAGACTTGGGACAGAAAATTATTACCAATAGCTGAGTACATATCTGATAGACGTAATCTTTGAAAAAACGAGGCAAAAAAAAGGCGGTACTTCTGTGAAATATGTTAAATTAAAATAAAACCATGTAAACTACATTTAAAAAATAAATACCTGCAAAGAAATCAGAAAAAAAAAATAATAATAACGAAGAAACATATCTTAAAACAGAAGAGATGCTAATGTGTAAAACAAAAAGAAATACAACCTCACAACAAATATATAGTCTCACGAAAAAAAGTAAAGGGCAAAGCACCCTAAACACATAATCAATAAAAAAAAAACAGTAGAAATCATTATTCCTAGAAGCCGCAAAAAGAAATAATACATAAAGTTGTCGAAATACCGTGAAAAATACATTAAAAACATCACAAAACATACACACAAAATGTAAAAAGCAATCTGGCATTTAACATGTAATCGTAGTAATAAAAAACATCAAAAATACAAGAAGTGTTATGCATAATCAAAAATTACTAGTCACAATCTGACGACAAAAGAAATTAGTGCATATGTCGTCGAAATACAGTGAAAATACAAAAATATCTATCAAAATACCGCTAAAGGTACAGGTAATAACAGTGCCAAAATAGTAGACTAGAGCTAGACATAATCTTTGGAAAAAATGAGACAAACCGAACGAAAAATCTGTGAAATATGTTCAAATACAATAAACTTATGTAAACTGCTGTCACAAATAAAGAACCGCAAAGAAATACATAAATACTACATGTAAATTATTGTCAAAAATTAATACCTGCAAAGAAAGAAAGCAAAATATAACGTGAAAAATGCTAAAATATAATAAAACTAGGTAAATTACAGTCACAAATAAATACGTCCAAAAGAAATACACAAATATACAGGGTAATATGCTAAAAAATAATAATAAATACTTCATGTAAATTATTGTCAAAAATCAATACCTGCAAAAAAAGAAGCAAAATATAACGTGAAAAACTGCTAAAATATAATAAAACTATGTAAATTACATTCACAAATAAATATCTGCAAAAGAAATAAGCAAATATATGACGAAGAACACGCACACTACTGCTGCAGAAGCCTGATACTGTCTATGTACAAAACACGGCGACCTAAGTGTCCTCAGAAATTAACACAGAAACAGTAGACACACTAACAATGGAGATATGTTGGAAATGCTACAGACTCTGTCACTTTAGTCTCACACGCCGTTTGTACTGTTAAATATCAGAGAATACTAGCGGTGTGTAACAATATAGTTTCTGAACGATACAACATCTAATTTTGATGACTGAACACTTACATACTAATTTGAAAACTGTACAACCCATACATCGATAACAAAAAATCCTTCAAAAACAAACACTTAAACATATTTACTACTTTGGCAAATTTTCTAGACTGGGAATATGACCAAATAATGGACTACACAATATTCTTTCAGGAAATGCTCTTTTCGATCTAACAC
Organism: Diabrotica balteata; assembly: GCA_918026665.1. NCBI lineage: Eukaryota > Metazoa > Arthropoda > Insecta > Coleoptera > Chrysomelidae > Diabrotica > Diabrotica balteata. Next base: position 121,707,713 of record OU898283.1, on the reverse strand, counting down.
GAGACTACGAAAACGATAACTAGTAATGTACTATACAAAAAGCAATTAACTTTATCATCTGTAGTTTTAAAATAAAATTAGGAAATAACAAAAACCTAAATATGCATATAATTATTCAGCAATGATGTCTGCTAGATTGGACTACTAAAATAGTACCAAATAGCGAATAAGGCCTCTCGTTCGATAGATTCAATAATATGTTATTGTTATTAACCAAAAAATCAACAAAATCGACAGCTTTAACAAAAACACAAAAAATCAGTGTAATAAAACCACTGACATACGAAAAGACCGATATTATCGATCAACAAATTCAATAGCGATTGATAGGGTCTGTGACATGCAACCGCAAGGACAATACCTGAAGGTCACTAAGCCTGCAACATCCAAACGGTTCAACGTTCAAAAACGTGCAAAGTATTGATGGAAAGAGGAGGTGGTAACAAATATGTTAAGATAAAAATAAAACGCAAAGACATTGCCAAAACCATACCCAAACGGGTCAACGAATACAAAATGCAAGATATCGAAGGAAATGGAGGTGGTAACACATATGTTAAAATAAAAATAAAACGCAAAGACATTGAAAAAACGCTACTAAGCTTGTAACGTCCAAACGGCTCAACGTACAACAATCAGCTACTAAATGTCATCGGCAAATAGAATACCAAATTTTTTTAGTATCGAATACCGAATAAAGAAATTTTACGTTAGGAGCACATACTAGAACAGGAAAGTCACTCACATTTAAGATTAACTGATACCATTCTTTTGGTGACTCTGCATAATTCTTTGCCATATCCTCTGGCGAAAGAGCATTAATGTCGTTGACACTCAAAAGACAGGATAGTCTTTTGTCTCTGTCTCATTAGACTCATTAGACTAAAAGAGTCCTTACGAAGTCGTTAAATATATCTTCCAGTACAGCATCGCCTCCGTAATTAATTATTTCGGGTATGAACAATTAACGCGGTCAAAGGTCAAAGTATGTCTTAAGATGGTAAATATATTAGGTTAGAAGGTCTCTGCGTACCGCTGTCTACGTGTCACAGATGGCTCTGTGCGCCTCTGCATGTCTCAGCGTACTTTTTGTCTACGTGTCATAGATGGCTCTGTGTGCTTCTGAATGTCTCTGCGTCAAATGTCGCGTGATTCACGTCATACGTCAAATATCACATAATATGTCACATTTTATGTCAAACGTCACGTTATATATCTAATGTCACGTATTATGTCACGTCATACGTCAAATATCACATAATATGTCATATTAATTTGTTGGGTTAGGTATTACTTAACAGACGCGTAGTTGTGGTTAATTTATTAGGTTAGGTCGGGTCGCTTCGCGGCACTACCTAACCTAATAAATTAACCACAACTACGCGTCTGTTAAGTAATACCTAACCCAACAAATTAATATGACATATTATGTGATATTTGACGTATGACGTGACATAATACGTGACATTAGATATATAACGTGACGTTTGACATAAAATGTGACATATTATGTGATATTTGACGTATGACGTGAATCACGCGACATTTGACGCAGAGACATTCAGAAGCACACAGAGCCATCTATGACACGTAGACAAAAAGTACGCTGAGACATGCAGAGGCGCACAGAGCCATCTGTGACACGTAGACAGCGGTACGCAGAGACCTTCTAACCTAATATATTTACCATCTTAAGACATACTTTGACCTTTGACCGCGTTAATTGTTCATACCCGAAATAATTAATTACGGAGGCGATGCTGTACTGGAAGATATATTTAACGACTTCGTAAGGACTCTTTTAGTCTAATGAGTCTAATGAGACAGAGACAAAAGACTATCCTGTCTTTTGAGTGTCAACGACATTAATGCTCTTTCGCCAGAGGATATGGCAAAGAATTATGCAGAGTCACCAAAAGAATGGTATCAGTTAATCTTAAATGTGAGTGACTTTCCTGTTCTAGTATGTGCTCCTAACGTAAAATTTCTTTATTCGGTATTCGATACTAAAAAAATTTGGTATTCTATTTGCCGATGACATTTAGTAGCTGATTGTTGTACGTTGAGCCGTTTGGACGTTACAAGCTTAGTAGCGTTTTTTCAATGTCTTTGCGTTTTATTTTTATTTTAACATATGTGTTACCACCTCCATTTCCTTCGATATCTTGCATTTTGTATTCGTTGACCCGTTTGGGTATGGTTTTGGCAATGTCTTTGCGTTTTATTTTTATCTTAACATATTTGTTACCACCTCCTCTTTCCATCAATACTTTGCACGTTTTTGAACGTTGAACCGTTTGGATGTTGCAGGCTTAGTGACCTTCAGGTATTGTCCTTGCGGTTGCATGTCACAGACCCTATCAATCGCTATTGAATTTGTTGATCGATAATATCGGTCTTTTCGTATGTCAGTGGTTTTATTACACTGATTTTTTGTGTTTTTGTTAAAGCTGTCGATTTTGTTGATTTTTTGGTTAATAACAATAACATATTATTGAATCTATCGAACGAGAGGCCTTATTCGCTATTTGGTACTATTTTAGTAGTCCAATCTAGCAGACATCATTGCTGAATAATTATATGCATATTTAGGTTTTTGTTATTTCCTAATTTTATTTTAAAACTACAGATGATAAAGTTAATTGCTTTTTGTATAGTACATTACTAGTTATCGTTTTCGTAGTCTCGTGTTAGATCGAAAAGAGCATTTCCTGAAAGAATATTGTGTAGTCCATTATTTGGTCATATTCCCAGTCTAGAAAATTTGCCAAAGTAGTAAATATGTTTAAGTGTTTGTTTTTGAAGGATTTTTTGTTATCGATGTATGGGTTGTACAGTTTTCAAATTAGTATGTAAGTGTTCAGTCATCAAAATTAGATGTTGTATCGTTCAGAAACTATATTGTTACACACCGCTAGTATTCTCTGATATTTAACAGTACAAACGGCGTGTGAGACTAAAGTGACAGAGTCTGTAGCATTTCCAACATATCTCCATTGTTAGTGTGTCTACTGTTTCTGTGTTAATTTCTGAGGACACTTAGGTCGCCGTGTTTTGTACATAGACAGTATCAGGCTTCTGCAGCAGTAGTGTGCGTGTTCTTCGTCATATATTTGCTTATTTCTTTTGCAGATATTTATTTGTGAATGTAATTTACATAGTTTTATTATATTTTAGCAGTTTTTCACGTTATATTTTGCTTCTTTTTTTGCAGGTATTGATTTTTGACAATAATTTACATGAAGTATTTATTATTATTTTTTAGCATATTACCCTGTATATTTGTGTATTTCTTTTGGACGTATTTATTTGTGACTGTAATTTACCTAGTTTTATTATATTTTAGCATTTTTCACGTTATATTTTGCTTTCTTTCTTTGCAGGTATTAATTTTTGACAATAATTTACATGTAGTATTTATGTATTTCTTTGCGGTTCTTTATTTGTGACAGCAGTTTACATAAGTTTATTGTATTTGAACATATTTCACAGATTTTTCGTTCGGTTTGTCTCATTTTTTCCAAAGATTATGTCTAGCTCTAGTCTACTATTTTGGCACTGTTATTACCTGTACCTTTAGCGGTATTTTGATAGATATTTTTGTATTTTCACTGTATTTCGACGACATATGCACTAATTTCTTTTGTCGTCAGATTGTGACTAGTAATTTTTGATTATGCATAACACTTCTTGTATTTTTGATGTTTTTTATTACTACGATTACATGTTAAATGCCAGATTGCTTTTTACATTTTGTGTGTATGTTTTGTGATGTTTTTAATGTATTTTTCACGGTATTTCGACAACTTTATGTATTATTTCTTTTTGCGGCTTCTAGGAATAATGATTTCTACTGTTTTTTTTTTATTGATTATGTGTTTAGGGTGCTTTGCCCTTTACTTTTTTTCGTGAGACTATATATTTGTTGTGAGGTTGTATTTCTTTTTGTTTTACACATTAGCATCTCTTCTGTTTTAAGATATGTTTCTTCGTTATTATTATTTTTTTTTTCTGATTTCTTTGCAGGTATTTATTTTTTAAATGTAGTTTACATGGTTTTATTTTAATTTAACATATTTCACAGAAGTACCGCCTTTTTTTTGCCTCGTTTTTTCAAAGATTACGTCTATCAGATATGTACTCAGCTATTGGTAATAATTTTCTGTCCCAAGTCTCGTTTTTAGCACAATTCAATATCTTTTAATTGTATTAACTGTATTGTATTACCTTTTCCACGGTTAGGTGTTTATTACTGTTTTGCATGTTTCCTTTTATAATTTTGATATGTTTTAATATATTTTGATTGCATGTCACCTGCTTTGATCATTATTTCCTATTAGTCGGTTGGTGCTTATTACTTTTTAGGTATAAGTTTGATGTTTTTTAATGTATTTTTCATTGAATGTCGATTGCTTTGATCATTAGTACCTATCCCTCGATAAGTATATTAGTACTTCATTGCATGTCGATTTTATTTGAACATTATTTGATACCAGTCAGTACGTGGTTATTACTTATTTACTTGTTCTACACATTAGAACCTCTTATATTTAAGCTAATATTTTCATCATTGTTTTTTGCTTCTTCTTTCTTTGTAGGGTGTTTTTTACCGTATTTTACATAGTTTATTACATTTCAGCATTTTTACGTTATATTTTGCTTATTTTTTTTTCTTTGCGTGTATTTATTTTGACAGTATTTAACATAGTTTTATTATATATTTAGCATATTACCCCAATATAAGTAGTTGTCTAGTTCTTTACAGTTCTTTATTTCTGATTGTAGTTTACATAGTTTTGTTGTATTTGAGCATATCTCACAAATTTTTGTTCGGTTGTCTCTCGTTTTTCAAAGATTACGTCTGACTATGTATGTACTCGCTACGTTTTTAATATATTTTTTTTTTGTTAATTTACAGGTTCATGTCCTGTTTGTGTAATTGAGTATGTTGTAAAGTATGTTTACCGTATTTTCTTTGATGTGAACTGCTTGTGATCATTATTTCAAACCTTTTTTACTCGTTTTTCGAAAGATTACGTCTAGATCTACCCAGCTATTTGTAAATGTTTTTTGATGTTCTTTGTCATTTGTAGCTAATTTTCCGACTCATGTCTCGTTTTTAGCATAATTCGGTATGTTTTTATTGTATTAACCATATTTTATTACCTTTCCAACAAGTAGGTGTTTATTGGTGTTTGCATGTTTTTTCTTATAATTTTGATCTGTTTTAATATATTTTCATTGCATGTCACCTGCTTTGATCATTATTTCCTATTAGTCGGTTGATGCTTATTACTTTTTGCGTCTTGCCTCTTATAAGTTTAATGTTTTAATGTATTTTTCATTGAATGTCGACTGCTTTGATCATTAGTTCCTATCTGTCGATAGATGTTTTAGTACTTCATTGCATGTCGATATAATTTTAACATTTGCCCCCTGTCAGTACGTGTTTATTATTTTTTAACTTGTTGTACACATTAGTACCTCTTTTATTTTAGCCATGTTTTTCATTATTGTTTTTTTTGCTTCTTCTTTTTTGTAGAGTGTTTATTTTTACTGTAGTTTACATAGTTTATTATATATTTTAGTATTTTTTACATTATATTTTGCGTATTTTTTCTTTGCAGGTATTTATTTTGACATTATTTAACATAGTTTTATTATATCTTTAGCCTATTACCCCTGTATAAGTATTTGTCTAGTTCTTTACAGTTCTTTATTTGTGACTGTAGTTTACATAGTTTTGTTGTATTTGAACATATTTCACAAATTTTTGTTTTGGTTGTCGTTTGTTTTTTCAAAGATTACGCCTGTCTGGGTATGTACTCGCTACATTTTTAATATTCTTTGTTGTTAATTTACAAGTTTGTATTTTTGGTCAATACCAATAACATATTATTGGATCTATCGAACGACAGGTCTTATTGGCTATCTGGTACTATTTTAGGGGGGTGCAATCGAGCGGACATCATTACTGTATAATAATATGCATATTTAGGTAATTGCTATTTCCTAATTTCATTTTAAAAGTACAGATGATAAAAATTGTTTTTTGTGTAGTACATTATTAGTTATCGTTTTCTTGCAGTCTCGTAGTTAGATTGAAAACCACATATCCTGATAAGAAGCGTGCCTTCAGTTATTTTTCATAGTTCCTTATAGACTATTATTCAAAGGTAGTAAACATGTTTATGTGCTTTGGTCAAGTTATCGGCTTTTTGAAGGATTTTTGTTATAGATGCACGGGCTGGAAAGACTTGGTATACATTTTTAAATCAGTATGTAGGTAAGTGTTCAGTCATAAAAATTATACGTCGTATCGTTTCAGAAACTATATTGTTACATACCGCTAGTATTCTGTGATATTTAACAGTAAAAACGGCGTGTGTCTACTGTTTTCTGTGTTATTTTCTGAGAACATTGTGGTCGCTGTGTTAGTGTAAGTGTTTTCGCAAATAGTGTTTAATCAGACAAGTAATGAGTATTACATACTGCCTGTTTCTAGAGTGTCTTCAGTTCTAAAGAAGGTAATATGTGATATACGGTTGCTTGTATTTACATCCACGCATGCTGTATTCTGGATTTTAGGGTATGTGTTTTTATTTTTCTTATTTTTTTTTTGCACGTATTTATTTGTGACTGTAATTTACATAGTTTTCATGTAATTCGGTATTTATTTAACTTTTTTTTGCTTTACTTTTGCGGGTATTTATTTTTGTCAATAATTTGCATGTAGTATTTATTATATTTTTTAGCATATTACCTAAGTATATTTGTGTATTTCTTTGTAGTTCTTTATTTGCGACGGCAGTTTACATAAGTTTATTATATTTGAGCATATTTTACAGATTTTCGTTCGGTTGTCTCATTTTTTCCAAAGATTACGTCTAGCTATACTCTACTATTTTGGCACTGTTTTTACCTTTACCTTTAGCAGTATTTTGGTAATTTATTTTACCGTCGGGGAGTAACTAGTAATTTTTGTTTATGTATAACACCTCTTGTCCTTTGTGTTGTTTTTTATTGATATGATTACATGTTAAATGCTAGATTGCTTTCTCCATTTTTTACATTTTATGTGTATGTTTTTGATGTTTTTTAATGTATTTTTCACGACATTTACAAGGCGGCTTTGTTCTTTGCTTTTTTTGTGAGACAGTGTATTTGCCTTGAGGTTGTATTCCTTCTTGTTTTACACATTAGCACCTCTTCTGTTTTAAGATATGTTTGTTCGGTATATATATTTTTTGCTTATTTCTTTGTAGGTATTAATTTTCTAACTATAGTTTACATAGTTTTATTGTATTTTAACATATTTCACAGAAGTTCCATCTTTTTGTCTCGTTTTTCAAAGATTACGTATATCGGATATGTACTCAGCTATTTGTAAACGTTTTTTTATGTTCTTTGTTAATTGTCGCCAATTTTCTGTCTCATGTCTCGTTTTTAACATATTTCATTATGATTTATTGTATTAACTGTATTTTATTACCTTTCCGACGGGTAGGTGATTATTACTGTTTTGCATGTTTCCCCTTATAATTTTGATGATTTTTTTTAATGTATATTCATTGCATATCAAATGCTTTGATTATTATTTCCTATTAGTCTGTTGGTGCTTATTACTTTTTGCATGATGCCTCTTATAAGTTTGATGTTTTTTAATGCATTTTTCATTGCATGTTGACTGCTTTGATTATTAGTTCCTATCCGTAGATAAGTGTTTTATTACTTCATTGCATCTCGATTTTATTTGAAGGTTATTTGCTATCTGTCAGTACGTGTTTATTACTTTTTTTTTTACTTGTTGCACACATTAGTACCTCTTCTGTTTTAAGATATGCTTTTCGTTCTTTCTGCTTCTTCTTTCTTTGTAGGGTGTTTTTTTGCAGGTATTTATTTTGGTAGTATTTAACATTGTTTTATTATATGTTTAGCATTGTACCTCTGTAAAGCATATTTGACATTTATGAGTGGCTTTTCAATGGTTTTTTACTTTCAGCTGTACCGTGACTAAGCATTATCGTCGAATTTAACGTTGATACTTATATAGGTTTTTTTATGTTAATTGTTTTTAATTCTATATTTAACCTATTTTGTATGAGATGCTGTAGTGTCAGTTTAACTGGTACGGATTGTTGGTGGAAATATATATTTACCGAAGCACAATACCAACCTACAAATAAAATATTGCCCGAAATGCCGTAGATAAAATATAGTATTCAACTTACCATTTGTATTCGCTAATTTTGTATATCACCCGAATTGTTATGAATATGATTACGAATAAGCCTCGATGTTCTGTTAGCGTCAATAACTATGCCATTCGTTCGAAGTGGAATAAAACGATTTTACGCTGGTATTTCCCTCGTGCCGCTGCATATGTGTCACTGAAGGCATCTGAATGTCTCTGTTATGACGCTCTGTTACCCTCTGTGTACCTCTGCTACGCTCTGTTACCCTCTGCTACCCTCTGTTACCCTCTGCTACCCTCTGTTGTCCTCTGTTATTGTGTCTTTGTCTTTTAAAATGTCAAACGTCACGTCACAACGTCACACGTCACGACATTTCACGTCCCACGTCGAATGTCACGTCAATTCACGTGACATTTCACGTTTTGTGTCGAATGTCACATAAATGTCACGTCCTGCGTCGAATGTCACGTCCTGCGTCGAATGTCACGTCAATTCACGTGACATATCACGTTTTGTGTCGAATGCCACATAAATGACACGTCTTACGTCGAATGTCACATCCTGTGTTGAATGTCACATAAATGTCACGTCCTGCGTCGAATGTCACGTCCTGCGTCGAATGTCACGTCAATTCACGTGACATTTCACGTTTTGTGTCGAATGCCACATATATGACACGTCTTACGTCGAATGTCACGTCCTGCGTCAAATGTCACGAGACATTTCACGTTCTGTGTTGAATGTCACATACCTGTCACCTCCTGCGTCAAATTTCACGACATTTCACGTTCTGTGTTGAATGTCACATAACTGTCACGTCCTGCGTCGAATGTCACGTCCTTCGTCAACGTTCTCTTAGCCACTGTCCGGAAAAGAAAAAGAAGAAGAAGAATGTTCATACCGATCGTTGACATGGTATCTGTGCTTTGACACCTCATACGTCAAAATCATGCCAATAGCAACAAAGATGCATTCTAGCGCCCATTTGGCAATGCTGCCATCTTTGTTTTTTGTGTCAAAGTATTCCCCGTCTCATCCCCGTTCCATCAAGCCCTCGTGTCACGTCCTGCGTTGAATATCACGTCAATTCACGTTCTGCGTCGAATGTCACGTCAATTCACGTGACATTGTACGATCTATGTCAAATGTCACATCCTGCGTCAAATGACATGTCCTGCGTCAAATGTCACGTCCTACGTCGAATGTCACATCATTTCACGTGACATTTCACGTCCTGCGTCAAATGTCACGTTCTGTGACAAATGTCACGTCCTGCGTCGAATGACACGTGACATCCAACGCTTTGACACCTCATACGTCAAAATCAGACCAATAGCAACGAATATACGTTTTAGCGCCCATTTGGCAACGCCTCCATCTTTGTTTTTTGTCTCCCTGCCTTCTCCCCGTTCCAACGAGACCTCGTACGTCACGATCGGACCAATAGAAACGAAGATACCCCATAATGACCTTTTGGCATTGACCTATGCGCACGGCACATACTGCGTTCAACCCCATTTTTCATCCCCTTTCCAACGAGCCCTCGTACGTCACGATCGGACCAATAGAAACGAAGATACCCCATAATGACCTTTTGGCATGCTCCAATGCGCACGGCACATACTGCATTCAACCCCATTTTTCATCCCCTTTCCAACGAGCCCTCGTACGTCATCCTACGTTAAGCCGTTTGGAACTTACGACCGGGGGTTGCGATTTTAGGGGTTGCAATTTAGGGGTTGGTCCAGGAAGTACATAGCCTATCTACTTCTATATAACAATATATTCGCACCCCCACCGATAGGGATAGTTCTAAGGCAGTCTGATGATTCGACCCATCTCATTTAAACCAGTGTCTACCTTCGAACGTATGTTAATGTTAATAGTCTACAGACTGCCGCTAGGGATTTGGCTGCTGAGAAACTTATTGCAAGCACTGAGGTACGAAGACCACCCTAAGTTGCACCTGTTAGTTTCTTCAACAAATTACTTGATGTGACTTTCATCTTTGTGTCCTGACAGTGGTGATTGTGTGTGAGGGAAATGTCAAGGGTAGCGCTCAGGAATTTTGGGAATGAGTAGTGCTCCAATTCCTGACCCGATTACACAACTTTAAGCATTTTGTCAGCTTCTTTATCATTTAAATAAAGATCACATACTTGTGTTTTTAACTAGGTTGACTTCAGGTTATTTTCATAGTAAACTTTCTGTTTATTTAATGATCTTGACAGTTTGTCCTCCACCTCCGCAAATGATCTTTCTTGTACATCTCTGGGCTGTGTTATCTTCGTATATAAATTGTTGTGTTTCTACTATTGACTATGGACTAGAATAGTCAATATTTTCTACTTATGTGGTAATGAACAATCATAAGTATGCAGTAAGCAGATAATTTTTTATTATAAAATGTATACCACGGGCCGCCAAACGGAGGCTAGCGAGTCACATACAAATCTTTGAACGATTATTTGTGGTTCTCGATAAATGAACCCGTCTTCCTTTCTATTTGTATGTAATTATAATTATATTTTAAAAGAATATTTTAGGCACGTGGTAAACTGAGACACGGTTGGTCACGCGGTCTACGATCGTAGACCAATTTATTTATTATTATTAAACATAAAAGTTTCATAGTTTTAATAATAATATTGCATTAGATATATTTGTTGAATTATTGTTAATGATACTGACCAGTTTTTATAACAAAAGGTTTACTTATTTAGTGAAAAAGACAGCAAATATTTGATTTCACGCAAACAGCGCCTTTGTATCTGTTGATACGTATTTCGACCTAATAGGTCTCATCAGAACAGTTATTCAAAGGTGTTCTCAACGTGAAAGATCAATATTTTCTGTCTTTTAAGAAGCAAACAATAACATGGCTTCGATACGGACGCACTAGCGACATCTAATTTAACAATCGTAAAATAGTTTCGAAACACAATTCAGATTTTCCTGCTTTTAATCTGTGCTTTCTAAAAATTGCAAAGCAAAACAGGACGTTGATAAAGGTGTTAAAAGAGACGTGGGAATCTAAAATTTGCATTCCACGACACATCTTTTCAACTAAGCAGAAATCCTTAGCGAATTGGTTTCTAGTACTCGTACAGAGTAAATCCGAAAAAAGTGAAAAAGACAGCAAATATTTGATTTCACGCAAACAGCGCCTTTGTAACTGTTGATACGTATTTCGACCTAATAGGTCTCATCAGAACAGTTATTCAAAGGTGTTCTCAACGTGAAAGATCAATATTTTCTGTCTTTTAAGAAGCAACAATAACATGGCTTCGATACGGACGCACTAGCGACATCTAATTTAACAATCGTAAAATAGTTTCGAAACACAATTCAGATTTCTGCTTTTATCTGTGCTTTCTAAAAATTGCAAAGCAAAACAGACGTTGATAAAGGTGTTTTTGTAAAGTCTAAATGGCTCAACATACAACAACGTGCAAGGTATCGATGGAAAGAGGAGGTGGTAACAAATATGTTAAGATAAAAATTAGATGCACAGACTATGCCAAAACGGCACTATATCGTTAACACAAAAAAAATATGACGGCATTGTCAAAAAGACATATGTAATAAAATATTTGTATTTTTATAAATAGTAGTAATTTATTTAACTATTCCTTCATTCGCTTTACTTAAATAGCAAGTGCGTGTTTTTGTAAAAATGAAGAATATTGTTAGTGTAGAACTAGTATAAGTCCAGATAAACTACTTCTGCACTAATAATTATGATGCAGCACTAGTCTATGTCCACCTAATTTTTTATTAAAACAATGAAACAAAAAAAAATAGTTGTATAGTAATGTAAAAGTTTCTGAATGAATTGAAAAGTATGCACAAAGTAAACGTTAATCTTTGAAAAACAAAATAATGGAAAACTAAGCATCTGAAAAACTTCAAATTGCTCTCCTCAAAAAGACATACACTAGCTCTGTTCCAAAACAGCGCACATGTTACTATAATAGTTTTAATATCTATAATTTCTAATGCACAAAATTCACCCTCATATTTACATGATATATTATTTAAGAAATCTAGTCGTGTAGAGGTTTTATTATTGCTACAAATTGCAACACTTTCATGTTTCCTTACCTTCCGACAATAAAAGACAAAAAATACCCATCAAGCTTTAATGTTGGTAATTCGTTTTCTCTAAGCGAGTGTTCAGAGAAACATAATATATTTTTTCTCTTATTTTAAAAAAAAAATATTAAGCTGATCTATTTTGTATAGAAAAAAGATATAAAGAAATATAATAAAAAGATCGATGTACTGAAACCCAATTCTAAAACTGCGAATGAATATCATATCCATCGAATTAACTCACCGATGTACTTCTAGTGTAATTAATATAAAAACAATTCGCCTGACCCACGGATGAACATCGCATATGCAAATCGCACTTTAACAAAATAACTCATATTATTGATAATATGATTTTATCAACATGTAATACAGTCCAGTGCTCCACTAGTTTTGTAGCTCAGAATCACTAAAGCAGAAATTTGTTTGAATGTATATATGTGTACAGCGATTTTTTTTATTAGAAATCACTCGTATGAAACTAATTTTGAATAAATTCATCTTGTAATTAAATTACGTTGACTGCGCACGTGAAAATTGTTCTTTGTCGACCCAACAAACTAGTATGTGGCTGGCATAAAATATGCGTGTGTATATGTTTATTTCGGATATGTGAGCTTGCCTTGGTAAATCAGCGGTTTGTACTCAGGTTTGTTCTGTCTAAATCGATTTGCAACTCACAATAACTTTAAATTATTTTGTGTGGTAATTTACAATGTTACGCTGAACTAAACCACGAAGTAGTGAATTAGCAGGTATGCGGTCTGTTGTATATTTGTAAATAAACCTTTTTTTTCTATACATCTCTATATTTTGCTAATTATTTGTTAGCTTCATCAGGAGAAACTACGATATATTTTTAAGTAAAATTAATAAAAATAACGATGTTATAAATTAATAAACTTACAGTCCTAGCAGGAATACATATCTAGGATTAACAGCAACAGAAATATATCATCGGTTTGGGAAAAAGTTAAAAAAAAATAACAGGGCAGAATAACTACCAATAAATCCTTAGTATAGAAAAAAGGGACGGTACTAACTGATCCACAGGATATAGTAAATGAAGTAACTAATTCTTCTTCTTCTTTATGTGCCGTCTTCTACCGAAGGTTGGCGACCATCATACGATAGGTTTTCTCTGTTTTGTGCCGCATGAATTATGTTCGCAGCTTCTGTAATTTGAAAACCATTCTCTCAAGTTTCTCAGCCAGGATTTCTTCTTTCTGCCCAAACCTCTTCTACCTTCAAACTTGCCTTCCTCGATAAGCTGTAGCTGACTGTACTTATCATTACGGAACACATGGCCCAGGTATGACGCTTTCCTCCTTTTAACAGTTGTTAAACAATTCCACCTCTTATACCCATTCGTCTTAATACCTCTGTTTTGGTCACTTCTGATCTGTCCAAGGTATTCTCAGTATGCGTCGATATAGCCACATTTCTAAAGCCGCTAACTTCTTTATAGTTGCTGCTGTTAACGTCCACCCTTCTACGCGTAGTTCTAAGTAGCGTAGAGAGTACTAGCATTTCGTGGCGCGCCATCGGAGGTTAATGCTTAGGTTGCGGTTGCTTAAAGCTTTCTCATTTTGATGAATTTTGGATCTTGCTATTTCAATTCGGATCTTAATCTCTACTTCTGGGTCCCACTTGTCATTTACTGTATATCCCAGATATTTAAATCGTGAACTCTTTTCAATACGATTCGACTTCAATATGCAGGTCGATATGTTGAAATTTTTTTTTATTGATCACCAGTTACTGAAGTAACTAATACCTACCAAAAATTCTCATCCAGCCAAAATTTCAGTAACGAGTTCTTAACTTACAAACAACAGGAGGAGGTAGTACCTATTGCAATTTTCAACGAATTTAACCCTATCAATACACCTCTTAGTCATGAGGAAATTCAAGACACACTTAAAGCATAAAAGATACTTCACCAGGTCCAGACGACATACCAATACTTCAATACAGAAACTTCACATAGAAGCAAAAGAGTTTCTACTCCAAATTTTTAATAATATTTGGTCACAAAAATCATTTCCAAAAATCTGAAAACATTCCATTGTTATTTCCATTATTGAATCGGATAAAGATAAATTACAACCAGAATAATATCGTCCGATATCATTATCACGTTCTTCATGTAAAATAATGATCAACTTACCATCTTACCTACAATTGATCAAAAATGTATCGCAATTTACTTTGACCTACCTAAAGCATTTGGTACAGTATGGAAGCACCGTATATGTGGAGTTGGCTGTAAGAAGGATTCAGCTGCATATTTGATAAATGTTGGAAAATTAAAAAAAACTGTTTGTAATTAGTTGTTAAGTTTTTATTTTAAACTGAAAGACATAATATCAATCGATGACAAACAGATTTAGTCAATACTTGAGACTATTTTCAAGTAGATACTTTTTGAAAAAATAAGAAAAAAATTGAAAACAAGTTGGACCTGCATCTTTCTTGCACCAAACACGTGAAATAATGCTTCTCTACCATCATTTTTAAGCAAAAAAAAACAAATTCCCAACATAAACTCTTTTATTCGATTACAACTACTACATAAATACGAAAGAATCTGTGAAAAGAAATAGGTTGGTGTCAAAAAAATAGTATTCAAAAAAAAAAATAATAAAACAGTAAACACACGGGCAAACCCATCCTTTATTCATCTACCTGGTCGTCATCATCATTTAAAGTTGATTCGTTTTTCTCGTTCTCTGCCATGGCAACATCTCTTGTGAGACGGGTGTAAAAAGCCATTTGGTCCATAGGAACGAATCGTATTACCAACTGCATTATATCTACATATTTGGCTTTTTTGACAGGTATAGAATTGCAATGGACAGGAATATCAGAAAAACTAAGACTAACTTAAAACATCACATTTTTACACATATCTGATCGAGGTGAGCCAAACCTGTAGTTAAGTTTTCTTTGAAATATCGGTAGTTGAAGTCATAAGGAACTTTGAGTTTATATTTAGGATTTCTAACACTTTCTGGTTCATAAAGTTTCAAATAGAGTTGATGCATCTTCTTTACATTTAGATCTGGAGATAAATAGAATCGACGGGATTTCAATAGCTTTTTTTTTCATATTTCTTTTCCAGAGAGTAGGGTTGGCACTTTCTCTATTTTTGGTTACAGGAACAACTGGTGGCTCTTCCGTGAGCTCTATGTTGACAACAGGTTTAATATGTTGTTTTTTTTTTACAGAGATACGTTTCCTCTTTGGATGCTTCCTCCTAGCTGTAGGTCCTAGGACATCACTATTAAAATAACTTTCATCAGAGCTTCTAGGTTCATAGTCTGACTTACTAGCGCTAAACGGATCCGACTTGGTTTCACTCATTTTTAATTAAACCTCTTATTGATATCATTCAAAATAAATTTCAATCTCTATTTTATCCTGGCGAAGACATCGTAATAGATGAAACTTTAGTACCATGAAGGGGACGCCTAATTTTTAGGCAATATATACCAAGCAAGGCCCAAAAGTATGTTATGAATTTATTTATACTGTGTTCAATCGATGGTTATGCATGGGCACTTACGCAAGTATAAGCAAGAAAATTAGCAACTGGACAACGCAAAGTTGGACTAGCAACCAATGTGTGTTTGAGATTGTGTAAAAAGCTTCTCTATCAAGGATTGCTGCGAAACAACCCCCTATTGAGACCCAGAAATCCAACGACCCTCAAAATCCATCAGATACCATAGCTAATGCCTCCAGTACTACCAATGTTTATGCATCAACAAGTAGTAGTGATTTGTCTTATTGCCAAATGGAATCTGAAAATCCGATCCTCCGGATGCTTCCAACGACATACAGCAGACAGTTCCAGTAAAAATAAAGAAAAAGTCCCGAAAACCAGAAGAAAAACCAGTTGCGATTCTAGCGTACAATAAAGACAAAGCTGGAATCGATTTGTCAGACCAGATGGCATCTTATGCCATTACGCTCCGAAAAGGTATCAAATGGTATAAAAAGTTAGAAATAGAATTGCTTCTGGTAGTATCAATGGTAAATGCATGGGTTCTGTATAAACGAGTCATTAAAAATAAAATCCAAATCCGTGCTTTTCGTGACATTATGGCATCAGAGCTACTTCACATCGCAAATCTGAAAAACGAGCAGTTGCCACAAAAGCCGCAGAAATATCACCATTTACTTGTGAGAGTCGGGGAAAATGAGAAAAACATTCTTTTACAAGTTTTTAAATCTTTTTCCTTTGTATTAAAGTTATTGTTAAGTGTAGTTAATTGATTTTTGCTTCGTTTTGTTAAGTTCTAAAAATATGTTTGTTCAGAATGAGTTTTGTGTTAATATTTTGTAAAATAAATATTTTTTAAACTTATAGTTTATTCGTCTTCCGGGTTTGGACCGTGTCATTTGTGAGTGACCCAAAAGTGGGTTCATCTCGACGTTTCGCTACAATTGTATGTAGCTTCTTCAGGAGAACAAAGAAAAAAAAGACAGGAAGATGGGTAGTTAGCAACGGTAACTCAGTTACTCAACGCAACCAGAGGCGAATACTAACTACCAAGATGGGCATTTGGTCACAGTAACTCAACTACTCAACGCAGCCAGAGGTGAAAACCAAATGCCAGGACAGGGATTCACGTCCAACAGCTCAGAACACTAACGCGTCGAGAGGCGGGGAGTGAATCCGACGATTACTCCGCTACCGCTCTATTTATAGTCGCGGTGACCTGTCGTGTCGGGACGTATCGGCACACTCCGTGGCGCGAACGTCAAGAAGCGCGCGCTGGCCAATCATGTGGCTGCATCGTGGTAGCGGGACCGGACGGCGGCTCTAGACTGAGATTCCAGATGGGAGACAAGTAGTATCCTTCCTCTCGATTGATATTATGTGGATTTTTTCGGATCTCTAGAGATTCGCGGATTTTCCTGGAATAAAAGAAGGGGCTCTTAGAAATAATATGGGTTTTTTCGAACAATATGGAATGACCGGTTTCTTGGCAGTGTTCTGCAACTGCAGAATGGGAGAAAAGACCTGATCGAATGCATCTTTGATGCTCTTGAATCCGAGTTTTGACGGAACGACCAGTTTCGCCAATATACACATGTCCACATGAACAAGGAATAGAATAGACACCACAGGAAGATAGGGGCGGTAATGGGTCCTTAGGAGAGGGTAGATATTGTGAGATTTTCTTGGGTGGTCGAAAAGTAGTCCTGATACCTTCTTTGCGAAGAATTTTGCCAATCCTATCAGTGACACTTCGAATATACGGAAGAAAAGCCACAGGAGTATTACCCGAAGATTCTGAATTTGTCGTCCTAGGGTGTAAAGGGGGATGTAGATGTCGGTGTGTAATATTTTGAATTGTGGACTTGGAGTAACCGTTGGCGACAAGGGTTTTTTGCAGATGGCCAAGTTCTTCTCTAAGGTTGTCAGGTTCAGAAATCGAAATGGCCCGATGGATGAGAGAGTTGATCACAGAATTCTTTTGGGCAGGATGGTGGTGTGATGAAGCATGTAGGTAACGATTCGTGTGAGTCTTTTTTCTATAAACAGAGTGACCCAAACGGCCATTGGGCTTGGAGGTGACTAACACATCGAGAAAGGGAAGGGACCGATTATTTTCTACTTACATTGTGAATTTTATACTCGGATGTTGTGAGTTAAGATGATCTAGGAAGGGAGAAAGGGTATGTTGACCATAGGGCCAGATGATAAATGTATCATCAACGTAGCGGAACCAGACTTTCGGTTTTAAGGGGTAGGATTCTAGGGCTAAAGACTCAAAGGCTTCCATGAAAATGTCAGCAATGACAGGGTAAAGGGGAGAACCCATTGGTGTTCCAGATATTTGTTTGTAGAAATTGCCTCTAAAAGAAAAATATGTTGAAAGGAGGCATTTTTCCGCAAGATCTGCCAAAACCAAAGACTTGTTATCATTGGTCAAGTGATCTCGCAGAACAACTAGAGAGTCATGTATGGGGATATTGGTAAATATTGATGATACATCGAAACTGACGAGAATGTCTTGGGGATCGACCGTGAGGGAGGAGATCGACGCTCACGATTCCCCATTAGAAAGACACGGTACTGGGTTTCATATTTGACATACATGGCTAGCTATTGATCGATGGGTGTCTCTCAAAAATGAGCGACGTGGCCCTCTGAGAAATGTTCTTGTCTCTAAAACCTGATCTTAGTTGATAATTATATAATCTATAGTCATAGAGACAGTGCGAAGTAACTGAATTGTTGTAAGGATATCTGTGTAGAGGCCCAATATAAATATATTGTATATGTATATATATATATATATATATATATATATATATATATATATCTTCTTCTTCTCGTGCCACTCCTAGCGGAGATTGGAAATCATCATGGCCACTGCGACTTTGTTAGCAGCGCGCCTGAAAAGTTCAATCGAACTACACCCGAACCATTCACGTAGATTACGAAGCCACGATATTTTTCTTCTTCCCACACTTCTTTTGCCCTTAATTTTGCCCTGCATGATGTTTCTTAATATATATATATATATATATATATATATATATATATATATATATATATATATGTCTATAAAATCTGTGATCATCTAAAAAAATAATTAACTGGCCTTTAAAAACTTTTATTTTATATTAACGGTCTTCAGAAAAGGACTACGCATACAAAATGCTTGGACGTCAATCAAGAGATAGATGCCTGTTTTATAGATTTTGAAAAGGCCTTTAACAGGGTACGTCATGATTTACCTAAAGATATTCTTGAATGTAAAAATAGATAATAAAGATCTATAAAAATTTCAATACAAAATTTAGATAAATAGGCTATTTTGTATACTATCCGTTTATATTGTAACGAAAATGCACATTGTTAATAAATGAGACGGTAAAAAATCAAATGTCACTATTTTTATCTTCTTTTAAACAGTAGTCTTCAAAACACCACGTCACACCACTGTGCAAACACCTCTTGTATTTTCATCTTTGTGTTATGTACCGCAGCTTGCCGGTAGTAGGTGTAAATCCATTATTAGCTCATAATTGCCCGAGTTAAAGCTTCCCAAACAAACCAATTTTCTACGTCGACTATAATGTCCTGTTAAATTACCCTCTGCAGGGCAATATGTCAATCGATTGTGTCTAATTGAACTGATTGCGTGATGTACTACTAACTTGTCGCATGACATAAACTTGTACTTAGCACAGTTACAACAGAATAAATAGATTCAGCTGTAATTTTCAAATATCTAAAACACACTTAAAAAAATCAATTTTAAATATTTTTTTTATTTCGATCGACAGACTTTGGAGGTTTTATTTAATATAATTTACATTTCAAAACTTCTAACTTTTAACACCTAAATTTTATAGTTTTTCCTTACATTTCTTTACGACTTATTTTTTTTCTTCTATTCCATGCGTCTCCCTTTCATTTATTATATATAATTCAATTTTTGTTTGACTTACAGGTAAAAACAGGTAAAGGGGTCCTCAGCGGACCCTTGCAAGTTTGTAACGAATAATATTTTGCCTACCACATGGGGTATTAATATAAGGGGTAGAAAATTGGGGACAGAAAATACTGGGAGTGGAGATAGGGCAAGCAAAATAATCGAAACATATGCGAACGGCACTCAGGGTTTGTTGGGAGAGCTGGCGTCGTGGATAAGTAAATGGCAAAGGGGTTGGATTGGGGCAACTACACAAAAAATGGAACAAAGGGTCATGAATCTCTTGGGACAAATAAAAACAAAACGAAACAGGAAATACCTCTAGTAATTTAAAAAGGACGCCACTTCGAGGTGCCTAATTATAACCATTACAAGAGCTATTTATAACTAGGGAAATCATTCTTCGTTACTTTAATTCATATATGAGGGGATTTCAATATACTACATATACGAGAGGATTCCAATATATATCCAAGAATCAATGAAATTGCAAATGCTACAAGCTTAAGTTAGAAATAGCGTTTTATTTATTTGAATGGATTTTATTTAAATAAACTTAAACTTTATATTGATAATTATAAAAACAGTTTTTGGCATTCTTCTGCTTCAAGTACGATCTCCGCTACGGAGGTTGGCAATCATCATAGCTATTTTAATTTTTGAGGCAGTAGCTCTAAATAGTTGTTTTGAGCTGCATCCAAACCATTCTCTCAGGTTCTTAAGCCATGAAATTCGTCTTCTTCCGATGCTTCTTCTGCCATCTATCTTTCCTTGCATTATGAGTAGCAGGATGCCATACTTCTCGCTCCGCATCACATGTCGGGATACTGTAGCTTTCTTTCTTTAATTGTAAGTTCAACTTCCTTCTCTTTACCTATTCTTTTCAGTACTTTATTGTTCGTAACTCTATCTACCCAGGAAACCCTCATAATTCTTTATAGATCCACATTTCAAAGGCGTTAAGTCGTCTCATTGTGTCTAGATCAGATCAAGACCAGCAGAACAAGAAGAGAGAATTGTAAGAAACCAAATAGACTATATATATATATATATAATATATATATATATATATATATATATATATATATATATTGTAAAAAATACGACCGTCAATTTATATTAATAAAGTATTCAACTAGTGAATTCAGAGGTTTATTCGGTCAGTCAGGTTGGCAAAATAAAAAACAGAAGTCAACTACTTCATAAGTTTATCGAAGACGTTTCGCTTTATATTTCTAAAGCTTCATCAGTTCTCTAAAATACAAAGATGACATAGAGTTTATAAGAAATACAGATCTAATAATTAATTACTTACAACTCAATATGTAGTATTAAAGATGTTATAGTATATGTACTTAAGTTTACTCATAAATTTAGAACTAACTTAAAAAAAAATTAAACAGAAATATGCAAAAAATAACATTCGCAGAAACGAAGATTTACAAAAACTTCAAACGTACATTTGGCTTCATTTAGAGATGGTTCTCCAATGAAGACAAACAAAACACTGATTTATTGCAATCTACGCAAAACGACGTGGCGCGATACCGAAAATGTTTTTCAAGGGCCATATGTTTTCAACAAATTCCAAGGTTTGAGACAATTATGAACTTCTACGGGGGTCATTGAAAGAATAGTTGGACGGGTGGATTTGTAACGGAAAAATTTGATATGATTTTTTTTTTTTTTTTTTGTAATTTATGTTTTAATGAAACTTAGAGCTTTGGGATGATTATGTTATTGTTTTGAATGGAAAATCCGGCTATTTTAAATTATGAATATTGGTATTATTTATTTCGTAAGATGAGAGAGTGGTAAACCTGGCTCAAATTGTCAATGTCGGTTCTTTTGTTTATTGCAGATGGGTTTTTTAGGATCTCACACATTTCAATAAAGGAGCGTTTTTGATGGTTATTTTGTTTGGCCAGTATTTTAGTATTTGAGAAGTCAATGTGATGTTTGGTGGAAATGGCGTGTTGTGCAAGGGCACAAGAGGGTTTGGAAAGTCTAATGTCGCTTTTATGTGAAGTTATACGCCCTAGAAGTGAACGACTGGTTTGGCCAATGTAGCAGGAATTGCATTCAGAACAGGGGATTTGATAGACAACATTAGTGTGCTCTAACGAGCTTAGTGGAGTTTTGGACTTGGAGAATAACTTTCCAATAGTTTTAGTGTTTTTTAGGGATATTTTGACGGGTAAGTTTTTGAATAGTTTAGTAAGCTTGTTCGTAACTTGTGGGAAATATGGAAGAGAAGCATATTTTGTGGCTGGTTTCGGGGTTAGCGGGGAATTGTCAGTCTGTAAGCTATTGGATATGGAGGCTAGTATTGCACCGTTAGGTGCTTCAGAAATAGAATGACCGTAGCTTTTAGAGAAAAGATATCTGTTGATGATGGATATGGGGTAAGAGTTATCAATGAGGATGGATTTGAGTAAATCCAAAGATTCCCTCTTGTACCGCGTATGGGTCAACGTGTGTACTCTAAGAGTACATATTTCTGTTTAATTTTTTTTTAAGGTAGTTCTAAATTTATGAGTAAACTTAAGTACATATCTTATAACATCTTTAATACTACATATTGAGTTGTAAGTAATTAATTATTAGATCTGTATTTCTTATAAACTCTATGTCATCTTTGTATTTTAGAGAACTGATGAAGCTTTAGAAATATAAAGCGAAACGTCTTCGATAAACTTATGAAGTAGTTGACTTCTGTTTTTTATTTTGCCAACCTGACTGACCGAATAAACCTCTGAATTCACTAGTTGAATACTTTATTTATATATATATATATATATATATATATATAATATATATATATATTAGTTAGACAAAGAAACAGGAACAACAGGAATGCAATTATATCCGCAAAAACCCATCCAAGTGCCGACATAGGATCAGATCACAACCCAGTAGTGACCAAAATTTGACTCAAAATGAAAATAATAAACGAAGAACAACAAATGCAAAAATCGATACAAGTAAATTAAGGAATCCACTCATAAGGCAACGCCTTGCAGATGAAATCAACAACGGATTAGTGAATGTTAAAGAACAAATTCTGCAAAATACTGAGACAAGGATAATGGTTATTATAAGACAATAATAAAGTCAAAACGAAATTCTAATACAAACCAGATATAAAAAGAAGCAATGGATGACGGAAGAAATTTTAGTAAGAAAGCGAAAGAACATGGCTAAAAGAACAATGCGCAGAAATAGAAGAATACCAGAAAAGACATGATAGTTTTGACACATAAAAAAATTAAAGAATTAACTCACAACAATGGAACAAGAAAACCGGGAATACTGAAAGATGCAAATGGGAAACTTGTGTTTAATACTAACGAGAAATTAAAGAGATGGACAGAATACATCAACGAACTATTCAAAGACAATAGAACAGAAATTTCTGTTCTATTGTCTTTGATTCTATTCTTTGTCTTTGGTTCTATTGTCTCCAGACTTGATTTGACCAGTGGAAAGACCAACGACAAGATCGGCGATGAAAGTGTCTTCGGTTTCACCAGACCTGTGGGAAACCATGGTGCCCCAACCGTTGGCCTTGGAAGATTGTGGGCTTGGATAGACTCTGTCACTGTAACAATTTGGTTTACTTTCAAAAGCAAGCAGTTGCAAGCTTTTTTCTCTACTGCGGTTTGGATACGTTTTGGGTTTGTGACTGTTAAATCATCACCAACAATTTGGATGGAAGTTGCAGCAGTGATTTTAGTCCATGCTGGCCAGTCATCTTGGTCGAAGGGATCTTCAATGGAAACGATGGGGTATTCTTTGATGAATTCTTGGTAGAGGTCAAGAAGTTGGTCAGGGGTGATCCATTTGCTTTTGTCGGAGTTGGGGTTTTTGAAGTCCAAGTCGTATTTGCCTTCTTTGTGGAATTCAGATGCAGCAACGTCCATACCAATTTCGATCTTGCCGGTGTATCCAGCATTTGCGATAGCAACCTTGATGAGTTCAAGACCGTCTTTGTTGTTGAGGAAAAATATTAAAAGAGGAAATTTAAATGGCATTAAAAAACAGCAGAAATGGTAAAGCATTAGGTCCAGATCCGTGATTATGGCAAGCTCTGCTGAACAACTCCAATTACTGCTAAACTTTTCTGCTTATTATTAAATTACTGCTAAAGTTTCTGTTTTCTGTGCTAAAATGTGAATGGGACATCAGTGATTCCCAGTTCGGGTTTAGGCAAGGTTTAGGAACACGAGAAGCAATAGTAGCAACACAGGTACTGGTCCAAAATTGTTACGATCAGAGGAAGGATGTGTTCCTATGCTTTTTAGATTACAAAAAAGCGTTTGATCGTGTCCAACACCACAAGTTAATGCAGATTCTCAAGAAAGTTGATATAGACCAAAAAGACATAAGATGCATTGAAAACTTGTACTGGCATCAAACGGCACAGCTAAAAATAGACAATTCTATATCTAAGCCCATACATATAAGAAGAGGCGTTCGACAGGGATGTGTGCTTTCCCCTCTTTTATTTAACATTTATTCAGAAGCCATATTTCAAGAGTCTTTGGAGGATGCAGAGATGGGAATCAAGGTGAATGGAGTATTGATCAACAACATACGATATGCTGATGATGGTGTCTTAATTTGTGACAACATAGTCGATCTTCAACAACTTGTCACTATAATCGGAGAATACAGTGAGCGAATGGGACTAGAGATTAATACCAAAAAGACCAAATTCATGATCATCTCCAGAAACTTGGATGCATTTGAAAACTCCACCATAACACTGAATAGTAAATCCATAGAAAGAGTGAGTAAATTTAAATACCTGGGATCGTGGCTTTTTGAAGACTGGGCATCGGACAGGGAAGTAAAATGTCGCATTGAGCAAGCTCGACAAGCTTTCGTAAAATTCAAGAAGGTACTGACTTGTTCTGAGTTCGATCTTCAACTGAGACTAAGGTTTACTAAGTGCTACGTATGGTCAGTGCTGCTATATGGCGTAGAGGGCTGGACACTCAAAACGAGGGATATAAACAGATTGGAAGCTTTCGAAATGTGGCTTTATCGCCGTATCCTAAAAATACCATGGACAGCGAAAATCACAAATATAGATGTCCTTAAAAGAATAAACCAAGAACGCCAACTTTTCGAAACCATCAAGAAAAGGAAAACGGCGTATCTAGGTCACATCATGCGAAATGAAAAATACCAGTTCCTCCAACTTATAATCGAGGGTAAAATTGAAGGCAAGAGAGGAATGGGACGCAAGAAAATGTCCTGGCTCCGAAACATAAGGCAATGGACAGGGATTAACGACATACAATCTCTGATACATATTGCAAGAAATAGAGAGTTAATGGAAAATGTGATCGCTAACATCCATTAGTGGATTTGCATCTGAAGAAGAAGAAGAAAGTTTCTGTGAAAAATATGGACTAAAAATGAATATAAAAAAGACCAAATACATGATAATTACAAAGAAAACAAATATACCAACAAACATACATTTGGGAAATGTACCGATAGAAAGGGTTGATAAATAAAAATACCTAGGAACCTGGATTTCAGACAATAATGATCAAACAACCGAAATAAGAGCTAGGATAAAAATAGCAAGAAATGCGTTTGTAAAAATGAAACGGTAAGGCAAACGCAGTCCAGGACGAAGAAAGAACCTCATGGCTGAATAACTTGCGAGATTGGTATGGTGTTGATACAATCGTGCTATTTAGGGTGGCAGTGAATAAAATTAAGATAGCTATGATGGTAACCAACGTTCTGAAAGGACATGGTACATGAAGAAGAAGAAAACCTATAAATGCGAATACACGCATAGAGTTAATATTCAAAATAAAATAATATCCAATAATATATTTATAACTTAATTTAAAAACTGCTTTAAACACAGTATATACATATAATAATTATATAATTATATCATATCATTTAAAATTCTGCCATTTGCAGTAAATATAACCGCAGATGAATTTTACAAGTCCGTAATTTAGTAATTTTGCGATATATTAAAAACAGTAATAAAACCATGAATGTCGTTAAAGTTAATAACTAATCCAAATGCTTGTCCAATTTACAAATAAATCAGTTCAGTAGGTTATGAATAATTTTTAATGACAAACTAGCTATTTCTACAAACAGCCTTGATTATGGGTTGCAATGACGGATTGCTGAAACTCCATAAACAAACAAAAAATGCTAATTTGTTGCTATAATGGACTTGCTTTTATGTCTAATTCACATGGAGGTATGTAGTAATTAGTGAAAAATTGAATAGATATTCTTTGGGGACATTATTGTTAACTAAGTACAATGTGAGGTAACTTTTGGTGTTACGAATTGATCTGAAATTACAGATAAAATGCGTGAATTTCGGTAGATTACTATCAAGCACTTTTTGTTGCATTAAAGATAATCAGAGGTTACTTTGAGGGTGACCAAATAGGTAAAGAGAAAAGAAGGACTCATATATAGTGTTATCCATTTAACACTACGTTAGGCGCGTGAATATTACTGACTCGGTTAGGCGCGTGTGCTAAAATGGTAGCCCAATTTATTTATGAATTTTAATTGGTTGATTTACCTTAACTTGAGTAAAAAAAATTTAAAAATTAATTGTTTTATTTTTGAATAAGACGATAATATAAAAATAATATAAAATAAATACTGAAATCTTCTAAAAATTTAAATAATGTAATTAAATTCATTTAGGGTAAACCACCCAGTTATTGGCACTTAAAAAATTGTTTAAACATTAGATTTGCTAATATAAGTAACATCATAGGGGAATACATATTTTGAATTTTTTTTTAAATAACTGTTATTACTGAACACAAACTAAATGTCATTTAATGTCTCATCAAATAAAGAAAGAAAATATTCATAAAATTTATTGTTCACCCAACTTTCACACTTCTTCCTTAGAGTGCCGTCTCCCTACGGAGGTTGGCAATCATAATGGCTATTTTTATTTTAGAACTTGCTGCTCTAAACAAATCAATCGATCTGCATTGGTACCAATCACGTAGATTCTTTAACCATGAGTTCTGCCTTCGGCCAACAGATCTTCTTCCTTGAATCTTTCCCTGTATTATCAGTCTCAAAATTTCATATTTTGGTCCCCTCATCACGTGGCCTAGGTATTCCAGTTTTCTGGTTTGTATAGTGGTGATTAGTTCTGTTTCTTTACCAACCCTCTCCAGTACTTCTTTATTTGTAATTCTATCAGTCCATGATATTTTCAATACTCTGCGGTATAACCAGAGTTCGAAGGCCTCGATTCTTTTTAAATTACATTTTTTTAATGTCCAAGTCTCAGCTCCATATAATAATATTGAAAATATATAACAGCGAATGGTACGTAGTCTGATCTCCAAATTTAGATTTTTGCACGTTAGGAGTGGCTTCATTCGTATAAATGCTGATCTGGCAATCTCTATTCGTCTGTTTATTTCTACAGTATGATCATTGGTTTCATTGATCAAAGTTCCCAAATACTGATATTTTTCTACTTGTTCTATCACGTTACCATTTATTGTCAATAGGTGATGTATATTTTGTGGCCTTTTTGTAATCAGCATGTACTTCGTTTTTTTGGCGTTTATAGTAATTCCCATCTCAGCACTATTTATACTCAAGCTTTCGATAAGATGTTGTAGATCCTCTATACTCGTTGCTATGATCACAGTGTCGTCTGCATATCTTAAATTATTAATTAATTTTCCGTTAACGGTGACTCCCGCTTCGATATTATTGAGCGTGTTTTGGAAAATTTCTTCAGAATATAAGTTAAACAAAAGTGGTGATAACACACATCCCTGTCTAACTCCTCTACAGATCCTCATTTCTTCTGAGTGTTGCCCATCAATTTGAACTATGGCACTTTGGTTCCAATATAATGTTTGCAATATATTTATGATTTTACTGTCAATGCGCTTGTTCATAAGTATTGATATTAGTTTTTCATGTCTTACTTTATCGAAAGCTTTTTCGTAGTCAACGAAGCACAAGTGTAGATCAACATTCACATCCCGACATCGCTGAATTAATATGTTGATGGCAAATAGTCCTTCTCGAGTACCCATTCCATTTCGGAACCCGAACTGCGTCTCGCTAATATCCTCCTCTAGCCTTTCGTATATTCTCTTATGTATTATTTTTAGCAGAACTTTTAAAGTATGACTCATGAGGCTCAGTGTTCGATAATCAGAGCACTCTTTTGCTGCTTGTTTTTTAGGGATGGTTATAAATGCTGACTTTAGCCACTCCTGTGGTATTATTCCCGTATCGTACACCGTGTTGAATAAATCTGCCAATACTTCCAAGTTGTCCTCTTCCACTAGTTTTAAGAGTTCTACTGGTATTTCATCTAATCCAGCTGCCTTATTGTCTTTAGAGTTTTTGATAGCATAACTTTCACACTGCATATATGCTTTTAATATTAAACCCTATACTTGTTACAAAAAAAATCAAAACCACTTTTCAAAAACGTTTGAAGGTGCCCCACTTGGGTGCACCTTCAGACGGAAATGAGGCAGCTTCAGACACAATTGGAAAAATGACAACCTCATATAAATGATTTAGAAATTATTTATTACAATATTTAAAACAGTATTATGATACATAATCAAACTCCTAATGCATATTAAAGTTTTTCAATAAAACTGAAAAAGACAATAATGATTTCTGTCGCTTTGTACGCTGCTCAGAAGGAGTTGGCAAAAGGGCTACAATTTCTGATAAAGAAGCACTAGAGATATCTGGTATGACGGGTAGAAAAATATATTATTAGTTTTTTGGAGCTAGTATTGAGTATTGATTTTGGATATCCTCGTATCTTCTCAGGACTTAAATAACAGCCAGGCTGTTGAGAGGGCATAGGCGTAGAGTTTTGGCAGCTTGATGTTGATGGAGTGTCTATTGGTTGCTGAAAGTTTTCGCTTGAAATTTGGGAGATGAGGGTGGTTTTTCAGATTCTAAAGTTGGTAGACTTGCAGCTAGTTGGCATGTTAGAGGTTCATCAGGAAGAGTTTCGTCTGGAGGATTAGGTCTTTCACTGGCCAAACTGAGAGAAAACATCGTCGGTGAAAATGTGCCTGTCAACTGGAAATATTCCTGTTTTTTTTAAAGAATTTATAATGCTCTGTGGTAACATAGCACGGCCATGTGCTATTCCAACACATGCGGCCACGTATTAGATTCCAAAACGTTGGCCTGGTTAGACTTCAACCATGAATCAATTGCAGCATTATAATATGTTTTAAAAGGTTTCATCAATCCCACACCCAGTAGTTGCATCATGTGGATACAGTGGGATGGAATGTTAGAATGTGCAAGCCATTAGCTCTTGCCAGTTTTATTGCCTCAACTGACTAACTTAATTAAATTTGTGAGTAAAAACCTTTCTAGTATCGTTTCTTAATTTCATATCATATTCGTCATCTGGGTTATCCCTAAACTTCTCATACCAACAGTTTGATATTTTAATTCAAATCTTTTAGCAGCATTTCTTATCGATTCACCATCTAGGATGGCCGCTACACATTTTTTCATAGATTCGGCATCGAAATTTCCTTTTGTTTTTTCTTTCTTCCTATTTCTTACCATCTTCAGACAATCTGCAATAAAGAGAAACCCTTTTTAAATAACTAATAATAAATATAGGGTCACTTTTATGTGATGTTAGTCTACCTATTAGATTTCTAGATGTGTGTCCGATGTATGACTTATCACAATTTTGGCATGGTATTCTATAAACTACATTTGAGCTTTCCATAATGCTAATAGGTGATTTAGTTTTTGTATATAATGATGCTAATGTCTTAACATTTTTAGTTGCAATTTTAATATGAGAATAGTTAGCAAAGACTTTAGTTAATTTGGAAAGCTCAAATGTAGTTTATAGAATACCATGCCAAAATTGTGATAAGTCATACATCGGACACACATCTAGAAATCTAATAGGTAGACTAACATCACATAAAAGTGACCTTAGAAATAATAAAAATACGTGTGCATTAATAGATCATGCAATTAATAATAATCATTCATTTAATTTTAATGAAACTAATATATTAAGACGTGAAAACCAATTAAATAAAAGAGAATTTTTAGAAATGGTATGCATAAATAAATATCAATGCGTTAATAAAAAAACTGATATTAACAAACTAAGCAATATCTATAATTACATTCTATCTTACGAAAATTAATACTTTAATTTTCTAATATATGATTTTCTGACTATAAATACTATATTTTAAAAAAATTTAAATATTCATATTTGGCGCCACTTTTTACGTAAGCATAATAACAATCTAGAGCTAGTTATCAATAACAAAAACAGACACGAGTGTCTTTCTGACATAAATCAAACATCATTATAATAATCAATGTCATAATATATTCAAAATTAAAATATTGTACTTACATAAAAATATAATTTAGATAAGTTAAGAATGTTTTGTGAATTTAATAATTTAATGGTTTAACCTCATGTTGTAAGTTTTTATATTAGTTTTATACAATGTTTTTTAATTCTAATTTCATTGTATTTACCATAACATATTTTAGCATATCCTGATGAAGCAAATAAATTTTGCGAAAGCTTGATTTAAGAACAAAGAGTTTAACTTATCCTGCCCTACTTAAATGACTGCATCCTCAAAATAAAACTTTATTTTACATAACGTGTCAGTCAATAATACCTAACTACTTTATATATATATATATATATATATATATATATATATATATATATATATATATATATATATATAATATAACAACAAATTCATATAAAAATCCATTTAAGTTGTATATTTTTTTTAACATATTGAAATCATTTCAATATATATATATATATATATATATATATATATATATATATATATGTTAAAACAATATATACAACTTAAATGGATTTTTATATGAGTTTGTTGTTCATGAATTTCATGAAGCCATCACAATGTGGGTTCGACTCTGAAATAAAAGAGAGAAAAAGATTAGTAAATTGTTAAATAAATTAATTTTGACTTACCTGGTATAGTGTTAATAATTTCTGAATAGTATAGTTGCCTAGTGTATAGGTGAATCGTCTAAACCTTAAAAAGAACAAAAAAGAAGAATTTTAAAAAAATATTTAAACATAGAAATTTTAATAAACGTCAGAAAATAAACTGCTTGACAGTTTATTTGACAGTCTGTGGGAGCTAAATTAATAGGGGTTTTGTTAAATAAGAAATTACAATGATGTGGAGATGAAAAGAATAAATTAGTATTGTAATAGAATAAGTTTTATATCTAAACATTTTTTTTTATAAATTCCCAAATTAGATGTGATTAAAGTGATTATGAGAAAGTAATGTGGCTTGACAAATATGTCAAACAGGACAGTTTTATGGTTTAAAATATTTAAATAGAAGACAGAAAAAAAAGAACGTTGGTTGCTGTTAGCAACGGATAATAGGAATTGGTTTTTTGGAGAAGACGCCGACGATAATTTTTGGACGAAGGAGCCCCGAAAACTGTGGATAGTCCGAGAGTGTTTTCAAATCGTTTAATCAAAATATAGTTTTTCCACAGCAGAGATACTCAGAATTTGTTTCAGTGAGTAAGAGAAACCATTTGACTTATAAATTATTATTGAAGTATAGAAATGTCATTGAAATTGAGAAAATTAAAATTCATGAATTAACATAATTGCGATAGGCCTTAAAAATTGAAAATATTAATGATCATTAAATTAAAAATAGAATAGTACGTACCTTAACTTCCGAAGAGAGGATTGATATTCCAGTTTCACCGATTATTTTTGAGTAGTTAGTTTCCTTTAAAGAAATCAGAACTGTTTTAAAGTGAGGTTGGACAATAATTTTGGGGATCATTTGAAATTTTGATTATATTTGAAGTAAGTCAGCGGAGTAAAGTGTTCAGTTTCTTTTTCTTTACAGTTCATTTAAACACTTTATAAAGTTGCAATATTTATTTAGTTTTTAGGTACTTGTAGAGAGTCTCCACATTTTGTAATACATTTTTATTGTCACGTCACTAAACCACGTTAAGATTTAAACGATTCCTATTTTTGTAAATTTTTAAAGGCAACCGAAGTTGCAGACGAATTTTATTGTTTATATTAAATTTGTTCAATATTAATAAATAACGTGCTTCATTTGGGTTAATTTATCAAAAGTCTAAAGTAAATTTTGGTTTAATTTCTTTTTGAACTCTACCAGGAGACTACAGAGTCGACGTCACACAGTGACAGATTGCTTAGAACATATAATTGAGCTAGCTGAGGTATATATTAAATTAAACAACGAACCACATATTTTAAAAATTACATTTATTATAAAAAAAAATAAAATTAATAAAATACAACTTTTACAATATATATATATATATATTATATATATATACATATATATTTTTTTTTGAGCACATTATTTTAAAAAAGGTGTCTCTATTTTCCATGGCTTTTGTTTGATAGTGCCCCATACCCGTTTGTCTGAAGGTGCCTCACTCGATTTATCTAAATAGAGTAAATGTAAAAATAAAACCTAAGAGTGCCAGTATCAGTAACAAATGGATAGTACAGGTTATACAGCAATAAAAACTGGTAGCAATGTTAATTATCCTAAAGTTTTATCTTTTAATAAAAACTTATCTTACGTTCAATCCAAAAATTTGACTTTCAACCACCAAAAACTAACTTTTCACTTTGTAGCAATACTAAACAAAAATATGTTTCACTAACAACCTGTAAATATTTAAAGTTTATATTAATAAAAATATTAGGTTTTAATCAACTATAGTTTCAAAATATATTCATAATATTCTTGAAAAATTTTAATTCTTTTAATTATGTACTAATCCACAGCCACCTTTACTTCCAAGCCATGAAGTAGAAATTTGGCAACAACGCGTGGTAGTCCGACTGTGGTTTGTTTTGGTTTAACATTTCATATAGGAAGGCTTGTAAAGTTTGTTGAATTTATTGTTTTTTTAACTTTATTCGAATGTTTTATTTGTAAATTGTGTTTAAATCAATTAGAAAATATTAATATAAGTGAAATTTCATTAAATTTAGAACTTTTAGAAGATTTTTAACGACAATTTAAAAGGCAAGTATAAATATAACCTACAAAACAAACTGAAAATAATAATACTTTTGCTTCTTGTTACAAAATATGTAAACTAAAAACAACAATAATAATACTTTTGTTTTTTGTTACAGATGCTCTGGCATTGTTGTGTACCTGGTTGCAAAACCAATTATGCCAGTACTTTAAAAACGAAACAGGCAGAAAGTATGTTTTTGTTTCCCAAAGATCCCCAAAGAAGGTATACTGGGTTATGCTCTATTCATAGAGAAGGCTATACAATTACCAAATCTTCCGTAGTATGTGCCAAACATTTTCATGAAGATGATATTCAGCGGACTGAACAATGAGAAGATAAAGATGGAAATGTACACATTGAAAAGTTAATATTTCCCAAATTAAAAGGCTGAATTCATAATATATTTGAAAAAGCCAGTTCGTAATATATTTCCTGAAGTACCATCATATGTAACTGTTCATCGTACTAAAGAAAGAAGGAATCCCGAAGACAGAAGAAACTTTTTGCATAAGAAGAGGGAACAAGAGATAACATAATTATGTCAATTAGACTTAGACAATAATATCCCATTGAAAAACTGGACAAGTAAAATTACAAGTGACTGTGTATATTTCTATGTATTAAACATTAATCAGTTGGAACACAAGTGTGATAATATTTGTGTAATATGTAGTGTAATAGTTAGCAGTAATTTTAGTGTAATCGTCAATGTAGGTAAGAATAGATTAAGTGGTAATGATTTGAAATGGATTTTACAATATAGTAAATTAACAAGATGGTCACAATTCGAGAACTTACTTTCTCATTTAGATCTGCTTTTTAGATAAGTGATAACAAATTTGAGTATTACATTCAAAAATCTTTTGAGAATATAGGCTATTTTAAATCGATATACAAGTTATAAATGGTATGTTACATTCAACACATTTTTCATGTATACCTCTTTTAACTTGGTCTATATGACAACAAACCTATTCATATTTAAAATTGCTACTTTTGTATATCTAAGTATGAAAATTCAACAAAAGTTATAAGTAAATAGTAAAATATTTAATTTTCAATTAGATTAATTTAGAACCATATTTATATTGTGTCTGATTTCTTAGGATGAATTTTTTAATCATAATAGTTACACTAAGTTTTTACTTAGCACAAATTTTATATCTTTTGTATTTTTAATAATCTTTTTAAATGTCTTGTTAATGTATTGTGTTATTTATATGCTTAGGTACTTAATATTTAAAATTTCTAGAGATTCTTGACTGCATTTGATTGTAAGATTAACTGTTTGACACTGTATTTTAAGTGCAATAAATTTTACTCTAGTGATTATTTTATTGATAATATAACCTAAATAATAATAAAACTTTATATATATATATTACTAGGTATATATAAGGTTTTATTAATTTAATTTCCCTAAAAATATTTCTGTAATGAATTGAAGTTTTCAAAATATCAGTTTCCTAAAATTCAAATTAGTTTAATATTCTGGTAGACCTTACAGCTGATTATCGGACTACCGACGTCATAGAATGCGGTGTTGCCTTTTTTACTTCATGGCTTGGAAGTAAAGGTGGCTGTGACTAATCCTATAAAAGTAGGTATATAATAAAATTAATCATTCGATTCTAAATGTCCTTGAAAATTAGCAACTCAAGAAGTGTCGTATCAAGTGAAAATTGGTCGTAATTAAAGACATTTTTCATTATTATATTTATAACATTAATTTTCATTAGGTATGAGTCGACTGCTTAACCTCTTTATTGTCATAATAAATTACCTGTTTAAAACGCAGCAGTTGGGCACTAACCAAGATGAATATGCGTATTTTAAAATAAATCAAAAATATTGGAGCGTTTAAATAAAAAATCAGTCTCTCAGTCTTATCAATTGTAAACAGAAAAAGTACACTTGCTGGAATAATCGATTTCAAGAATCGCAAAGAAGGATATACAGGGTGACTCATAACTATTGGGACATAGACTAAGGACAGGTTATTTGGACCAAAATATGGCTATTGGGCCAAATATGCCTTAATAAAATGTTGTTGAGAAAAAAGATACAGGGTGTTAAAGTGGAAATTTAAAATTTTATTTTTGGCTATAACTTTCATGTTTGTAAACATTTATGTATAAAAATTTACAGCTGGGTACTATTGAATATCAGAAATTATAATTTGATGCATACTTTAATATATCTAATAGAGGGCGCCACATATGCCACATACGTGGCATACTTTTACACTTAACTTTTTTGTTCTTCAAGTTATCGGTATTCTTGATAAAAAATATTAAAGATACATTATTTTAACAAAAAAAAGGTATACTTGTTAATAACTTCAAAACTCAACAGTTTTCGAGATAATCGCATTTTACAAATCAACTACATAATTCTGATTTAACGCAATTACTCCAGGCAATGAAAGAAAAATAGATAAAAACATCAATACTTCTGAATTTTGTTATAAAATACCTTTAATAAAGTCAATAGTTAACGAAATATTAAATAAAATAAATATATCAGCAGGATAATTAATAATAGGATTTGATAAAATAACAGAATAATTGGATTTTACATCAAACATTTTACGTTTTGTATTAAATTAAAGTCATAATCAAAACATTTTATTTACAAACCAAATTAAAAAATAGTTAAACTAAATAACATTAAACTTTTTGTCAAAGTAAGTGTTCGATATGTCCACCATTTTCTTTAATTCATTTGTCAATACATTCCATAAAATATCGTCTCATATTAAATAGCATCATTGGTTCTAAAGAAACTGCTGCAGTATTTATTATAGTTGTTTTAAGTATAATATTAAGTAATTTTTTGAAATTTTTATGAATTAAATAATTATTATTATCTCACCACAAGAATATGACTACCACGAACAATCCAACGTTCAGGAAAGTGTATTTAAATACTGTCTCACTCCGCTTTCTCTGTAATGTAATGGTGTACCATCTTGTACAAACCTCATATTTCGCCTTAAGTTTGATGACAATTCTTCCAATAAATCAATAAAATCATTTTATAAAAAATGTAAATAAATCTCACCATTTAAATTGAAAGGTAATTCGCATATCTGTAAAAGATCATTCAAAATTCATATTTAAAATGTATGTCCTATGGTTTGGAACCATTGATAATTATTTTTTTCGTGTATGCCATTTACCTTGCAATTTGAATGTCGAGATTTATTTACATTTTTTATAAAATGATTTTATTGATTTATTGGAAGAATTTTATCTATTTTTCTTTCATTGCTTGGAGTAATTGCGTTAAATCAGAATTATGCAGTTGATTTGTAAAATGCGATTATCTCGAAAACTGTTGATTTTTGAAGTTATTAACAAGTATACCTTTTTTTGTTAAAATAATGTATCTTTAATATTTTTTATCAAGAATACCGGTAACTTGAAGAACAAAAAAGTTAAGTGTAAATGTATGCCACGTATGTGGCATATGTGGCGCCCTCTATTAGATATATTAAAGTATGCATCAAATTATAATTTCTGATATTCAATAGTACCAGCTGTAAATTTTTATACATAAATGTTTACAAACATGAAAGTTATAGCCAAAAATAAAATTTTAAATTTCCACTTTAACACCCTGTATCTTTTTTCTCAGCAACATTTTATTAAGGCATATTTGGCCCAATAGCCATATTTTGGTCCAAATAACCTGTCCTTAGTCTATGTCCCAATAGTTATGACTCACCCTGTATATCCTTCTTTGCGATTCTTGAAATCGATTATTCCAGCAAGTGTACTTTTTCTGTTTACAATTGATAATTGATAATTGATTTGTTAAAATAATGTATCTTTAATATTTTTTATCAAGAATACCGGTAACTTGAAGAACAAAAAAGTTAAGTGTAAATGTATGCCACGTATGTGGCATATGTGGCGCCCTCTATTAGATATATTTAAGTATGCATCAAATTATAATTTCCGATATTCAATAGTACTCAGCTGTAAATTTTTATACATAAATGTTTACAAACATGAAAGTTATAGCCAAAAATAAAATTTTTAATTGCTACTTTAACACCCTGTATCTTTTTTCTAAGCAATATTTTATTAAGGCATATTTGACTCAATAGCCATATTTTGGTCCAGATAACCTGTCCTTAGTCTATGTCCCAATAGTTATGACTCACCTTGTATACAACTAAAAACCAAAATGATTAAAGATAAGGAAGGCCATTTGATGAGTGAATGTGGAAAGAAAGAGCAAAAACGCGACGTTGAAACAGAAGTAATCCAACCTTCTAATTTTGTCAAAACATGTCATATTTTGACAGAAAAAATGTACAGCTGGTTCCTAAAAAAACTATTACGACTCTTTACAGCGTATTTTGTAGAAAATTAGATAAATAATAAAAAAATCCACAACGAAAATAAATTCCTGCAGCTGGCTGTATACCATGTATCACAAAAAGAGGTTAAATCTTTGTAAGTAGGTATATTTAAAAAACCCTTAAAAGGGCTACATCAAATTAACAAACGTTTTCGGAATAATAATTCCATCATCAGGTTAAAAGCCTAAAATAAGTATGAACCATTTAATTAAATCAAACGTGATTGAAATGTTGACCAAGGTTAAAAAGCAAAATGGTTATACTTACAGGTTAACATGCCTAAGCCACCAAAATATTAGGGTAAAAACCCTTTAAAGTAAATAAAGTTACCAAAGATTGTACATATTGTTATTAAAAATTATTGATGTTTAATATTTTATTATATTTTACTTCAGGTAACACATACCCATGCCTTACGTGAGTACCAGCGTCCGGAGGTAGACCTCTTCAAACGGACTACGAGGTATGGCTATTAAATAACGAGACTGCGCGCGCAGAAAGGTTTTACAGGAAAGAGTGAGAAACGAATGCAGCATTGGATAGCTGGAAGTGTCTACTCTTCAGTGCGAAAACACGTTTTTGTCGCTGTACTAATATTTTTTCTGTAGATGTTACAAAATAACGTGTTTTTTTTCGTGCCGATAACAATGTGTTTCGAAAAACGTGAGCAACGGATTAATGTGAAATTTCTCGTTAAATTAAAAAAAAAACTCCGACTGAGTGCTATAATTTGTTGAAAGAGACCTATGGTGAGAATTCTCTATCTTATGCGCGTGTTTTCGAATGGTATAAACGGTTTTCTGAAGGCCGAGATAGCTCCGAAGATGACCAACGTCCAGGTCGACCTGTCTCTGTTTCAACAGTGACCAAAATAAATGAAATTGTGCATGGAGATCGTCGTATAAGCATTTGGATAATTACTGAAACTGTAAACGCCGATAAAGGAATTGTCAGAAAAATTTTACATGACGAATTGAACATGAAGAAAGTTTGTGCGAAGTTGGTTCCAAAAAATTTGACCTCTAACCAAAAACCTCGTCACGTCAAGTAAGAGCCTGAATTAATGGAAAACATCATGACTTGCGATGAAAGCTGGATATTCAAATACGATGTTGAAACTAACCGACAATCCATGCACTGGAAAACTCCTGCATTGCCAAGAATGAAAAAAGTAAGAATATCTTAATTAAAATTTAAAGTCATTCTTATCTTTTTTTCGACATTAACGGCATCTTAATAACTGAATGTGTTCCAGAGGCTAAACGTAAACCAAACTTACTATTTGTAGTTTTGGAAACGCTGCGAGAGTGAGTTCGTACGAAACGACCGGAGTTCTGGAAAAACAACTCGTGGATCTTGCATCAGGACAACGAACCTGCCCATAACGCGCTGTGTATGAATCGTTATTTAACCGCTAGAGGCATTCCAGTGCTTGAACACCCGCCGTACTCGCCTGATTTAGCACCCTGTGACTTTTTTCTATTTCTGAAGATCAAGTTTGCCTTAAAAGGAATCCGGTTCGAGTCGGTGGAAGAGGTGAAGCGAAAAACGGCGGAGCTTCTAAAAGCTCTAACAAAGAAGACTTCCAGCATTGCTTTGTCCAATGGAAAAAACAAATGGAACGGTGTTTGATGAGGAAGGGGAATATATTAAAGGAGAGCAATCGATTGTAGAATAATTTTTAAAATAAAACTCTTTTTCATAAGCAGTCTCTTATTTAATAGCCAGACCTCGTAGTCCGTTCTCTGATGATTCCTTTTAGGATGAAATACGTATAAGCGAATGTACAGAGGCACTGTACATAAAATCAAAACTGTCGTTCTTTTATTTCGATATACCATTTATGAGTACCAAAAACCAATTCGCCAAGGATTTTTGCTTAATTGAGGAGATATATTGTGGAATGCAATAATTCTAGATTACCCATTTCTCTCCTTACATCTTTAGCAACGTCTGTTTTGCCTTGCAATTTTTAGAAGGCACAGATTAAAGCAAAAATCTAGATTTTGGTTTCGTTAATAGAAATTTTCGGATTTCTACTTTCGTGATTTATAAGGAAGAAATTCTAATACGGTTAATTAGGGCAACACAGAAAATACCACCAATATTTAAAAACAAGATTCTTTAACCAATGTATACTTCCTATTCTTACCTAAGGTTCTCAAACTTGAACGTTTACTAAGGAAAATATGAAAAAAATAGCAAAGACCCAAAGAGCCATGGAAAGGCAAATGCTGAACATCAGGCTATCAGACAAGAAAAGAAATACTTGGATCCGCAACAAAACAAAAGTGACCGATGTATCAACGCAGATAGCAAAACTTAAGTGGAAGTTCGCTAGACATACCATAAGACAGAAAGACGACAGATAGAATAAGATGATTATACACTGGAGACCATATAGTTACAAACGAAAAAGAGGAAGGCCACAAATGAGATGGTCAGATGACTTGAAGAAACACACAGATCCGAAGTGGATACAAACTGCCTACAATAGAGAGACGTGGAAGAAGAAAGAGGAGGCCTATGTCCAAAATTGGACAGCCAGGGCTGTATAGATAGATAGATAGGGCAACACAATTTGATACCAACAGCATTGTGACAGTAGTCATAAGCATGCCTAAACTATTCCAAAATAATACTGGGATGGGACAGGGAGGAAGGGATACTCTCTTCTATACTTTCCAACCTTGCACGGGAAAATGTAATAAGACAAGTTAGGGATAATCCAGGTAGTACATTCTTTAATATACCAATTCGGTATCTTATTTGTGATACAGCTGCTCTAGAAACAACTATAAAAAGGTTATATTGCTAATAAAAGAGCTGTAGTAATAGAAAATGTTTACAAGAACTCTGCAGAAATGTTATTCTGGATAAAGATAAGTACAAACACTGCTTTAGTTTAAAATACTTTGTGATTTGGAGAGACAGGTAGGCGACAACAGTTCAATCAAGAAGAAATATACACTCGGAGAGCAGTTAGAGCAGCTGATACTTGGCCATAAAACTAGATTGAAACGTGTACTTTTATAAGCCAAAGTAAAAGAACAATTACATAGATGAAATCATAGATCGAAAATGTTATTTTAACAGTTTTTCAAAGATAATTTTTCGGTTATAAAGTTTCACATTATTTAACAAGAATTACTACATTATTTAAAAGTAAAAAAATCTATTTAAAAGAAATAACTCGTTTAAATTATTACGAGTAATAGCAAATTGCAACTGGGCAGAGGTAGATTCTACTTCATTATTAAACATATATAAGTTACTAATCAGGACAAACAATCGATTAGGGCTCCATGTATCTCATAAAATATGAAAACATATCCAGGTGGTTTAAAATATTCCATTAAGAATTACTTTATACACTCTCCGAATATTGCCTGTTACAAGAATCCAATTTGTTAAAGAAAAATCCAATAATAAGCTCTTTGATAATCTAAACACATTATTAAATAAAAACTGTACTATAAACCATAGTAATTTTAAACAGAAATTCATCTTTATCCCAAATTATAAACTAAAAGTGGACCTTTTGCTTAACATCTATAAGAAGTTGATACAAAATTTGATTAAAGAAATCGTCAATAAGTTGCTTGGCAAATAATGTTGGAGGAGATAAATATGACACCTAGTAGTAAGATCAGTCAAGAAACTAAACTGCAATAAAAAAACTGTGACAAACTTTATTCAAGTTACGCCAGATCAAATCGGCCATTAACTACTGGTTAAT
Organism: Diabrotica balteata; assembly: GCA_918026665.1. Taxonomy (NCBI): domain Eukaryota; kingdom Metazoa; phylum Arthropoda; class Insecta; order Coleoptera; family Chrysomelidae; genus Diabrotica; species Diabrotica balteata. Next base: position 121,666,733 of record OU898283.1, on the reverse strand, counting down.
GGAAAACCTAGTCGGAGATCACGTCCAGAGAGACCAAAAGTACTACCTTGTTGACAACTAACTACCACTTCGCCCTTTAACATTGAAACAACTAAACTTTGGCATCGGGTACATGATGAAAAAGAAGGCAGTGAACGAGGATGACCTTTACTCTAAATACCAAAAATCTGGAGGAAACCAAAAGTTATGGCACTGCTGTAACTAGGCAGACTTTCTGATATTGCTAGTAATTATAGGCCAATGTCTCCGCTATGCCACCCGTACAAACTTTAGCAAAGAATTCCATTAGAGAGATCAAACTCAATTCTCGAATTTTGCCTAATTCTTAAACAGGAAGGATTCAGACCAGGAAAGAATGGCGCTAGCCAAGTCCCACATCTCACTGAATACATGGAACAGGACTATCAAAAAAAATGAATTACAGGTGTGGCATTCGTAGACCTAATTGTAGCGTATGACACAGGCAGCCATTGACTTTAACCTTAAAAAAGTCTCAGCATTAACAGGAGATCAAAAATTCACAAGCGTCGTAAAATTATCGACGTCTCTTTTGTTTCTCTTTCGTTCTCTTTCTCTTTTGTGTCTCTTTCGTGTCTCTTTCGTGTCTCTTTCATGTCTCTTTCGTGTCTCTTTCGTGTCGTGTAAAGGCGTTGCTGTAAAGGCAGCATTAACAGGAGATCAACAATTCACAAGCGTCGTAAAATTATCGACGTCTCTTTTGTTTCTCTTTGCGTGTCTCTTTCTCTTTTGTGTCTCTTTCGTGTCTCTTTCGTGTCTCTTTCGTGTCTCTTTCGTGTCTCTTTCGTGTCTCTTTCGTGTCTCTTTCGTGTCTCTTTCGTGTCTCCTTCGTGTCTCTTTCGTGTCTCTTTCGTGTCTCTTTCGTATCTCTTTCGTGTCGTGTAAACGCGTTGTTGTAAAGGCGTCTAGACTAACGACTTACCAATTATTAAAATTGCCGAGCACTTCCTGTATTTTGATGACATTGCTTTAGTCATACAAGACAGAACCAAAGTGGTCTAAACTAAGCGTGAGACAATTATAACTTACAATTAACTATAACAGGAACTCGCTAAAGACTAACCCTACCAAGATCCAAGTCTGCTCTTTCCTTCTTAGATTGAGATAGGTGAAAAGAAAGATCAGCTGGAACGGACACCACTGGATCACGCTGAGCATCCAATATATTCGGGGTAAAGCTAGACAGAGCACTAACCTATGAAGTACTCTGCCAAAAGATCGCTCTGAAGGTAGCTTCCCGTAACAGCATACTTCGCAAACTCAGTTACTCTTGGCAGTGAAAAAACGTCATCCTAACTACAGCCAATACGCTCCCGTGTTCTCGCGATTCCATGGAACCTCCAACCTGATATCGTCCGAAACCAAACACACCGACTAGTTTGAACTGCGACTAAAGGGCATGGGCAATAATGAACCAAATGAGATCGAGTGAAAATTAACAAAGTAAGATTGAGGCCAGTAGATTAAATACCAACACCAACTCGGCCAACCCTTCATCTGATTCGCGACATAAAAAAGTCCAAATAATTTAAAATGCATTCTAATTTTTTAGGTTTTTTGTAATTTATAATGAATCTCTGCTTGGTTACCAGATTTATCCGTACATAAACGTGTATGTGATACACCCCGTATTTGCGATACATGATCAATAGTTCGCACAGTACAAACTTCACCTACTCTAAAAGATTATGGATTTTCCCGAAGGTTACAAATTTAAAAATTTTAATATGTATATAAAATGCATGAAAAGAAATGTGTTTATTTAGATTCAGTCTTGGTAAAATATGATGCATTTGTAAATTCCGGAATAAGTATCTAGAGAGTTTTGAAACAGATTGGATTTAGGAATTCAAAAAGAAAAACAATAGAAACTCTACGTGTGACAGAGCAGGTGTCGTTAACAAAATAGTAGAATTTTAAGAAATTATAACAATTTTAAAAAAGAAAACTCACTAGATTTTTGATAAACCATAATATGTGTAGTCCTTTTCCATCATATTGATAGCACATTATGTATGCAAATCCTCAACAGGTCAAAAAACCATAGGCGTCACCCTATACTTGTTTTGAAATAAATAAAAAAAATTAATATTTTAAGATGCCGTCAACAATTCATTATCTTTTAAAAAATCTTCTGTAAAATAAGTGTCCACTAATCTCACTATACCTTTTTTGTGCGTAAAAAACGTCGGTATATATGCCACACGATTATTGTTAATTATACAGGGTGATTAACGAGAGAATTCAATGTTTCACGAAATAAATTAATGTAAACAGTAATTTAAAGGTGATTATTGTTTTCTATACAAGTTATCGCCTGACACAAAAAGAATACCTTCTTTGAACGATTACCTGGAATTACTGATAAGGCTTCACTAATGATAGTTTAAGTAGTTTTTCATCTTGGATGATGAAAAACATTTCATCTCCCAAGAAGAGTGGAGGGAGTAAACCCTTGGAAATTAAGAAATACATAAAACATGATAAGCCACTCATTTTTTTAACAAAGAATTTCCAACATTGGACAAAATCCAAACATTAATTAGAGAAAACGAAGAGTTACCAATCATAAGCAACAAGAAATTATGGAGACTATTGTATGTTGGAGACGAGATTATCTAAGAACTATTAAAAAGTACCGAGAAGAAGGAAAACAATTTTTTATTTGGACGAGACTTGGCTAAATGAAGGTCATACTGTACCATATCTATGGGTTGATACAAATGTGAAAAGTTCCCGTCAGGCATTCATCGAAGGTGTATCTACTGGAATAAACAATATTCCCGTTGGAAAAGGACGCAGACTCATAATAACCCATATTGGAAACGAATACGGTTTTGTCAATGGTGGATTATTAAGTTTTGCCTCAAAATCAACCAAAGATTACCACGAGGAAATGACTGCTGACGTTTTTGAAGAATATTTTGAGCAAATGTTGGATTTAATTCCAAAAACTTCTGTCATAGTCATGGATAATGCTAGTTACCATTCAAGACTAGCAGAAAAATTGCCAACAACGGCATGGAAAAAAGGAGAGATAATCGAATGGTTGGATAAATACGCAATTGAGTACAAGGAGAATTCGACAAAAAAGGAATTATTACCTATTGTAAGGCAACATAAAGCAGCTTATAAAAATATATAATTGATGAAATGGCATTAAACCGTGATTTAATTATTTTACGTTTACCCTCATACCACTGTGATCTGAATCTGATAGAAAATATATGGTCTCAAGTAAAGGGTGAAGTCAGACGCAACAACAAAACTTTTAAATTAGAAGACTTACAACAATTATTAGAACATTCCTTATTAAAAGTAACTCCAGAAAATTGGAAAAATGCTGTTAGTCATGCTCACAAGAAGAAATAAAATGTGAATTTGGATAATATGACTGATGCAATGCTGGAACCGGTAATAATTAACATTGAAGTTGAAGATTTCTTAGATTCTGAAGAAAGCAGTGAATCTGAAATGGAATTTGATTAAAATAATATTCATTTTTTTACAAATCGGCCCCTGTTACGGCCACAAATTATTTTATATATAACCAATAAAATAAACATCTTACATTTCTTGCAAATTCATTAGTACCTGTTAATCTCCATCACTCCGACACTGGCAACTTTATTTAGGGATTAGTAACCCTCAAAACTATTGTATTCTATTCTGCTTCAACCTTTATACCTGGTGGTCATACTCAATTTAAAATTGTTTTCCTATATACTTCTGTAAACTTGTTGACAAATATCTATTTTTCATTGAGTCACCCGTATCAACAGTTTAGGGATTTGCATACATAATGTGCTATCAATATGATGGAAATGGACTATAATCAAACGAATTTAGAAAAAGAAACGAGGTAATCATAGGACAAGAGCATTAAATGCATTGAGAGTGTGTTTACACTCTAACCATTAACACGTAATCTTTAAGCATAACAATAACCGTTAAAATCCTTTTTTTTACCCAGGCTATGTTATATTAATTGCATCTGTATAAAAACAGGATAATTATGTTGTAATTGCTTTTGTAAGGCAAATCACTCAATTATAAAACTTTTGCAGCACTCAAAATAAACTTCTATCAATACCAACGAGAACATTTATCAAAATAAATATCCTCGTTGGTCAACCTTCTTCTTTCCACACTATGTCCAATACTGAATGTTGGTTATTATATTGGTTATTATAATTTTATTCCCAGCATCTCTGAAAAGGAACGACGAAGACTGATTAAACCACTCACGTAGGTTACGAAGCCATTTCGATTGGGGCTTCTCTTTTTATATATTTTGCCCTAAATAAGAAGATGGAGGACTTCATAACGTTCTGGATGTCGCATGGCACCTATCGTTGATCAACTAGTTTGACACCATACATGCAACATGTGGACAAACATTGTCATACATAATATGAAAATTTTCGCTAACACTACAGTGCAAATGGACAAACATTAGATTGGAGAATAGTATCTAGATAGTGCTGAGCTGTTGGGAATTGATTTGGGAAAACGAAGTCAGATCTGCCGCCCATAATTTTTTCTCCTTATAACATTATTGTAGCACCTTTATATGAGTAGAATTTCTGGGCATGTCTGGTACGCTCAACATTTCTTGATTTTTTTAATCTTTCGTAAGCAAAACAACATTGTTTGTAATAACAACTCCATAATTTAAATTAATATTGTTTTGAAAACAATTTTAGGATTGGAAATCAAAACATTAAAAACAACACTAATTATAAACCTAATATTTAAAGAAGAGGGTTTGATAAGTGGCCACCTCGTTTTCCAGATTTATTGTCCTTCGACTTTTGAGTGTGAGGTAGTTTTAAAAGGAAAGTATATGTAAATATATCAGACAACATCTAAATAAGCTAAAACAACGCATTCGAGAATGAATTTTAAACATCACTCTTGATATTATTCAGAATGTCACTGATGGATTTAAACATCGATTTGGCCACTGTCAGATGGTTAATGGTGGGCATTTTGAACATTTGATTTAATAAAATGTCGTTCTTATATCATTTGATTTTGATTTTTTCGTCATTTTCGTCCTTCTACAAAACTCTGAAGAATAATAATGTTCTTCTATAAAAGAATAAATCTAACTCTTTCTAACTTTTTCTCAAAAAATTTCTGATCTTCAATGTTCCTAAGATTATCAATAATACTACATTACTCTATTGTCTATACTATTTGTATACCGTTCAATCTCATAAGATACTGACGAGAAAATCATAAAATATAATGACATTCTTTCTATACAAAGCTTTATTAAGCGAGTTGTTATCTGACTAATCTCTCGAACTTGCCAATCATTGCTTTTGTATTTTGGAGGTAAAGGACACACAAGTCATTTTTAATTGAAACACTTGTCAAGTAATAGCAATACAAAACATAGCGATATTACAATTAAAAATCAGATTAATACATTCTCAATGTCAATGTTCGCATTAGGTAACTATAATATGTGTAAATAAGGAAGAGATTACTGAATTAATAACCTTGCTCGAAGTTGAAATTGGTTCAATACTGAAAGGTTAGAAGAAAAAGTATTGACAGGAAGGTAGATATATAGCTACTAGTTATAATGAGGAATATAATTATGTAATCTTCTAAAAATTTTTTAATAGATGAATTAGAAAAAATAAGAGAATGAAAAGTTTTGAAAATTTTGAATATCGTTATGGATACTGAATGATTTTCATAAAAACGTAAATCTGTAAATATTGGAACATATACGAGAATAGGATATTTCTTCTTCTTCACGTAGCACTACAACTTCGGTGGGTCTTGGCTGACTGCACAACTTGCTTCCATCTTGAACGGTCGTCCATAATAGTTGGGTCAGTGGGTAGCCCCATTGTTCTTAGATCTGACCATATATTGTCTCTCCATCGCATTCGTGGACGTCCTAAAGGCCTTCTTCCTATGGGGACTTCTCCCATATTGCAAGGCGGTTATTAGAGAGTCTATGGACATGGCCAGCCCATCTTAGACGTTGGATTTAATCTCTTGGACTATGTCGCTCGCTCTATACATCTGCTTGACCTCAGCATTTGTTCTCATTCGGTATTGGTTGCTATTAATGTCGTGATAAGGCCCAAAGATTCTTCTGAGGATTTTCCTCTCAAAACATCTAAGTTTTTCTTTCAGTTTCTTTGGTCAGGGTCCACGTCTCACACCCATACATGAGCACCGGTCCAATCACCGTTTTATATATTCTAATCTTTGATGTTCGTGTTAGGCTTTTAGATTTAATAGTATTGTGGAGACTGTACATACATCTGTTTGCTGCCTGAATTCTTCCTTTAATCTCTTCCGCGATATCGTTATCTGCAGTGATTGTTGCTCCGAGATATTTAAAACTCTCCACTCTTTCAAAGTTATATGGGTCTATTGTAACATTTTGCCCTATTCTATCTCGTCCCTTTTGTCTGTTAATGCACATGTATTTGGTTTTCTCTTCGTTTACCTTTACACCAGTTTTCTTTGCCTCTACCTTCAATTTATTAAAAGTCTCCTTCACATTGGTGACTGTGTTTCCCACAATGTCAATGTCATCTGCGTATGCTAGTAGTAATTTTGGTCCATTTACTGTCAGTAATTCTGTTTTAAGTTGTGCTGCTCTTACTACTTTCTCCAGGATGATATTAAAACGGAGAGGTGACAGCGCATCTCCTTGTTTCAGGCCACTGCTTATTTCGAAAGATTCTCAGAGTGTTGTTACCTATCCGTACTCTAGATCTACATAATTCTACACTTACCCCTAGAATAAATCAGTTTGAATCATTTTAACTCTTGTGTTCCTGCTTATAGGGTTGATGGGTTTTAAATTTTTTTAGGATTATTTGGCTATTTAATTTTGTTTGGGGGATCATGACTCCCGTGAACCCCCTCCCTTGGATCCGCCACTGGCTTGTATCTGGTTGTTCATTAATACGGTCTATATAGAATAGCATTATCATTTGCACAACTTTTGGCGCGACCTCCGTTACCACGTATTTGTTTTTCTAAAGTCACAGTTTCTCGTAAATGACAATCAATTGCTAGGACTATATAGGCCTGTTTTCACGCTACGTCGTATTGTACGTTTTGTTGGATAAGAAAAATCCTATACAATAAAAAGTGGCGTGTAAACAGCAAAACGTACGTCTTGTCGGAAGGAAAAACGTAGTGTGTATACACTGGACAAAACGTACGTTTTGTCGTACGTTTTATATGACCAACAAAACGTACAATAAGACGTAGCGTGAAAACGGGCCTTATGGACCCGTCAGTATTATTAGGGTAAGAAATAAAGGAAAAGTAGCCGCAATTAATATTTCTGTAGTTGTTATTCTTAAAAACGTACAATTTTAATTACAATCAATGTGATTTATTCTTTAAAAATATAAAATATTCAGCGTGAAACATACCAGAACCAGTTTTAAATAGTTCAAGAACTATTTAAAATAAATAGATAAGATTGTATAGCGAGGTTGTCATTAAAAATCAATACACTTAATGTTAATATCGAATATAAATTCAAAGGATATATTTACAAAATCTTCGTTTAAATTCTCATAACCTAGATTTCAAGGTTATGGTCATTTCATCTTCCGTGTCTTATTTTCTCAATAATAAGATAGTCAAACAGTATCTTCATTTTTATTTACGAATACACTTTTATTTTCAACAGACACCAGCTGGCGAACGTGGGGGAAAGTATAAAATAATATAGCAGCCGTAAACACATGTTTTCGTTGTAATATAATAATACTAAAACATGGTACTTGCATATAATTAGAGAATAATATATGCCCACGGGATTTTATTTTAATTACTGTCTAAAACAAATTAAATTTACAAAAACGTATGTATATAAAGCTTAGTAGATCTAATCTACTATATATCTAATTTTAAACCTATAAATGAAAGGATATGCTACATACGAATGAAGGGAGAACGATACAACATTTCGATTATCTCAGCGCATACACCAACGACAGAGAAGGATGAAGATATAAAGGATGACTTCTACGATGCCCTAGAAAGAGAGCATTTTAATGCTAAAATAGGCAAAGAGCCTAGCCTATACCCCACAATAGGTAAACACAGCCTACACACTATATTGAACGACAATGGCTTAAGACTCACAGAAACTGCAGCAGCTAATAATATGCTAATAAAGTCAACCATGTTTCCGCACAAAGACATCCATAAGCAAACCTGGGTCTTCAAACGACCATATTACGCGCAACCAAATTGACCACAACATTGTAGATGCCCGTCATGGGAACAATATTATAGATGTACGAAACCTAAGAGGAATAGACGGAGGCACGGATCATTACTTAGTCAGAGCAAAAGTCAAATCCAGAATATCTAGCCACAATACAATAAAACAACAATAAACCCACAATGGAACATGGACGACATACACAATACAGAGAAACAAAAAAACTATGAATACTATGAAAACTATGAATACAATGATATAGAACAGCTATGGGAAACGACTGCCGAAATAATAACCAAGACAGCGGACAAGATCTTTGGAAGGAGTAGGCAGAAGAGGGCAAAAACATGGTATGACGAGGAATGTCGGAGACAGCTGGAAAAAAGACAAACAGTAAGGAAGACTTGGATACAACTGCATACAGACCAAAGTAAAAAGAAATATGACGACTGCCGAAAACAAACAAGAAAAATAATACGCACAAAGAAAAGAAACTATGAACAACAAAAATATGAAGCTATGGAGAGAGACCGGCCCAAACCAAGCTCCAGAGAATTCTATAAAGCAATTTCCTCTGAGAAAAGAGGACATAGAACCAATTTCATCCATACACTGAGAGACAAACAAGGCCGTATGATAATCGACGGTAAAGAAGTAACTGAAGAATGGAAAAAGTATTTTAGGGACCTTCTAAACATCATACAGGAAGAACAGCATAAAGAAGAGATCTATATCACAGCGGACATGCCCGTCAAAAATCCCTCCTTTGAAGAAACCCAAAAGGCCTTAAATAAGCTGAAAAATCACAAAGCGCCGGGTACGGACGAGATACCAGCAGAACTTCTGAAATATGGGGGAGACGCACTACATCGCCAAATCCACCAGCTAATAACGCACATATGGTTAGAAGAAAGGATACCAGCACGATGGAAGGAAAACATAATAGTGCCCATCCACAAAAAAGGGACAAAACAAAATGCGCGAATTATAGAGGAATCTCACTCCTAAACACGGCATATAAAACCCTCTCAAACATCATTCTTAGTAGACTAATCCCTTATGCTGAAAATGTCCTAGGCGAATATCAAGCCGGTTTTAGGGCAAACAGATCAACAATAGATCAACTATTCACGCTGACAACTTCTAGAAAAGGGATGGGAGTATAACAGACCCATACACAATCTTTTCATAGACTTTCGACAGGCATATGATAGCGTAGAAAGAAGCCAAGTATGGAATGCCATGGCGGAGTTCTCAATACCAAAGAAACTCATTCGGATGACCAAAGTCTGTATGGAGGGTGGAATATCTAAAGTACGTGTAAATAATAAACTGTCTGGCAGCTTTGAAATCAACAGTGGACTCAAACAGGGTGATGCGTTATCTCCACTACTTTTTAACCTTGTATTAGAGAAAGCCATGAGGTCGGCCGAAATAAAACAGAATTGCTATCAGTTCAAGGTCCCAAGCTGTTACTCGCATATGCAGATGACATAGATCTCGTTGGAGACTCCATCCTATTTACGAAAGACATTTTCAACAAGGTGGAAGGAGCAACAAGTGAAGTAGGGCTGAAGATTAATGAAGAGTAGACATATATGTGTATAAATAGAACGACACGAAGAGACAGAATAGGACAAAATGTGACCGTCAACACCTTCAATTTCGAAAGAGTACAACGTTTTAAGTATCTGGGGCCATAATCACAGCTGACAACGATATTACTGAAGAAATAAAAGACAGAATCCAATCTGCAAACCGCTGTCTATTTGCACTGGATAAGCTCATAAAATCAAAAAATCTCACAAGAAGTTCAAAGATCAAAATCTAAAAATACATCGTCAGATCTGTAATTGGTATTGAAGGAGATTCCCACAGGCAAAAGATCACTCGGACGTCTCAGAATGCGATGTAGAGATAACATCCAAGCAGATCTCCGGAAAATAAACATTCCATTTGACCCTAGGTTGATGGAAGACCGAACAAATTGGAAAAAAGTTGTACAGTCAGCCAAGACCCACCCAGGGTTGTAGCGCTACGTGATGATGATAGTAGATCTGCTATAATAACAGATAGCAATAAAAGTTAATAACAAATATTGTAGCAACTTTAAGGTACACATTCTATTCTACACTACACATACAGTAGTGCACTGGTTAGTGATCAGTGTAGTAGTGTTTGGGGGCTCGGGAGATTGAGACTTCGGAAGCTATTTAAAATAATACCAAGTGAATTCTCACTTAGAGGGATAGAAAACCATGTGGACTTAATGTTTTATTCCTCTACGCATGTGAACTACCACCTCACATAATGTTGCATATATCTCTATGATGACAGGTAGACTGTTAGTGATCTAATAATAGTACTTTGCCATTTATGGTGTTGTTTACAGTTGTTTGTTACTAATAATACGAAAATAATGTACCATAATTCTCGTGAGAAAAAGATTCTTGAACTACTGAAAAGTTCTGCGAATTCTTCTACTGTATTTACAGGCAAACTACCTTTTTTGCTTATTATTTTTAAATTATTAAAAACGATAACCTCAAATGTAGTGATTTGATACCAACCTTAAAATAGCAATATTATTATATATTCACAGAATCAAATAATACACCAAGCAATGATGTTTTAATTGAAGAGCATATTATTAGAGATGCCTTAAGTTTTAATGAAGACGATAAGTCTTATATAGACAAAAGTTATGATGAACTACTGGTGGTGGAAATGAAATCGGATCTATATTACTGAATTGGCAAATACCGTCATTCCTGACAGTGAGATAGAAGAAATCATACTATGGTCCGTACGGCTAGAATAAATAATCAATCAATCAATCAATAATGCCTTTTATTTCTCAATATAAAAAAAATACAATACAATACTTTTAGTGACATTTGTTCTCCTTGGCACATGCCATCAGGAGGGTTGGCAAACAAATATTCCCTAATTAATATACAAAAAATTACACAAAGGCTTATTCTATCTAACAAGGCCATTAAAATAAATAAAAAATAAATTATGTAAATATTCATATAAATGTTAGTAATAAACTAAATGTATATATCCTACTAAGTAACACTTCGCACTAGACTTAACAATAATAACAATGTATAACAGTGAGGTATAGATTACAATTGAAAAGATTGAATATCCCTTTGAGGGAGTGAAAGCTGCAGATACAACAATAATAATAGTAACAATAATAATAACAATATTAGTCAAGATAGACCAGATAGATAAAAAGATAATAGATATAAGCAAACAAATTATTAATCCTAATTTTAATATAACACCACGCTAATAGATTTAGTAGTTAAATAGGCTCACTAACTCATACCTATACACCCATGCCTCCCTACAATAACCTGCTAACTCAGCCTTGCCCTGTCTCATCATAGTAACTACTTCCACTCTACTAAGTTCATGTCTACCCAACCACTTTAACCTAATATGTCTCAACACCGAACATTTTCCCAAAAAATGTATCACATCTTCCCTTTCCTTCGTGTTACACATTGAGCAAAATCTTCTTTCATCATTTCTGCCAGGTCGATCATTCAAATATAGAACCCCACATCTTAATTTAAAGAGCCATCGAATATCCCCAAAATTTTCCATTTCCAGTAGGTAATGCATGTTTACTCCTTCTTCCCGCAGTTCTTTGTAGTGTCCACAAAAATTTGATTCGAGTGCCCTGTTCTCAGCCTGACGCTGTATCTCCTCCTTCTTCTTTTCTATCATATTCTCAATCATACTAGGCCAGCTATCTCTCCATTCCCATTCACACCTAACCTCAATACCAAATTTTTCTCCCATGCTCATCCAATCTTTCCACCAGCCACACCTTGCTCTCATCATTTCCTTCAAAAGAAATTTTGGCAACCTATCATTCGTATATCCTAGTATTTTTTTAACATAGTTTTTATGTAAGTTCATCGTATATAGGCTGACTCTAGCAATACCTGTCTCCAAATCTAACATAAAGTTAGGACAATACCTTGGACAAGAAAACATTTTTTTTATATAAAATCTTCTGATTATTTCCACCTCATCGTACTCAAAAATACCCCATACCTGAGACCCATAAGTCAAAATCGATCTTACCACTGACTCATACACTGTTACTTTAGCCAAAAAGGGTATTTCAGCCTTAGACACTAAACTACTCCAAGCCGTGTGAATCGCCACTTTTGCCAAACTCTGGCGCTTTTTTAGATGAGCTTTATACGACAACTTGGGTGTTAATATCATTCCTAAATAATTATAGTTATTCACTACCTCTAATACTCGATCATTGAGTTTCCAAGATTCCCTGATCACACCACCTCCTCTTCTGAACACAAGAATTTTGGATTTATCTAAATTTATTTTTAGATTCCACATCCTGCAGTATTTTTCTAGTTCATTAATCATCCGCTGTAGCACCTTCGAATTGATTGCCATTAAAACCAAATCATCTGCATATAATAAAAGTCTTATAATTAAACCATTTATTTCCAAACCGCCTCCCAATGCTTCATGTAGGTCATTTAAGAAAAGCGCAAACAGCAATGGACTTAAAAGACATCCCTGTCTCACTCCTACATTACAGTCAAACCAGTCAGATAGACCTTCCCTTGACCAGACTGCCGATTTTGTATTCGCAAACATACTTTTTAACAAATTCAGCACTTTAGTAGATAATCCTAAATGACTCAACTTGTACGGCTAGAATAAAAATGTAAGCTCAAGTAAAAATCATCACTCAGAAGTTTATTCAATCCTTGTATAAGTCTCGGTAGAATATCAATTCGATTTTCAACAACATCTTCAGGAGTTGTTTTTTCATTACATGAAAATCAGTAACCCAAATGTTTACGATAAAATTATTCCAATACAATAGAGTAGCCATATAAATATACTAGCAAAGTACACACAAATACTCACAATCCAATGTTATTACTGTTTGATATGGTTATACTTTACTAATATAAACAAATTTTCTAGTTAAAGAAAACACAGCCATAAGGATTCAAAATATCTAAGAAAAACAAACTACAAACTTCTAAAAAGTAAATCTCTGGTAAATATATGTAACAAAATTAATAAAAACAAAATTAAATACAACAGAATGGAAATTCCTATTAACAAACCTCACATTATATTAGAAAATACAACCAAACAATACAAATATTTTAATTAATATGCAAATCATAAACCAACTGTTTCTATTTTCCTTTTTTGCCTAGTTTATATACTTTAAAGACAGGTTCGTTATCGACTAATCACAAAAAGCAGTAATTTTAAACGTCCAACCTTCAAAATATTCTTTGAACCCAATGCTGCAATGAATCACATACTTGGATTTAATTAGTTGACAACAAAACATACAAAGCATTATAGACGATATTAGGAAGTAATTGGTCAAGTAAATAACCAATTACCTGCTGTAAATTGACTCATTTAGATGAAATAGGTGGATCATTTAATGAATCGTCATCACTCAGTTTCTACTAAAGGATCACACCCACATGAGGCGGATACTTTCCATGCACTGATAGAGTGAAAGAGAAAAAAACTTAACAAAATTTTTATTTTAACGCCCTAGGACTGGCAGTAGTTTTCTTTGATTTTCCTTCAGTTAAATTTGATTTAAATACTCTCATGTTTCTATTGTTTTGCAATGGTTTGCAATATTTGTTTTGTTTGATAGGCTCGCAAGTCTGATCTTATGCCCTTTTAACTTTATTGTTGATAGCCTTATACTCTGGTGATTCTTTCGATATTTTTCTTCTTTCTTTTAATAAATCCAGTGTTATTTGTTTCAATTTCGTTTTTCTCGGATTTTTATTTTTACCATTTTTTTTGCAGTTGATGTTATGTCATTTGTGTGTTATTTCATTTATATCTTCGTGTTGAATACTGGTAGAGGTCCTAGTCTCTTTTTTAGTTTACTTTGATATTCCTCTTGATTCATTTCGAGTGCTTCTATGTTTGGTAATTTATCCTGTGTTAACAATTTTCTTCTATCGAATTTCGTATTTACTTCTATTCGCACCCTAACTAATCGATGACCACTACCAGTGTTGACAGAATTTAATACAGTAACATCTTTAGCAATGTTTTTGAAGTTCTTCTTCTTCTTCTTCTTCTTCTTCTTTTTTTATAAGAAAATGCTTGTTCAATGTCGATTAATGCCTCTATTGGAGGTTATCACTCCATCTTTTGCGTGGTCGCCCGATACTTCTTCTACCTTTTGGTGATTTGTCCCTCGCTATTCTGACTAATCGGGTCTCTTCCATTCTGTTTATGTGTTCGTTCCATTCCTTTTTTCTGTTCAGTGTCCACTCATTTATTTCTGGTATATTGCATTTTCTTCTGATCTCTTCACTCCTCATTCGATCCCTCAGTGTGTTTCCTGTAATTCTCCTCAGTAAACGCATCTCCGCTGTTTCTAGTAGTTGCTGAGTTTTGGAGGTATCCGGTCTTGTCTCTGAAGTGTATGTCATTATTGGTCTTATTGTTGCTTTGTAGATTCTTGATTTCACGTCGGTATTAATGTGGGGATTGCGCCATATCGTGTTATTAAGACAACCTGCTATTTTATTAGCCTTTTGTACTTGATTTTTCACTTCCTTCTCCACATCTCCGTAGCTAGACAGTGTAATTCCTAGGTAATTTGTCTCCATTACTTGCTCAATGCTGATACCGTCGATTTCCAGTTTACATCTAATTGGTTCTTTACTGATTACAATTGTTTTAGTTTTCTGTGTAGAGATCACCATATTAAAGTCCTTTGCCCTTGTGTTGAATCTATGGGTTAGTCTTTGTAGATCGTCTTCATTGGATGCAATTAGGGCCGCATCATCTGCATAGCAGAGTATTCTGATTTCTTTGTTCCCCATTTTGTATCCTCTTCCTTTATTAATAGTATTGATGATTTCATCCATGATTAGATTGAATAGCGTTGGACTAAGCGAGTCTCCTTGTCTTATTCCATTGCCCATATCTATTGGATCTGTAAGCTGGTCATCTATTCTGACTTCCATATTGTTGTTCTGGTAAATGTTCTCTATTGTTTTTATAACATTTAGTGGAATTTCTCTATCGTAAAGAAGGTGAATTACATCTTTAAGCTTTACTTTATCGAACGCTTTCTTCAGGTCTATTAGACATATGAATGCTGGTCTGTTATACTCTAGTGCTTTCTCGGTAATCTGTTTTATGATGAATACTGCATCTGTGCACGATCTTCCTGTGCGAAAACCCTGCTGTTCATCCGCTAAGGTAATTCTCTGATTTATTTGGCCTTGCAATATTTTGGTTGTAAGCTTCAAAGTGGTGTTTAATAAGTTGATACCTCTGTAGTTTTCAGGTTGTTTTTTATCTCCTTTTTTGTATAGTAGGATAAGCTCGCTTTTCTTCCACTCTTCAGGTATTTTATTATGTTTGATGATTTTGTTACTTAGTGCTGTTAGTTGTTCTGTTAATGCTTCTCCACCATATTTCAATAATTCATTTGGAATTATATCTTTACCTGCCGCTTTTCTGTTCTTCAGTTTTTTCTAAAGTTTGTTTTACTTCTTGTATGGTTTTTGAAGTTAGAGAGTATAAAGCCAATTTCATTTTTTACTTTGCCGTCTGGGCTGTGCCACGTCCATTTTTCTCTGCATATTTTTCTTAAGCAGGATAGTTTTTCTTTGCTGTGGAAATGTGCGAGCATATCTCCCCTGTGACTTCTACTTCCCAGTCCAAAATTTCCAATATTTTCGTCGTTGTTGTTATTTTCGTTCTTTCCTATTTTAGCATTGAAATCTCCCGTAGCTATTACGTAATATATTTTCTCTAAGTTTTTGACTCTTCTAATGTCTTCATAAAGTTCTTCTACCTCTTCATCATCTGCAGAAGAAGTTGGTGCATAACAGTGGATTATTTGAATGCTGCATCTACGATTTAGTTTTATTACCAGATAGATATCTCTATTAGAAATCGCTTGGAATTTAGTTACCCAGTTTTCAATTCTCTTATGTACCAAAAAGCCTACTCCTTCTATACCGCTCCTAAACCGATTAAGACACATAATTGATAAACAAGTGATATAAATTTATTTTATATTCAGGTTAGACCAGTAATTCGTTTTCCCAGAGAAATAATAAATTGTTATCTTTATTTTTATATTCCATCCCACCATTCATCTAGCAAAGTTTTTTCCGTCAGTAGTTCGTTTTTCTACGTTAATAAAAGTTTTAAACATTTGTTAGTTATTTTAAACGCCCTTTTTCAGTGAACTTTCATTTATTAATTGACTTAAAACTTTTCTATTTTTCATCGTATAAAACTTCGATGGGAAATAGCAATGTGCTCAACTATTGAACTTTTACATTTAAATTTTAATATTTAAGCGGATATTTACGATTTTACCTTTGTTTCTCCGAACTAAACAACTGTTATTTGCATATTTTTATGTGGAAATATTGTTATAAGGCGATCTATTGTTCATCTTAATAACCACTCGTGAAATGAAGATGTTTTGGAAACGAAAATAACCGTGCGACTCGGTTTGAAAAGCTATTCAATGCAATTCCCATGGAGGTTTGTTACTAAACACTCTTCATTCAAAATTAAATAACCACTTTTAGTTTAATTGTTTTTGAATTATACTTAAGTAATGAGACAATGAGAGCATTATTATATTCGGTATTTTCACATTTGCAAAATTTGCCGCGGTGGGATCGTTTAAGTAGGTGATTAATATATTAGCACAGAGTAAAACTTGCAAAAATTGTAAGGTAAGTCTTTATATATCACAGAATCATACAAATGCTATGAGCTTAGTGGTGTTCTCTTTGATTTTTGTTTAATAAATAAGCTATATGAAATTAAATACACTGCTGAACAAAAACAATGTGTGAACTCTCCTTCTTTCAGAAATTTTTATTATCTTAAACTGATGAAAGTAAATAAAAATATATCAAAAATCAAAAAATTATTTTATTTACACTCTGTTACAAAGCTGGACTGGAATTAGTTTCTACGACGTATGTAGACTTTTATTCACAATCTGCCATTAATAATTATCAATAATTATTAAGTCATTTGCATTAATTTTTACTAAGTGTACTAGAATACAATTACAAGGGTGATTTCTATAGCAACAAAACGTTCTTTGTAATTACAAAACCAGAATAGATAAATCCAAATATACCTATGTGCTACAAACTATAATAAAAATTATAAATAAAAGGAAAGTATACCTAAGATTGTGACTATGTGACTATATAGTCACAATGTACATAGGAAGGTTGAACTCACACGGTGACTAAGACGAAGGCAGAAAGGAAATATAACTGATTCTGACAGAAACATCATCTTTAAGTTAGAAGAAGGGGTAAATGATGGACCAAGAATATTACAGCAGGAAGTTTATTCCGAAATAATACAGTTAAAGGATATCAAAGCAGCAGTCCTGATAATATACAAGCAGAATTACTCAAACTAATGGACAACGAATCAATAGCAATAATCGCAAAGATATTCAGCAACATATACAACTCTGGAGAAATACCAAAAGAATGGCTGAAACCTGAGTTTATTGAACTTCCAAAAAAAACAGGAGCCAAAAAATGCGAAGATTACCGTACTATAAGCCTCATTAATCATCTTCTAAAATTGTTCCTTAAGGTAATTCATAATAGGATTTACAAGCTGTGTGAAAGTCAAATTTCCCCCAACCAGTTCGGGTTTACAAATGCTGTTGGTACTAGAGAGACTTTGTTCTCAGTACAAGTCTTATTCCAGAGCTGCAGAGTGCGATGTATATGCATGTCTGGTTGATTACGAGAAAGCGTATGATTAAGTACAGCACACCAAGATGATGCAAATACTAAAAGAAACAGAAATTAACAACCAAAATCTGAAAGTAATTAGAAATCTTTACTGGAATCAGACAGCAAATCTCAGAATTCAAGTTGAACACACTGACTATGTGAAAATCAAGCGTAGAGTGAGGCAAGGCTGTATTTTGTCTCCTCTAATCTTCAATCTCTACTCTAAAAGAATATTTATCGAAGCTTTGCACGGAACTGAAAAAGGTATTCTACTAAATGGTTACCTGCTAAACAACATCAGATATACAGATGACACCATAGTATTTGCGGACGGCTAAGAAGAACTACAAGTTCTTATGAACAATTATCACGTATTACAGCCAACAATATGGACTCAATATAAACGTTAAGAAGACAAAGCTTATGATAATTAGCAAAAAAAGAATAAAATAAGATCAAATCTACGTCAACCAATCCCCTGTAGAAAGAGTGACGCACTACAATTACCTCGGCACCATAATAAATGAAGAATGGACCAACAACCTAGGAGATTAGAGCACGCATCGAAAGCTAGATCCACCTTCAATCGGATGGGGGCCTTGTTTAAGAGTTACAATCTTTCTCTTTATACAGAAATAAGAATGTTGCGATGCTACTCTTCTCTGTCCTTTTTTATGGTGTTGAATCGTGGACCTTGAACGAAGATATGTGCAGAAAACTGGAAGATTTGAGATGTGGCTATATCGGAGAATATTTAAGATCCCGTGAACTGACCGAGTCACAAATGAGGAGGTCCTCAGAAGAATGAATAAGAATCGAGAGTTACTGACCACCATCAAATCTCGAAAGTTACAATTCTTCGGACATATTATGCGAAATAAATCCAGATATGCTCTCCTTCAAGCCATCCTGCAAGGAAAAATATTTGGAAAACGAGGTCCAGAAGAAGAAGAACATCTTGGTTAAAGAACCTCGGAATCTGGTTCAATACAACATCTGTGCAGCTTTTCCGCGCTGCTGCAGATGAGATAAAGATTGCCATGATGATCGCCAAAATTCGTAACGGATAGACACATCAACAAGAATAATACCTAAGATCACTAACAGTAAAACATAACAGAAGGAGGATATGCTTAGAAACATTTACATACTTTCTCTTTTTTCTTTTCAATCCTGATCCCCTGTAGGGAGTGTAGTGGTCTTCGTACTATCGTGCATTGTCCATCCTTATTAGATCTCTGTCTCTGGTCATTTCTTATAACTTATGCATACGTCTTTTGCTTATTCCTGTAATTTGATCGATCCGATCCGGCTTGTTATATGATCTTCGGGCTTTTATCTTTCCTTAGATAATAGTTTTTTCCATGTTTTCTGTGTCTGCTCTTATGACAAGTTTAAAGTGTTTTAATTGTTGGAGATGGACTTTTAGCTCATTTAGAATTGAATTATTTGCCTTATGGTCAGTCCACATAATTCGTAACATTCTTATCTAACAAATTGTTTCAGTGGAGTCTATCTTTCTTCTTTTTGCTTGTCATAAGATTCACATCCGTATGTCAGTATTGGAAATATTAAGCAGTTGATCAACGTATTTAGTTCGTAAATTTAGAGTCCTTCCATATTTTGGCCATCCTTCCTACAACGACTTTTGCTAGATCACATATACGTTTTATTTGTTTCTGTAGTGTCCCTGTCTTTGTAATTAATGATCCTAGATATAAGTATGAGCTTACAACCTCAAACCGGTCCATCTTGATTATGTGTGGATGATTGTTACGTAGTATATCCACTATCATGATCTTTGTCTTTGATGTGTTTAACTACAGACCAAATATTTGACTTTTGTTTTCAACCAGTGGTATGATATCAGTTAACTCTTCTTGACTATTTGCAAGAGTGGCTGTGTGTTGTGGGACAAACACATATGTATATTCTTGTGGGACCTTATTCTCACTCTTGCTGCCTATCAATTTATTACGAGGTATCTTATTATTATTTATTTATAATGCGTTTTGAATTATGATTTCGACTTTTCCTCCAACGTCTTTATTTTTTGATCTTTTGGAAGGAAAGAAAGATTATATCTTATATTTGATTATTTCTAAATTCGATTACTTTAAGCCCGGTCCTACCAAACTATTTGCTTCCACGCAGATCAATCTTTAGCTACTGACTTTAACTTTTACCTCCTGGGATTCCCCAGTAATCCCATTCTTTTAACGTAGCTATTTTATTTTAGCTTATCTACTTTTATCTTTAATACCAAGCCAAATTCCAGGCCTTGCGCCTTTCTAATATGATTCCTTGCCGCACTGCCCCACCAAAAGGTAGATCAGACACCAGCGTATTCTAGTTTAAGCTGCAGATTTGTTTAGAATTTGAAATTACTATGTCAGCCTTTTTATTTTTCTGCACACCGGCTATGATTCAAAGGCACTTTTGCTAAAGCATTGTATCAACTAAACTAATATTAGTCTCAACCTAGACCCCATTAAGCACTTGCGCAATATACCTGATCGACCCATTGGCATTCGTTCAGCTATAACACATACTGACTAGTGACTCATGGATATTTATTTGAAATATTGGAATAATATAAGGAAAATATTCAATGGTTTGTTAAAAATCTACTGTGATAGTATGCTGCCAAAATAAATTTTGGAGAAGGGCATACACGATATTAAGTTACAAATAAGTAACTTGTCATTTTTCTGTGGTTACTCTGCATGGATATTTTAATACTTAAAATGTTTAAGGACTTTTTACTTTAGATTACTGCAAAATCTCAACAAAAACAAATTATCGAGGACTGAAACACATTTGTTCCAACGTTATTGGACTTCTCATTCGCCAAGAGGCTATTGAATATAATTTATCGCCTTAAGCAAATATAATTGTCATTTTACAGGTCCAAACTGCTCAGTGTGATTATATTCTAATTGTAGCGTATTGGTTAATATATTTTGTATTTTGTAACGGTATAGTTACTGTTAAGTCATTTACTGATCGTGAAGTCAATGGCATATTTGAATTTATCGTCATTTTATCATTAGCTTATATGCCGGTAGAGTGTCAATATTATTACCCATTATTTAGAAAGCTTGGAGAATGCGTGAACTGCCATTAATCTATTTTAAATGATAGTCATAAATTGTATTTTTGTTATTAACTTGAGTGCGTACTTCCAGTATCGGTTTTGACCATAGGTTGTTGGATGGAATTAAAGTCTTTAAAATAATTATATACTATTCACCTTGATAAATGAGAAATAACCGTCAAAACAAAAGCAATCTGTAATTCTTCTTACAAATACTTGTGGTTTAATCCTGTATAAAAGAATATTAAACTGAATAATTAGTGTCCGTCTGCAAATAAGTTATGATAAATACTCTCTCCAAACTTTAAGTATCGCTTTAGTTTAGTTAAGTTTAGTTCGTCATCATTCGTCATTCGTCATTACACAAATACTATATATATATATATATATATATATATATATATATATATATATATATATAAAGAAAATAAAAGGAAGAAAAGACTTTAAACTTTCTTTAAAAGCTTTAAAGCCTTTTCTTCTCTCAACTCTTCCTTGCATGATGATGTGCAGAAGAGAGTATTTATTGTTCCGAAGTATGTGGTCCAGATACGATATTTTTCTTATTTTAATTGTGTTCATAAGCTTTCTACTATGTCCAATTCGTTTTAATACTTCTTTGTTTGAGAATTTTTAATATAACACCTAGAATAGGAAAAAAGGTAATTTTTCTTATTCCGATCTTTAGTTATACAAATAAGTCATACAAATGATTAGTGTAAAGTCATCAAGAAAAAAGAACGAACAAAATTCAATAAGATGAGAAAGGTACTTTACACAAGAGACCTGAAGGGCCTGACTGATTGGGCTTGAGAGTTAGGCTCGAGGGAAATAATACAAGGCACAATCAATCGAATATTCAACGCAGCTGCATCTATGTTCAGAATAGCCTCTAAAAAAAGAAAATTCTTTATAATAAATTCAAATGTTGGTTGGCTAAGTTTGATAGTTGTAAATTTTCAGTCAGTAGTTATTTGTAGCTGTTCACTTTAAACCCACATACATATTTTATTTCTAAAGTACCACCAATTTATAGATTTCCCTATCCATCAAAGGATAAAACCATCTAGCGGACTAGCATAGAAACATTTTAATTCTTTTTTCTTTCTCTCTTTCAGTTCTTTAGCGACAACTGAATAAAATTTTCTCACAAAGTTTTCGTTAAAAATTCAAATCATCAAATTATGTAGTTGTAGGTATATCTGTCATAGGTACATATTTCCATTTAGCTAGAATATAATATGTAATCCGGCTTGCGGACCACACGCGACTCTCACTTGATTTTTTTAATGTTCCGCTAGCAAATTACAAGATATTTATATTCATTAGATGCGCTTTGCTACATAGCGTGAATTTGTACCACGCACAGAAAATAAGCGGTAGTATAATATGTAAATATGCTTCCAAACAAATATTAGTTAAAAAATTGGCTACTAGATTTAAAATGTCTTCTATACCGTGTGTGGCAAAACCAACGAAGCAAGCAATTTAATTAAACCCACCCTGTGAGACTTGTTTATCACTTGGAATTAGGTTCGGGTGTAACAATTCATTGGAGTGAGGTGTATTAATTAGTTTGTTAACCGGAATCACTGAACCGCGCTCCAATGCTCCAACGCTCCCTTTTCCCCCTATAGCACCATCACGAGCGATACAACTATCAGCCAAATGCTCTTTATGTGGGAATCCTGGGTAATAGAACTTCAACATGGTACTCTTACCGATTCAAATGCAGGCTAGTGTTAAGCGCTTTAATCTTGTTATCCTTTTGTGACTTGTACGCCAAACTAAAATTGTTTACTTGGGCCTCAAGTCTCCGCTCTGGGATGCGCCCAGTTAGGAGACTTGGTGCTCAAGGATTTGGCCCTACGTGCCGGGTTTTTTGGCTTTAGCTTAGCAAATAAACGCATAACTCTCGTGCTAATAAAATATCGTACTATAGAAGTCATGTTTAAAGCGCGGATCGCGCCGTTAGCACCGAGAAATGAACGGCCTGGACCACAGCCACCTTTACTTCCAAGCCATGAAGTAAAAAAGGCAACACCGCATTCTATGACGTCGGTAGTCCGATAATCAGCTGTAAGGTCTACCAGAATATTAAACTAATTTGAATTTTAGGAAACTGATATTTTGAAAACTTCAATTCATTACAGAAATATTTTTAGGAATTAATTAATAAAACCTTATATACCTAGTAAATATATAAAGTTTTATTATTTAGGTTATATTATCAATAAAATAATCACTAGAGTAAAATTTATTGCACTTAAAATACAGTGTCAAACAGTTAATCTTACAATCAAATGCAGTCAAGAATCTCTAGAAATTTTAAATATTTAGTACTTAAGCATTTAAATAACACAATACATTAACACGACATTTAAAAAGATTATTAAAAATACAAAAGATATAAAATTTGTGCTAAGTAAAAACTTAGTGTAACTATTATGATTAAAAAATTCATCCTAAGAAATCAGACACAATATAAATATGGTTCTAAATTAATCTAATTGAAAATTAAATATTTTACTATTTACTTAATTTATTTACTTAAAAGTAGCAATTTTAAATATGAATGGGTTTGTTGTCATATAGACCAAGTTAAAAGAGGTATACATGAAATGAAAAATGTGTTGAATGTAACATACCATTTATAACTTGTATATGGATTTAAAATAGCCTATATTCTCAAAAGATTTTTGAATGTAATACTCAAATTTGTTATCACTTATCTAAAAAGCAGATCTAAATGAGAAAGTAAGTTCTCTAATTGTGACCATCTTGTTAATTTACTATATTGTAAAATCCATTTCAAATCATTCCCACTTAATCTACTCTTACCTACATTGACGATTACACTAAAATTACTGCTAACTATTACACTACATATTACACAAATATTATCACACTTGTGTCCCAACTGATTAATGTTTAATACATAGAAATATACACAGTCACTTGTAATTTTACTTGTCCAGTTTTTCAATGGGATATTATTGTCTAAGTCTAATTGACATAATTATGTTATCTCTTGTTCCCTCTTCTTATGCAAAAAGTTTCTTCTGTCTTCGGGATTCCTTCTTTCTTTAGTACGATGAACAGTTACATATGATGGTACTTCAGGAAATATATTAGGAACTGCATTGCCTTTTAATTTGGGAAATATTAACTTTTCAATGTGTACATTTCCATCTTTATCTTCTCATTGTTCAGTCCGCTGAATATCATCTTCATGAAAATGTTTGGCACATACTATGGAAGATTTGGTAATTGTACAGCCTTCTCTATGAATAGAACATAACCCAGTATACCTTCTTTGGGGATCTTTGGGAAACAAAAACGTACTTTCTGCCTGTTTCGTTTTTAAAGTACTGGCATAATTGGTTTAGCAACCAGGTACACAACAATGCCAGAGCATCTGTAACAAAAAACAAAAGTATTATTATTGTTGTTTTTAGTTTACATATTTTGTAACAAGAAGCAAAAGTATTATTATTTTCAGTTTGTTTTGTAGGTTATATTTATACTTGCCTTTTAAATTGTCGTTAAGAATCTTCTAAAAGTTCTAAATTTAATGAAATTTCACTTATATTAATATTTTCTAATTAATTTAAACACAATTTACAAATAAAACATTCGAATAAAGTTAAAAAAACAATAAATTCAACAAACTTTACAAGCCTTCCTATATGAAATGTTAAACCAAAACAAACCACAGTCGGACTACCACGCGTTGTTGCCAAATTTCTACTTCATGGCTTGGAAGTAAAGGTGGCTGTGCCTGGACGCGAATCCGCGCCTTCCGCAATGAACCTGTTATTGCCCGATGGAAAACAAGCAACACCGCACCTGGAACCGACGTTGACGTTTACTGATTAACCAATTGAAGATTAACCAATTTAAAAAAATTGTTTTTAATTTTTTTTTATTTTAAAAACGTGAGATGGATGTTAACTAAATAAAAATAAATGTTTTAAATATGTCCGTTTGAGTTTTAACTTTCCACTTGCCTATCAATATTTGATAGATAGAAGATCACTTTCTTCTTATAAATAAAGACTTTTACCCAAACAATTTGGTCAGTTAAATGCTAAATCATGTCACGATTTATTTCGAATTTAAATAAATTACGAAGGTAGCCCGTTCAAATTTATGTTCTCGATTATGACAGACGAATCTAGGAAGATTTAGAGATCCACTTGTGTAATCATTAGAATTTTCTATGTGGTCTTACGTGATTTCTCCATCAAACATTAAGTATAAATCAAATATTTTGATTTCCTGAAGTGTCACTGCTCCGGGTATTAAAAAAATAAAACAAATCTGACCAGATCTTGAGAATCATTAAAAACTAGTTTTATTTTTGTTGTGGGCGTGTTTATTTAGATATTTTGGGTTAAGTGTTGGTTCATTTGGATTGTATTTACGTTAAATGCAATCGTGTAATTTACTTTTGTAATATTTTTATCACCAAGCGTTTATAATCCGGTCAACTTAGACATAAAAATAGCAGTCAAATAACAAAAATTCCTGAAAAGTCAAATATTGGTGGAGAGCTAGGGTTTACCATAAATCGCTGGGATAAAGCGTTGATAGATATTGATTCTGCGATCAAATTCTTCGCTGGCGAGTGATCAATAACCAATGAGTTGATCGCCACTATTCAACCGGTGAAACTAGCAGTAGAAGCTCTTTGCAGAAGAGAGTCCACTTTGATAACGGCCGACACAACCTTGAAATTTGTCTTAGACAAACTAAATAGCCAGGACTCTAGCCTTAGTGCCGAGCTATCGGAAGCACTACGCAACAGAATCGCGGAACGACGTCTCTCTGAAATTACAGGTACATTAGTGTACTTACAAAATCCAAAAAAGTATGACGAAGACTAAACAATCCTGGTTATTTCCCCATGCTCAAAAAGAATGCAATGTGACAATGACAATTTTTTTAAGTCGTATAACTAAACAAGTGATTGTGGAAACAGTGCAAGAGGACATAATGGAAGTAGAAGATATGCCAGCTAATCCGGAACCCGTGAATTTTACTTTAGAACAAGAACTTGAGATTGAACTGAAACGAGGAGAAAAAACTTTAATAACCAAAAAAAACTGGTTCTCAAAAAGATTACGAAAAGATTTTGAAAAAGGAAATGACCGTTTATGAGACCGAAGGAGTAAAAGGCGATCATTTGTCCATGGTTTATGACTATTTGATGACCTTAAAACCGACCAGCGTAGAGGCCGAAAGGGCTTTCTCCGCAACCAGCTATATGTGCAGATGTGTGCGAAGTAGGTTAGGCGATAAGACGATAGATAAATATGTTTTTTAAGGTCTCACTTCCAAAAAACTAACTAATTCATGTTTCTGTTGTTTAGAAATTTAAAATACAGACTGATTTTTATCATGATTTAAAAAAAAACTCGTCCTTGTAAGCCATGGAAGAAAAACATATTATTTAACTTGTGTCAGCTCGAAATAGCCATCAATGAAATTTGCTTCAAATGAACTACTCTTACAACAGATAAGTTCATTTGGATAAAATTTAATTCGTGACAATTCTCAGCCGACACAAGCAAAGCCCTATGTTTCACTTCCTCGACTTACTGAGTACGAGTTTTTTTTTAATCTCATGATAACTGTAGCATTTGCTCTAGCCATTTTAAGTTAAAGAGAGGTAAGACTGATTGCGAATTGCAACTGGTTATATTTTAAGATTTTATTTTATTAGTTTGTATTAAAAACCTTAAGTAATAAATGAACAAAAAAAAAACATTAAAATCGTGTTTTTGTTTTGATTCCACATTTTGCTAAATCCGCGCTGGATTCAGGCCAATCTTGCAAAAATCCAGCTGGACTGAAAATGCTTCTGGATGCAATCCCTAATCAGCAGTTTGGTCTTTAAAATTTCGCATAAATCTTGTCCCTAACTATACATATCAGGCACTACAGACAACCAAAAAACCTCCAATTTTGACATTGACCTAGAATAATTTTTGTAGAACACTTACGATTGATGGAGATTTTTTAATATTTCTTTGTAATGGTAAACCTCAGCTCTTCACCAATATTTGACTTTCCGGAAATTTTGAATTTTTGTTTTTTGCTTCTTCTTCTTCCTACTTTATAAATTATGCTTAATGCCTATTTTACTTCGGTTTTTAGCCTCAATTGACGTTGTCTGACCATCTTTTCCTCGGTCGTCCCAACGATCATCTTCCATTTGGCCATTTGTCTCTTGCTATTTGTACTATTTCTATTTTCTGTCATTATTTCGATGTGTTGATTCCATTCCACTTTTCTTCTTTTGGTCCACGCGTTTATTTCCTCTATACCACATCTCGCTCGTATTTCCTCACTTCTTACTCTGTCTCTTAGAGTTTGGTTTGATATTTTTCGTAAGACTTTCATTTCTGTAACAATAAAACACTGAAAACTTTGTTTTCAAACTTCCACAAAATTTATTTTAAATCTTATCACTACAGCTGTTTCGGCTGATTGCCTTTCTCAAGTGATCTATTTTTGGCTTGAGTTTACAAATTTATAGTCTCTAATGAAATAGGTTGAGGAGGGGAGAACTGTTTGTCTCAAGTTGGTCATTCAGAATTATATCTGTGTTTTTTAATTTGTTGATTTCCATAGATTCTAACAAAGATAGCTTAAGGCCTTTATTTTGAGTGTGAAGAATTTTAAATTTGTCATTAAAAGAATGATTATGATCTAGAAGGTGAAGTGCATATGTCGAATCTGTTTTTCTATTCTTGAAAGCCCTTTTATGTTCTGCTATTCGTTTATCAAAGTTTCTACCAGTTTGACCGATGTAAGTTTTTGGGCAGTCGCCACATTGAAGTTTGTACACACCACTATTTAAGTGTTCTTTATTTTGGCTTCTGTTATTTTTAATATATTTGCCTAGGTTGTTATTTGTTCGGAAAACTGGTGTTATTCCTTTCTTTTTTATGTGTTTGGCAATTTTTGTTGTTATTTTGCCTGTATATGTAATCGAGCAGAAGGTACTGGGTTTTTTCTCTGGTACAGACATCAGAGAGGATGTCGAAAGCTCAGCACAATGATAATCAACGCGGTTCAACCCGGAAGACTGGTGAGCTTAATATTAATTTTTTGTAGTAGTATTAATCTTAGCTCTAAGTTTAATTTTACTAACCGCGAAAATTTTCGGAACATATATTTAATGTTAATAAATCAAATCTTCATTGTATACTTCACAAATAACCCTGTGTAGTTGATGTGGATTGTTATGTATGTTTTAAATAAAAAAAAAGATCGTTCAAAAATTGACAAAAGTTATAATATCTACACATATGATCAGATATACATAAAAATGTATTCAAAGGTATAACAGTTAGTAATCAAAAATGAAAATTAAGTAGCGTGGTGTATTTATAATAGTTTACATTCCAAAAATTAGTCTGTTAGTCTGTTTCACAGCGTGTGTTAACGTAATTCACTATTTGTACTAAATGCATAAATTAGATAGCCAACCGTTTTGTTTAGCTATTTAGTGAAACCGCCTTCAAACACTTTACAAATAATTTAAATTTAACATTAACTTCAACGCAAATTACACATTTCACTTAAAATATAAGTAAGTTTAAAACAATTATTTCCTTTTCCGGGAATGCATTCATTTGTCTCAGAGTAATTTATTTAATAATTATTACATAAAAATTAAAGTACATAACTGAATGATTATGAAGTAGAAAAATTCAAATTTTACTGAAAGAAATACCCAACCAAATTTCTGTCAAGTACCTATCAGTATAAAAGGGTAGAAATAAAATAGTTCTTATAAAAGCTGATGAGAATTTCTGCGAAATGACCTTAACAAACATTATAAGAAAAAAATAATATGGCTACAAGTGGCATGGGCGTAAAAGAGAAATGTCCAAGGGCTCCAAACGCCCCCCAAAATATTATCAAATATTGATGATTTTCAAATTCAATAAATACGCAAACAAATATCTATTAAAATGGATCCTTTTTTAAATTTAACAAATGTTTTATTTTTCTAAAGATTATTGTAAAAAGCAAATTGAATAATATTTTTTCTATTCACAAAACCTTTTATTAGAAAGTAATGCCTCTTAAACTATTGTAAATGGTGTTCATAGTAATGACCAGTTTCTTACGATTGTTTTTTTTTTTAGAAATACAGCCGCATCCACCATAATGGATATTAGCAGGGCTACAGAATTACAAAATTAGAGTTTATAAAATAGGATTTTAAGAAATTTACAATATTATTAGCTGAAAAATTAGTGCCTTATAAATTACTTATAATGTTAGGTATGTTAAATGTAACACGAAAATTGGCAAAACGGTGGTATCCAATTAATAAACGGTTAACGGTAACTTGTACGTTACATGTTTCACATATAGGTGGATTACTTTTAGACAATAAATAAGTCTCGTGTGTCCAATTCGTAATCTCGTTGTCACCAATTATTCTCTTCTGTTCCTGGTTGAGGGTTCCCAAGCTGTAACGTCACTTTTAATTTGTTTGAGTGATGTTTGAGAAGATTGCCATTCGTTTTTCCACTTGCACAATTCTCGATTCCTTATAAAAGCTTTTATATCACTAGCGGTATTTCGATACTCAGCTTTTTCTATACCCGCACATTTACAATTTCACTCGCACACTTCTCCGTACTTTCGTTGCCCTCAATGTCCATGGTGGGATGAAATTCATATAAATCTGATATTCTTAGAATTTTCTTGAGCCTGCATGAGTTCTAGTTTTAATAGTTTCTCAAGAGGACCTTTAGGATAGATCTATTTAAGGGTTAGTGAGTCACTTAAGATAACAGATTCAGGAATGTTATTAGAATGTATATGCATATATAGCTTTAAGCATTACACATTAGCATCCAACATTAAGGTTGGAAGACGAAATTGATATGTATAGCTTGGGTAACGAATGCATCAGGTATGTCATTTATATTAATCTGTCAATTGCACTGTTCTATTAAGGCAAAAGTGACAGCCTCAAATTGCTATAAATTGTAAAGAAATAGTGCTTTACTATACTCACGTCATTTGAATACTCACGTCTCCATTTAACATAGTTTATGTTAAAATGTCGTGTGTTGTAAATATGATTCAGGCTGATCTTTCACAAGCTGATATTGCACGTCATTTTGACGAGTCTCTGAGCGTGATTTCGCGATTGTGCGTCGATAGAAACAATTTTGTAATATTGCTTGAAAGATTGCGGGTCGTCAACGTGAAACTTCTTCATGGCAGGATCGGTATGTGGTAGGATTATTTCATCGAAATGTGCATATAACTGCACATGAATACTATGGGGCCTTAGAAAATCCTCCTCCTCAGTCCTAATCCCTTTTGGAATGTGGTGACACCATCAGTCCTGGGCTAGTTGTTTGGCTTCCTGTAATCCTTGGTTAATCAATATTTTTGTTTGATCTACCCAACGGCTTGGAGATCTTCCCCTAGGTCTTTTTCCTTCAACTTCAACTCTACCATCGACTATCCTCCACTAGAAAATACCCACAACATTACTCTATGTGATTAAACTTTAAGAAATAGTTTACGTAAAACTGACCTGCGCGTCAGACGTTCATTGAGGGGTCCCATGTTACGTCATGGAAATCTTGCACTC
The DNA here is from genome assembly GCA_918026665.1 of Diabrotica balteata. Classification (NCBI taxonomy): domain Eukaryota; kingdom Metazoa; phylum Arthropoda; class Insecta; order Coleoptera; family Chrysomelidae; genus Diabrotica; species Diabrotica balteata. The sequence continues at coordinate 121,635,945 of OU898283.1, read as the reverse complement.
AGATTAAGGTGGGGACAAGAACATGTGCAGTGAGGCTTACAAGAATGGAGTTCTGTGTTATTCACAGATGCAGCTAGGTTTTGTCTCCACCCTGATTAAAGAAGAGTGAAGAGTCAAGAGGGCACCTGGTCAACAAGAGAGACTCAGGTATCTACAGGATGTTCGTCCATATAGTGGTCTCCATGTGATGATGTGAGCTGCAATAATGTTTCACCGTCAAACTGTTCCCGTTTTTGTGAAAGGTACTTTGAATCAATCACAATATATTAATCGTATAGTAGAACCTGTCCTTCCATTGTTGTATCTTAGATTTTTATGATTTATGTTGTCACTTTTTAAAATTAATTAAAATACCAAAGTTGCTTGATTTTTTTGTTAACCATGTGTTAACCTACGATTGTAAAAATTTAATTCTCGGTCAACAACATGGTTTCTATCAAAAGAAATCTACTTGTACAAATCTTATTTTGTATTCAAACTTCATTGTTGATTCTATGGAATCGGGAAACCAAGTTGACTCCATATATGCTGATTTTGCCAAAGCATTTGACAGGGTAAATCACGAAATATTAATTGCTAAACTTCGTGGATACGGAATTGGAGATAATTTATTGGGTTGGATCACGAGTTATTTAACAGATCGTTCACAAATAGTAAAATATGGTGATTTTGATTCTGAAGCGATTAATGTTACTTCGGGTGTACCTCAAGGTTCTCACTTAGGCCCACTTCTATTTAATCTGTTTGTGAATGATATATCATCAGTAATTAATAATAGTGAATTTCTATTCTTTGCTGATGACATAAAGATCTTTAAAGCAATTAAAAATACCTCTGATATGGATGCTCTTCAGTCTGACTTAAATAATTTATCTCGTTGGTGTGACATTAATGCCTTATATTTAAATATAAAAAAGTGCTATAAAATTACGTTTTCCAGAAATACTAAACATCAGTTATATAGAACATACATACTTAAGGGAGTATCGATTACAGAAGTAAATCAAATTAGAGACCTTGGAATTACATTTGACCAAAGACTAATGTTTGATAGGCATATTAATAATATTACATCGCGGGCTTATAGAATGCTCGGCTTTGTTCAAAGGAACTCCCGAGAATTTTCAATATTTACTTTCAAAATTTTGTATTGTTCTCTAGTTCGGTCCATTTTGGAATATTGTAATATTATTTGGTATCCATATTATAATATGTATATTGATCAGTTGGAACGAGTTCAAAATAAATTCCTAAGAATTTGCAGGTATAAAATGGGTTTTAATAGAACTAACTGTGATTATAACTATATTCTTTGTCAACTTAATATGAAAACTTTAGAAAATAGAGAATCTGAGTGTGAATTGCGTTTTTTGCATAAAATTCTTAATGGTTATGTTGATTGTCCGGAACTGCTGGAATTAATTGTTTTTAATGTAAATTCTAGAAGAACACGCTCTCCTGACCTGTTTAGACTAAAGTTTCATCACACTAATTATGGTAAAAGTGAGTCAATCACAAGGATGTTGAGAACTGCCAATAATTTGCAAGATAGTGTTGAATTGTTTAATTTATCCGTGTCCTCGTTCAAGAATAGTTTAAAGAAATTGAGACATTAATGTTATTAATACTTTTTAAAATTGTAATATATGACTACAGTTTATATGTTAATTATATGTGTATATTGTAATTTTTGTAAGGAAAAAGGGTTCATCCCGTTAAATAAACAAACAAACAAACAAACAAAATTGATGTACTTGTACATATGAGAAAAAACTTTGTTTTCCTTAAACATTTTTGACATGTTTATCTATACTTGGAAAATCTCATTATTGTACAGACCTGTCGCTAATATCACTTTATCCATGCTAGTTGTTATTCTTAAAAAAAAAAAACCTTTTGCACAACGTTGTTATCAAGATCTCCGAATTAAGAAAATAATCATAAAACATGAAACCGCCTGCCTGTCCCTCAATTTTTTAAATAATCCAAATTTAGTATGTATCATCAAGCGCCATCGTATCTATTTACATTTCCAGCATTTTAAATTCCTATTCCGGCTATCAAAAAATATTATGCGGTCACTTTCTCCAATGCTAATGTCATCGCCAACGGAAGGTTCGTCGTTTATTTCTTCTTCTTTCCTCAAGTGCGACGGCCTACGACGCAACAAGCAAGGACGTTCCGCAAGTTTTGGTTTAGATCCGGTCAAACAATAATTTGCAGTTGTGCAGTGGTGGAGGTTTTCATTTTTGTAGCTTTGTTTGGCTATTGTTAATAAACTAAACTTATCGCAATGAATATTTGGTTTACCATTATGTACCTATTTATGCTATTATAGTTTGTATTTTTTTTTAATCACAAATTGTAAAATAATTCATCATTATTTGACGTTTTATCTTTCAGATGGAAAATCCTTTATCTTTCGTAGGTCTTAAATCGAGTCAATTTGTACCCTATACTACAAATGTTTTGACACATTTATAAACACACGTTTTTTTTTATTTACAAAAAACCTGCATTAACCGTAAAAGGTTATTAGCGGATGTTTATTACAATATATATGGTAGTGTACATATTATAAGGTTAGGTATTAAAAGAAAAATTACATTTTATGAAATAGGTTAATGTTCTTAACATATTTGATCGTATTGGATAAGTTACAGTTTAATATATTTTTAAGTTGACCTGGTTCTTCAGAAATATTGTTGGTGCTTCGTTCATATGAGTAAAGTAGACAGTCTGTAAGTATGTGTTGGACTGTTTTTTGGCATCTACAGTATGAGCATTCTGGTGGTAGCTGCTTCGTTAATAAGTGTTGATGGGTTAATGTTGTATGACCAATTCTTTTTGTAAAAGAATATAAAGCATAGATATAATTATATATTAGAATTTTTCTCTTGAAACGTTTAAGCAATTCTTGGTCGTTCTGTGTAAGTGACTCCGTTTCTGACCCGTATGTTAACACTGGCCTTATCAGTGTTTTATATATGGTAACTTTAACTTTTCTGGGTAGTTTTGGGGCCATCTGTTTCACCAAGCCATAATAGCACGTATTGGCAAGCACTTTTCTTTTTAATTTCTTTGCCGACATTGTTGTCTTTGGTCAGCAGCGAACCCAGGTGGACGAGATGTCCACACCTTCCAGTTCCAGATCATCAATTAATAGTCTAGGTATCTGGTTGCTGATCTAGTACAATACATATACTTGGTTTTCTGTTCGTTTATTTTGAATCCCATTCTCAGTACAGACGCCCTTAATGATTGAAATGCTTGGATCGGAGATTCTGTGAACCTAGCAATAATGTCTATGTCATCTGCATATCCGACCACTTGTACAGATTTATTAAAGATGATGCCATTCGTATTAATATGGCACTCTCAAATTACTTTTTCTATGATCTATGATCTTTTTCAAGGTTAAATAAGAGACACGACAGTCCATCTCCCTGTCTCAGTCCATTTTTACAATGGAAGGGTCTTGAAAAGTCGTTTTGGATTCTGACTACACTCTCTACGCCTGTGAGTGTAAGTTCCGTTAGTTGAACAAGATAAAGTGGCATTTGAAATTCCACCATAGCCTGTAGAAGTTTTTGTCTGTTGACTGAGTCGTATGCGGCTTTGAAATCCACGAATATGTGGTGGGTGTCGACTCCGAACTTAATCGTTTTCTCAAGAATCTGCCTGACTGTAAAGATTTGATCCGTTGTTGATTTATTGGGTCGGAAACCGCACTTGTAGTTCCCAACTATTTGTTTCAGCGTAGGCGATCAATCTTCTGTAGAATACGTTGGACAATACTTTATATGCCACGTTAAGTAGGGTGATGCCTCGATAATTATCACATACCATCATATCTCTCTTTTTATGCATGTGTTTAAAAGGATGCCACCACCAATTTTAAAGAGTTTCGCAGGAAGATTGTACAAACCAGTGGCTTTGTTATTTTTCAATTTTGAAATGGTTTCTGAAATCGTCTGCATATCCAATTAACCTCAATCTCCTTATACTTATTATATTTATATATATATATATATATATATATATATATATATATATATATATATATATATATATATATATATATATATATATATATATATATCGATTTTCTGCTGCAAAATGAACAACTAAGCACTCGATATATGTAATTGCATTTGATAATGCAATAATTCGTGCATACCTTCTTCGAATGTAATTGAAATTTATATCTTGCCCAACAGGAACAATTTTCATAATTATTAAAGTCAACCTTGTTAAAATACATTCTAATAATATCCATTTTTGTTAATATCCGCAATCGAGGGAGGTGTTGATACGTTTTTTTTTACCAGAAACCTTGAAATTCGAAACTGTATTTCAACACTCCCACAGATACACCAAGCCAAGACGGTATTTTCGTACTTAATCGTGCCGGTTTAGTAATGCTGTATCATTATTCAATGTTAATGAGGTAACCACGCGTATTCTTAATCTAATATTAGTTGCATTTTGTTGCAGGTAACGGAAGTTTATTGGTACAGAAGAGATATCAACAGGATTGAGAGGTTAAAGGTTTGATATGATTGATTTCGAGGTTATTATAAAAAACTATATATTCAATGGATTTTTTTAATTGAAAAGGAAACTGGTAGTGATAGTTATGTAAAAATATGGAAAAATGAAATATGTGTAAATATATTATATATAGGAAGATAATAAGCATATGACACAATAATTATTGAAAGTACATGTTGACCTGTTTTTAAATTACTAGATTTCAGAAAGAGTTAAGGATGAAGTACATTACATTCGCCACTCACCTGTTCAATTGCAAGTAAGGGGAGATGTAATAAATAGCATCTACAATCACTTCACTTAATTTTTTTTTCCTCCTATTTAAGGCTAGGACGATAACACAATAATATTTTAATCTGTTGTACAACTTTCATATCAAATAAGTCACTTTTGGAGTGTCGCTGAACTTTTTGCTTAAAAAAGGTTGTCTAATGAAATCGACCTAAGTCTAAAACCAGCGTAATTCTAATTTGGCAATTTATTTGTTGGAGAAGCTCGAGTTTTCTATTATATTTTTTACCGATCATTAAATTCGCAGTCATTTTTAGTATCAACAAAATTTTCAAAAGAATTAAAAATTAAGTTTTTTAATGATAAACTTCTTGCATGAAAGAAGTTCAGAAGCATGAAGTCTTTTCACCTTCAGATAAGTATTGTCCTATCTGACAGATGGTTATCTAAAGGATAGACTAATATTTAAATAGGAATAAGCCACAATTACAGGTTAAAATAAGTTTATTGACGTTTCAATTTCCACTTCGGAAATCGTTCTCAATATAAAAACATTAGTAAATTGTATTCTGAAAACGATTTCCGAAATGGAAAACTTCAACATAGACAGTTTTGCATAAGTAATTTTAACTTATAAAGTAGTTTTAAACTTATAAGTAGTTTTGCAGGAACATTTAATCAACTTAGACAGTTATAAAATAACTAATTGCTAATAAGTATAATAAACATATGATCTGCTATTGTACACAAAAAGAATATGAAATGTTTTTAATCCTAACATTAAACTCTTAAATCTACGTCGTCTTGCGTTACAGTATCTTCATTGTCAATTTCTTCATGAGCACTCTCACTTTGGTCCCCTTGAAGTAAACGGTAATATTTAAGGCTATCAAAAGTAATCCAATCTTCATCAAAATGCTTAATGAGAAGGCCTTTTACGTCTTGTAATTTTGCTGTCTTCACAGGAACTCCAATATCCATGATGGTAGGTTCCACTGTAACTTTTTTGATGTGTCGTGGTGCTTCTGTTTTAAGCCAATAGGCCAACATGCCCACATGCCCACAATTATCGTTTTTTTGTTTTGGCCTCCACAGCCATCACAAAATAACCTGAAATGAGAAACAATGGTGTTTTGTAATCGATAAAATAATGCTGAGGCTATCTGGACCCTTTCATAGCCTCGGATTCCAACCATATATAAATGAGGGTATTTGAAATATTCTGAGGTGCAAAAGATTTTCATATTTTCCAAAAAAACATATTGTTAGATTGTACGTATACAGTTGCCTACTAAAGTAAGCACTCTGATCAGGCACTTTCGGTAAAACTTCGGTAATGATTGTGTAATTGTCTTATACTGAGATCACTTATTAAATATTGCACAGCAGATCTACCTCTTACATAATGTGATTCCAATGATTTTAGACTTTTTATGTAAGATTTTACTGATTCAGTACGCCTAGAATACTGATTAGATCGTCTATCACCTCCTCTCTCTCTCTCTCTCTGGACAAAGCCATTGTATTAAAGTTATTTTTACAAATTCTTTTTATTCTGTCTTTAGATATCCCCAAAATTGTAATCATTGCTTTTTGGCATACTTTCTTTAATTTGACACGGCGACTTCCAGTAGATGTAAGTTCATGTGTTGGTATAAAATAAAAAATGGTCTGCATCGTTTTCTGCTTACCTGCTTTATTTGGAGCATGAGCCACACAATACTTGACCAATAATGTATCTTGAGCAATTTTATATCCGGACGAATAAAAATGTCGATGAAATTGACTGTAGTGTTGAAAAGACAGTTCCGTACACTCATACCCTTGCTTTAAATTTCCGTGTGCACATTGTGGTATTACTGGTGGCCCCTTGGGCATATGCCTGCAAAAACGGTATATTCTACATGTGTTTAAGTTGTTAAAATTAACAAATAACATTAAAATCTATATAGCAGTAATGCTCACTGTTTCGATTTTTCACGTTTTTTTTTCATGTAGACTTATCTATAATCCTTTTACGCCCTTTCCTGTCTGGTCCAAACACAACCCGTGCGCGCATACGGAGTGAACTATTCAGACTGAAAAATACCTACGTTTGCTGAGATGACAACATCTCATAGAGCGCTGTTTGCAAGTTAACAGTCACATAGCAATTTTTAAAAGTGTCAGACAGGGAGACTCCCTGTCAAAAACATTATTTAACATTGCCATAGAGGGGGCAGTAAGAGCAGCCAAAATTATGGGAACGGTTATCGAATCTTCAGCCCAACTGATAGCGTATGCAGACGATATTGCACTGGTTATAGGCACGAATATAGGGAAAGAAATTAAGCTTGGTTCATATACATTTGAAAGAGTACACCGTTTCAAATACCTGGGAGTGATGGTGAATGACAGAAATGATAGAACGGATGAAATAAATGAACGCATCCTACTGGGTAATAAAACCTACTGGAACTACCAAAAATTCCTGAAAGAAAAGCACATTAGTAAGAAAACCAAATTAAAAATTTACCTAGTGATCACCTATGGTGCAGAGACGATGTGTCTAACAAAAAAAGATGAAATGAGGTTGGAAATCTTAGAGAGAAAGATAATTCGACGAATAATGGTACCGGTGAGGATAAGTGTAGGCGAATTTAGAAGATTAACCAATGAAGAAATTGGAGAGGTCATCGAGGGTGAAGATATAATCAAGTTCGTGAAGACGCAAAGGCTCAGGTGGCTGGGGCACACAGAAAGAGCTAACCCAGACTCTACGCTAAAGCGAATAACTGGATGGAGACCAACAACAAAGAGACCAAAGGAGAGACCCAAAACAAGATGGAGAGATCAAGTCTTAGGAGACATAAAGAAGCTGAGAATCTACAATTGTGAATCAGAGAGCCCAAAAGGGCGGCAAACACTCCGCCAGGAGTGAATAAGCCATGATGATGATGATTATGTTTTCTACCTCGTCTTATTTAGAATATAACCAGTTTTGATGGAGTATAATAATAATGACACGTTCATTTCAATAATGTCTACACATCGGCGCCATTAGACTACTCATATGATTTACACATTTTCTATAGTCCTATATACCCAAGGAGGTTCCTTATTAGAGCCATTGAGATGAGCCATATTGGAGATGAGTTCCCTCTCTGTCGGTCTTGTGTAGTCTACTGGCCTCAGATTGGTACACTTTAGGAAATCTCAGATCTTTACAGACATACTTAATAATTTTATTTCTTCATTTTTTGTTTTCCCTTCGATCACAATTGCATTTTCTAAAATTTTGAATATTTATATTATGGTTAAAAGATCTAATTATTATGATATAAACATTTTATTCATCACAGGTATTAATATAAATGGCCGTAATGTCAAAGACTTTTAAATAATTGATGGATTCGACCGTTACTTGATGGAAATTCATTTTATGTAACAATAAAACACTGAAAACTTTGTTTTCAAACTTCCACAAAATTTATTTTAAATATTATCACTACAGCTGTTTCGGCTGATTGCCTTTCTCAAGTGATCTATTTTATCTTGGGTTTACAAATTTATAGTCTCTAATGAAATAGGTTGAGGAGGGGAGAACTGTTTGTCTCAAGTTGGTCATTCAGAATTATATCTGTGTTTTTTAATTTGTTGATTTCCATAGATTCTAACAAAGATAGCTTAAGGCCTTTATTTTGAATGTGAAGAATTTTAAATTTGTCATTAAAAGAATGATTATGATCTAGAAGGTGAAGTGCGTATGTCGAATCTGTTTTTCTATTCTTGAAAGCCCTTTTATGTTCTGCTATTCGTTTATCAAAGTTTCTACCAGTTTGACCGATGTAAGTTTTTGGGCAGTCGCCACATTAGAGTTTGTATACCTACACCACTATTTAAGTGTTTTTTATTTTGGCTCTTGTTATTTTTAATATATTTGCCTAGAATGTTATTTGTTCGGAATCAATACTAAATCCAATAGAACAGAAATACCTCAATATTATGAACCCACAGCCTCCTAAATTATATTCTTTCATTAAACTACATAAACCGGATCACCCAATAAGACCTGTAGTTTCTTTTTATACAGCTCCGTCATATAAAATTTCAAAAAAACTGTTAGAGATTATTTTAGACCACACTAAATTTTCACCTAAATTTACCATAAAAAATACAATAGAACTAGTTAATAAAATACAACATTTTCAATTACCTAACAATTCCAGATTAATTTCATTTGACGTAAAAAATCTTTTTCCTAGTATCCCTCCTACAGAAACTTTTATTCTAGTAAAAAACCTTTTAGACCAAAATAGTACAAATCCAATAATTACATCTGAAATTTTACATCTTCTTGAAGTTTGCATAAACCAGGACTACTTTGAATTTAATAATAAAATATATACAAATAACAGTGCAGGACTTATAATGGGTAATCCTCTAAGCCCATTGTTATCAGATATTTTTATGGATCATCTAGAGACAAAGATTTCAAAACATCCCGTATTCAAACAGTTTTTATATTGGTGGAGATACGTAGACGACGTACTGGTATGTTTCACAGGAACTAACAGGCAACTCGACCAATTTTTATCATATATTAATTCAGTTCATAGTCATATTCAATTTACAATAGAAACAGAACAAAATCAATCCATAAATTTTTTAGATTTAAAAATTAGCAGACTTCAAAACAAACATGACTTCTCCATATTTCATAAACCTACCCATACTGACACGACTATACACAATTCGTCATCCCATCCAACACAACATAAACTGGCAGCTTATCATAGTATGTTACATAGATTAACAGAAATTCCGATGTCAAAAGACAACTTTGAGACAGAATTAAATATAATTAAACAAATAGCAGTAAACAACGGATACAACGAACAAACAATTAATAAAATGTTAAATCAAAAACTACACAAGAAAGCCCTGAAATTAGTATTTCCACCACCAGAGAAAAAACCCAGTACCTTCTGCTCGATTACATATACAGGCAAAATAACAACAAAAATTGCCAAACACATAAAAAAGAAAGGAATAACACCAGCTTTCCGAACAAATAACAACCTAGGCAAATATATTAAAAATAACAAGAGCCAAAATAAAAAACACTTAAATAGTGGTGTGTACAAACTTCAATGTGGCGACTGCCCAAAAACTTACATCGGTCAAACTGGTAGAAACTTTGATAAACGAATAGCAGAACATAAAAGGGCTTTCAAGAATAGAAAAACAGATTCGACATACGCACTTCACCTTCTAGATCATAATCATTCTTTTAATGACAAATTTAAAATTCTTCACATTCAAAATAAAGGCCTTAAGCTATCTTTGTTAGAATCTATGGAAATCAACAAATTAAAAAACACAGATATAATTCTGAATGACCAACTTGAGACAAACAGTTCTCCCCTCCTCAACCTATTTCATTAGAGACTATAAATTTGTAAACCCAAGCCAAAATAGATCACTTGAGAAAGGCAATCAGCCGAAACAGCTGTAGTGATAATATTTAAAATAAATTTTGTGGAAGTTTGAAAACAAAGTTTTCAGTGTTTTATTGTTACATCAAAGACTTTTGCTGAATTTCAAAACCTTTATCTTGGTATATAAAAACACATAACATATTTAACAAAATCCTAAATTCAAGAGAATCATTTGATATCCTCCTTTATATTAAAGTTTTGACCTCCTACACCACTTAAGAGCATCTTTCTGATACTTAATTATCTTCAAGTTTAATCTGACAGCCTGTCCTTTTCTAGAGAAAAAAGAACATTTATATTAACTGTATTCCATTATCATTCTTAACATTTTAAATCCCGAGGCTGAGCTTTCTCTTGTTTATGGTTGTTTTTATTTTAATGCCATGTGTTAACGGCAAGAAATTACTTTTTTATTTACTACAGAGCAAGTGTTTGTCATTTATCAAGGCATCTGTCTCCTTTTTTCGAAAGACAGTCCGTGAAAAACGTAAAATTGCACTAAGTGTGTCTAATTGAGTTATAAAAGGAAAATTAATAGTAATATTTATTGACACCAACTTGTTTATTAATAGTACACTAGGGCGTATCTGTTTTGAAGTGGATGTGAGAGGTGGCATTCTGTAATATACTTTTTTTTTTTTTTATTAAATTTGCAAATTTACAATCTGCTATTACAAGCTATTAGTAAATGTGATTATTGCAAATACATGAGAGGAGAAATTATCCATTGATAACACTCCCAATACTAACACTAACAAATTAAATTAATGTATGATTATAATTTAAAACTAAAATTGAGATGAAAAGTAAAATTAAAATTAAAATTAGTGTATAAAGTCTGTTGGCCACTGTCTCTTCAATCTTCGTCTGACTTCTGGTTGGAGGTGTAGTTGTCTTGCTTCCTCGTTGGGGTGGGTTGGCAGATGTTCTAAATAATTTCTTGTTAGTCTGCTGATTTCGTCTTCAACGAACGGTATACCAGAGTCATCATGCAGAGTTTTGTTACTAACGTACCACGGCGCGTTGAAAATCATTCTGAGTATTTTGGATTGGATTCTCTGAATGATTTTGGTATTAGAAGGCTTTGCACAGCCCCATAGTTGCACTCCATATGTCCATATAGGCTTTATTATGCACTTATACAATAGAAGTTTATTATCTGTTGATAACTGTGATTTTCGGCCTATTAGCCAATTCATTTGACGTATTTTCATGTTGATTTGGTTCTTTTTGGCCAATATGTGTGCTTTCCAAGTGAGTTTTTGATCAAGTGTCATTCCCAGGTATTTGACTTCTGTTTTTACTGGTAGTAGTATATTGTTCAGTCTGATTCTCGGACATATGATGTTCCTATTGGTGAATGTAATTTGATTAGACTTATTATGGTTAACTTTGATTTTCCATCTATTCATCCAGTCTTGTACTAGGTTCAGGTGTATTTGAAGGTTTCTTGATGCTACTTGGGGGTCATCATCGATGGATATTATGGCGGTGTCATCTGCGAACATGGCTACTGTGGTCGTATTTGTTGTTGGGATATCAGCAGTGTATATGAGGTACAGGAGGGGACCCAGGACACTTCCTTGAGGGACACCGGATTTTATGGGATAGTAATGAGAGGTTTCTGTAAGGAATTTGACTTGAAAGTAACGTTCTGTGAGGTATGATTTTAAAAGAAGATAGTGAGGGGTGGGAAAGGATGACTTAAGTTTATATAGGAGGCCGTCATGCCAAACACGGTCGAAGGCTTGTTCTATATCCAGGAAGGCAGCAGTGCAAATTTTTTTCTCTTCGAGGCATACATTAATGTTTTTTACAATCCTATGGCACTGTTGTAGAGTTGAATGGGCTTCGCGGAAACCAAACTGGTGGTTTGGAATCACTGAATTAATTTCGATGTCTTCTGAGATTCTTTGGAGCAGAAGTCTTTCAAAGATTTTTGACATTATTGGAAGTAAGCTGATTGGTCTATATGAAGTAACATTATTTGGTGGTTTATTTGGTTTACTTATCATAATTATTTGTGCAAACTTCCAATTAATCGGGTAGTAGGCTAATCTTATGATACTATTATATATCATTGTTAGTAGGACAATTGCTTTTCTCGGTAATTTTTTTAATATTAGCCCGGTGATCATGTCGAAGCCTGGTGCTTTGTAGTTATTGCATCTAGAAATTTGTTCTTTTACATTATTAGGAGTAAAGAATTTGATTGGTAGCATCATTGGGCATGGAGTGTCTAAAAAGTTTTTAACTTGTTCTTCGTCATTATGGTTATTAAGTTCAGGTGCACCAAAAACGTGTGAGAGATGTGCAGCAAAGATTGATGCCTTTTCTTGTTCAGTTTTTCCCCAGCTTCCATCGTCTTTCCTTAGAGGTGGTATGTGCTGTGTAGGCCTCTTGAATGATTTCGTTGCTTTCCAGATGCTGTGGTCTTCTTTTGACAGGCTGTCGATGAATAGTTCAAATGTATCATTCCTCGCGTCTTGTAGAGCAGTTTTAAGTTGCCGTGTTAATCTATTGTATTCATTTTTGTCTATAGGATTGCGACTTCTTTGCCATATGCGCCTGGCTCTTCTTTTTTGTGCTACAAGACGTTTTATATACACGGGTATATTGGTGTCACTTGGTTCTTTGTCATTCTGAGGGGGTGTAGCTATTTCTGCGGCTGCATGTATAGTTTGGGTGAGAATAAGCACAGCGTTATCGATATCGTCTGGTTGCTTTAATCTTATATTTAAATTTAAATTTTCATTTATGTAAGACTCGAATACATTCCAGTTGGTCTTTAATGTTGTTAACTTAGGGATATGCGGACGTTTTATAATTTGCGTAGATAGTGTTACAATTATGGGAGTATGGTCGGTGGACAGATCCCAGGATGGTTGTATGTCAAAATAATTTAAGGCCATGTTATGAAGGATAAAGAAGTCAAGTAGATCTGGGATTTTGTTTGGATCTGATGGCCAGTAGGTGGGTTGCCCTGTAGATAAGTAAGAGCTGTTTGTATTAGCTATGGCTTGCCTAAGATTTCTTCCCTTTGTCGTACATAGTCTCGACCCCCAGTCTGTATGCTTGGCATTCCAGTCACCTCCAATCAAGAATTTGTTTGATAGCTGTTTAAAGAAGTCTTCATATTCTGCTGTGGAGATATTATGCCTTGGAGGGCTGTACATTGCCGCGATGTTAAAAGACTGTGGTTGAGAACTGATACAGATTACTGCAGCTTGTATTTTTTCCGTCTGATACATTGTTTCCTCATAGTGTGGTATGGTGTTACGTATAATAATAGCAGCGCCACCGTGTGCTGTTCCATCAGGATGGTTGGTGTTGTAAATAGAGTAATGAGGGATCTTGAACATCGTTCTGTCAGTGAAATGGGTTTCCGATATGAGTAGAACATCAATTTTGTTATGTTCAAGAAAGTTAGTAACTTCTGTGTTATGGTTGCCTAGGCCGTTGGCATTCCATTGTGCAATTCGTAGTGACTTAAGTTCCATTACTGAGTTTATTTATTACTGTGGAAAGCATGTTTAAGATCACGCTATTTTGATTTATTAGTTGTGAAAACATAGATTTGAATTCGTTAAGGAAACTCTTCATCATCTCTCCAATGTCATTGTGTGTATTGCTTCCATGTGTTCCACTTGTTACTTGAGCGTAAGTTGCTTGATTTTGGTTGTATGAGTTCGTATTATTATGGACATCATTTACAATTGTTCCACCTGTTGCTTGTGTGTAAGTCGCGTGATTTTGATTGCTTAAGTTCGGATTATTCTGTACTGTATTTCTGTTATATGGCAGTTGATTGTTCGCTGGAGTGTGCGATGATATTCCTCTTGCTCTGTTTCTACTGCTAATTAACTCTTTATATACTAGGCATCCTTTGTAATTTGCAGTGTGTGCTCCATTGCAGAGAGCGCATATGGCAGGTGTGTCTTTAGGTTTTTTACAATCGGCTGACATATGGTTGCCTCCACATTTGACACAGCGATAAGGTCTATTACAGTATGTCTTAGAGTGTCCATACAATTGGCATCTGGTACACTGGACAATATTATTCTTTTTATACGGTGGCTCAATAACTATTTTCGCGTTGTTTATAAATTGAATTTCATATATTTTTTTATTATTTTGATTAGGTTCTATATCGACGTAGAACATCATTAGAGGGTCCTTACTTACTCTATGTTTTATATTTACAATATTGCGTACTAAATGCCCATGTTTTTCTATTTCACTTTTTATTATATTAATGGGCACTGTATGATGTAGATTACGAATTACAACTCTGTATGCTCTATCCTCTTTCATCTGGTACGTATGATGCACAATTTTTTTGCTGTTTAAATGTCTTACTAGTTTTCGGTATGTTTCAGAGTCCCGGGAATTTATTTTTATTGTGTTGTTTTTTAATGCTGTACAATAGAATGTCTCTGTTTTTGCTACTTCCGATAGATTATTAACCATTTTATTGTATTCAGTAACACCATATATAAAAATTGGTGGGGGTTTATTGGTTGCTGGAGTTTTGTTGGTATTTTCTGTACTGTTATTGTTGTCGTTTTCGTTTTCATTTTGTAGAATCTGAAATTTATTGCTGGTTACTACCGTGTCTTCGTTTTCTGTTGGTGTCGGAGGATTAATTTTACGTTTTTTGTTACTATGTTGTATAGTTTGCCATTCGTGGATGTCCGATGACTCAATGTCGCTGATTTCCTCTGAAGATTCTTCACTTTGTAATGTATGTGTCATCTCAATAGAATCATAAGCTTCATTTAGAGGTGTAGATAATGTGGGATTTATTGTAGGATTGTATTGACAGTTTGAGGAAGATTGTAATAGTACTTGGTTAGGAACATAATATATTGTTGTTGGTGGATTGTTTAAAATTTGTGCTGAATTTGGTTGTGAATTTTGTGCAAAAAGGACATTTGGGCATTCTGGTTGAATTTGTTGTTGCTGATATTGAGTATTTATAGGTTGACCATTAACAGTAGCAGTATGAAAAGGAACACTCACCGATAAATCTGGTGGAGCACTCATTTTAATTGTTAAAACTGTATATTTTAATTTTTAAATAGTTTATAAATAGTATATCCACTTGATACACGATAATGACGGTAAAAACGCGGCCGGAGCCCGTTTTTAATCACACTGTAAACTTTCGCCTAATTTGTATCGATGCGATGTTTGCAGGTCGAGAGCAAAATGATTGCAAATGAATACTCCTGTAATATACTTATACTCCTTTTCAAAAAGCATGGGAACATTATATATAAAAAAAAAATAAAATATTTAAACGTTATTAAAACATCGATTGTAATGAAATAAAATAACGACTATTAAATTTTCTATAAGATACAGTTGGCTAATAATATTTTTTCTTCAAACGTCAAATAATGATGACATTACTTATCTAACTTGATCCTGTCAAAGTTTGATGTCTCCGCCGGCAGCAGTTTTTTTTCCCATTTCTTTACGGCGGAGGGAAAAATGTTGTCATGGCAACAATATGAAACATGTCACAAAGCAACAATACAAATGTCATTAACAACAATTAAACATCATTTTTATTTATAGTAATATTAAAAGTACAATTAGTTAATGAGGCATTTTCAAAATTGAAACCGTGCAAAAATGTTCCCGACTCTTGATACGCATTGGTAATTGTTGATGATACTTTAATAATTGCAAACAACTGTCAAACAACTGTAACCAGGGAGACGCAAATCCCACCGACGACTTAATTATTTTAATTTCTAACATCTAGACGACTTTGATAGTTGTCACAGTTAATTTCGAGTAAAAATAGCGTATGAATTGTACTATTTATGGTTGAAAATTGCTACGTTTGAAGAAAAAATAGTATACTTTATTCGGCAAAGAAGCGACTTTTCTTGACTTGCCCTCTATTACGCGCCTCACTTCGTTCGGCGCGTAATATCGGGCGCGTCAAGAAAAGTCATGCTTCTCCGCCTCATAAAGTAATATACTATTAATTTATTACCCTTGTTGCAAAATAGCAATAAATACAAAAAAGAGTGGAAAACAAACCTTTTTTTATTAAATGTTTTTAATGACTTAGATTAGATTTAAAACCATAATTCATTTGAAAAATCTTTATCTTCTTCTAGTGCCGTCTCCACTAATGAAGGTTGGCTATAACCATTGCAAATTCGTCTCTATCTTCTGCTTTTCTTAAGAGCGTCTGTGTGTTTAACCCGGTCCAGTCGCGAATGTTTTTCAGTCAGGATATTTGTCGTCTACCAGGACCCTTTTTCCTTCGATTTTACCCTTCATAATCAGCTGCAACAACTCGTACTTATCATTTCTAAGTATGTGCCCAAATATGCTGTCTTTCGCCTTTTAATGGTGGTCAAAAGTTCTCTGTCTCTTCCCATTATGTGCAACACCATTTCGTTCGTAATATGATCGGTCCATGGTATCTTCAAATTCTCCTAAAAAGCCACATCTCAAAAGCTTCCAGTTTTCTCATTAAGTCAACATTAACAGTCCAGCTTCGACACCATAAAGAAGAATAGAGTGGATATAACATTTTACCATCAGATATCGGATTTGCAGATTGAGTCTTTGGTTACTCAGAGATTTCCTCATTTTCAAAAAGGCTGCTCTTCACCTTAGAACTTTTTGGATTTTATTATCTTTTTTACCCTCAGTTTCATTTTTGAGACAAGGAGGTTACGGTCTGAGGGGACATCTGCTCCAGGAATAGTCTTAACGCTTACAATGGAATTTCTAAATCTTAGATTGGTTAGAATAAAGTCGATCTGATTTCTAATGCAATTTTGTTCATTATCCTGTGGTGACGTCCAGGTATACAGTCTATGGAGTGGTAATCGAAACCATGTGTTTATAATCGCCAGGTTTTCTTCTTGGCAAAATTGAGCCAATTTGTCGCCTCTAGCATTCCTTATTCCTAAACTATCATAACCTATTATATTGTCGACTCGGCCTTTTCCTATCTTTGCATTTCTTCTTGTTCTTCTTCTGGTTCCTATCCGTTTCGGATATTGGAAATCATATTGGCAATCATAACCTTGCTTGCTGTAGCTCGAAACAGCTCCGTTGAGGTTTTTCTCGTTTATTCTGTCCATTAGCCTCTGAAGTCCCTCTAAACTATCTGCTATTACCATGGTGTCGTCGGCATATCTAACATTGTTTACTCTTTCATCATTTAGAAGGATGCCTTCGTCTATTCCGTAAAGAGCCTCGTTAAAACGAATCTTTTTATTTAAATCACCCATTATTATAGTAATTTCCTCCTTTCTTGCGTATTCTAGAAGTTGTTTGTGTTGTTCATAAAAATGTTCTATTTCAGCTTCTGATTTATCTGCAGTTGGAGCATACACTTGTACTACATTAAAGCTCCACTGGCTTACTCTGTATTTGTAATAACAGCATTCTTTTCGAAAAGGGAACAAAACTTACAACGGGTACTTAGATTCTCATGGAGATAATTATTCCAACTCCATATAGATGAGCTCGGGTGTCATTTCTGGAGTAGTATATCATTTTATCAGAAGACATTATGACGAAACAATAGTAAGGCTGGAATGGAAAAGAGCCCCAACTGGTACAAGATCACATGAACGACCTCGACTCCGGTGGTAAGATAATATAGCAGGATTTCTTAAAGCTATGGGCGTGGAGAATTGGATGGAGACAATCAATGGAGACTCAAGACAGAGAGAATTGTCAAGTCCACGATGAGTTGTTACGCCACGGAGTAAGTAACATCTAACTTCTGCATGAGATGTCATGATAATGAATGAAATACTAAGTATTATATAAAGTTGAACATTATTCTCAGGTTTTTCATCCTACAATAAAAAAAATAATTGATTTTTAGGTTTTTTTTGTTTATTTTATTAATTAAAGTATCACAAAATATTGATACGAGAAAAATATACAGAGTTAAGGTTTTTAACATATGTGTCAGTAGATCCGTGCCTGCTAGAATACAGAATATGAAACAAAATCAGCTCCAATAATAACCCACAATTTGCATATTGTGGTAAATTTTATAGAGAAATTTGGGCAATAAACAACTGTTATACGTGTTTGATATCACCTTTGTTAGAGGAAGCGATTTTTATTTATTATTAGCTGCGAATTACAATTTCACACCAAATAAATCACAAAATCAGAACCTCAATTTATACAAGTAAAACTCAAAACCTTATTGGGATTTAACTGACAGGACCGGCTTTTAATATTCCGGTATACTAAATATAAAGAACGCAGTAGCTTCTGCAGATAGTTAAGATTATTTGCAAAGAATAATGTCGCTCATATCAAATATAATATATAGATATAACACATAATAGACAAATAAAAAGCGAACACTGGCAGAGCTTCTCAAAACAGATAGAACACGACTTCTAGGGAACACAAAAAGAAGTAGAAAAGATGAACGAACTACTAAAAACGAAAAACATTCAGAAGAAAATATGGACAGACTACTTTGGATCCCTATTTGCTAAAGGTGACCGCCATAA
The DNA here is from genome assembly GCA_918026665.1 of Diabrotica balteata. Classification (NCBI taxonomy): domain Eukaryota; kingdom Metazoa; phylum Arthropoda; class Insecta; order Coleoptera; family Chrysomelidae; genus Diabrotica; species Diabrotica balteata. Next base: position 121,617,158 of record OU898283.1, on the reverse strand, counting down.
AGAACCACCAACACCAGTTGCTGACAATTCGTAAGAAAAATTTCAATACCGAGTAAAAAAAATATTTTACTCAATTGTAGCCTAAAATGCCTAATTATAGAAATAACTATTTTTAAATTATATTATGTTTTTTGTTCAATAATTTTTTTTTATTTAAATTAATGTGTGTCGGCTGCAATGGCCATTGACACAAACAATATAATATACAATAATTACAATAAGCACATATTACTAATTGTTACAGTTACTCTATAAGCTTAGAACCTATGATTAAATAATACAATAGTTTTATCACTAAGTTATATATAAGTTAAAGTAAAGTACAAGAAAAACAAGGGGTCATATTCTGTTAAACAACTGAATGTCTTTCAAGAAACCAATTAGGTTAAAGATTTGATCGGGCGAGTTTAAGATGTCTTTGATATTTGGCTTAAGTTTATGTTGCACTCTGTGTTTTGCGTACCGGGGACACTCGATTAGGATATGTTTCACAGTTAATACACTTGAGCAGATTTGGCAATTGGGCTTCGGCTCGGATTTTATTAAATACTCATGTGTAAATCGGGTATGTCCTATTCTTAACCTTCGGATGACAGCTTTTTCGTTTCTAGACATTTTTGGAAGTTCAAATTTTTCAACAGTTTGCCGGATCTCATGTAATGCACTCTTGATTATGTTCCAGTAGGTTTGTCAGGTATGATACTTTTGTTGCTTAAAAATTTGCATTAAGTCATTACAGATTTGAATATGTTGAGCTTTTGAGGATTTACTGTTTACACAAGAAGCTTGCTTGGCTGATTGGTCTGCTTTTTCATTACCAGGGATGCCGACATGGGATGGTAGCCAGATGATCGTGACATCTACACCTTGAAAAGCGAGAGCACTGTGTATCCTATGGATTTCTTGCATTAAGGGATGCTGAGAGTATAGGCTTTTAATCGATTGTAGTGACGACAGGTAGTCTGTGCATATTGCTTGGTTTTTATGATCTGTTTTTAGTTTTTTAAAAGCCTTTAGTATCGCATACAGTTCTCCAGTATATACGCTGCATATACTCGGTAAAAAAGATGATTTTATTACTTCATCATGTGTGGTAACGGCACATCCAACGCCTGCTTCGCTTTTGGAGGCATCTGTATACAAAATTGTTTGGAATTTGTTCCTGCTTATGATTTCTGTTGCCTTATGAGAAGGCTTGAGGTTTTATGTTTACTGTATTCTAATAGGGAAGTGATTGAATGTGGGATTGGTGTATTCCAAGGCGGAGTATCTCGGGTTGGGAAGGGATGTGTTTTAGTAAGGTCGATGGTGTTTCTTAGAGTTAATTTCTGGATATCTATTATTGATTGGATCCTTTGCGAGGTCTCCGGAGGCGATGTTGAAGTAATTAAATGGTAGACTGGATTGGATGGGTTTGCGGATACGGAAGCAAAGTAAGATTGAAGAAGATACTCTCGTCGAATCCAGAGAGGTGGTTCATTAGCCTCGCAGTAAAGGCTATCTATGAGACTAGATTTGAAAGCGCCTAAGCAAAGACGAATAGAAGTGTTATGCACAGAGCTCAGTAGCTTTAAGTCAGATTTTGATGCAGACATGTATATGTCAGATGCAGACATGTATATGTTCAATAAATGAATTTAAATAAAATGCTGTTTACACTTCTTCTTAAGGATTCTTCTTCATAACGGAAAGGTGGCTATAACTACAGAAAATTGCTCTCTATCTTGAGCTATTCTTAGTATTGAATGTGTGTCCATGCCTGTTCAGTCGCTTAGATTCTTTAGCCAGGAGTATTTTCTTCTTCCTGGACCTCTTTTTCCTTCTACTTTCCCTTCCATTATAAGTCGTAGGAAGTTGTATTTTTCTCCTCTGTAAATATGCCCTAGATAACTCGTGTTAACTGTACCCGAGCAGGTAAAATTTTTCTTGATACCATTTATTCTCGTCGTTGGATTGGTATGAATTGACCGATTCTGTGGCCACCATGAAGTAAGTTAGTTAGAAATCATTAGTTTATGATAACCGAGATGAAATCGAAACAAAAGCTGTGTTTGAGAAAGTATGTGCGCATTCATTTCATATTTTTACAGTTAATATTTTTTCTGTTACGGTACTGTAATATGACCTAATTTGGGTGCTGTATTTCAATCTTTTAAAATATATTATTTCCTGTGAGTTCGTAAAACTCAAACTGGCTCTCATTTATCATGTTAACGTACGCAGAATTGGGCTTTTTCTTTGTATTCTATGTCAAAAAAGATTGAAACAAGTGGTTGATTTATGGCACTTGCATCTGTTGACCACCCAACGATCAGAGGGCGGTTTTGCCTTGGTAGCGATCTCAAGACGGACACTTTTGCCACTTCTTCGTCACGAGTGAAGGAAAACACATTGACCGGTCTTGTGCTGAGTCTCGGCGACGCGGCGTCCCTCGTCCCGGGCGTCGGTACCACCGACCAACTCTACAGCTTGGTACGAATTCATCAATCGAATCAGAGGTGAGTCTATTCTTGTATAAAACATTGATAATAAGTAAACCAGTTTATTTCTAATTTATTTTTACTTTTACAATTTATAATTGCTATTTTCACCAATTTTATGTATCAACAATATCACATTTTTTCGTTATAATTATTTATTCAATATAATTTAAACCAGCGACTTCTCAAGTTTAATTACTAAACAAGCTGAGTTAGGGGAAAGAATTGTTGATGTTGCAGGAACTATCCGACCTAATTTAGTTAACTAAAACATTACTAACAATTGTATTCGTCGTATCAATGCATGGTGGAGGGCAATTTAAACATTTATGTTAATAATTATTATTAAGTAAGTACAGTATTTGGGAGAAATGATTAACTTCACAAATGATTACATTCAGGAGATCAAAATCAGAATAGAAAAGACTAGAGCGAATTTCAACAAAATAAAAAGAGTGCTATGTATAAGGAATTTAAAATCGGAACTAACAGTTAGGTTGGCGATGTACTATATTTTTTTCGACTTTATTTTATGGAATATAGAACACGTCACAAACAAAGAGGTTCTGAGAAGGGTGAATAAAGAAATAGAAATTTTAAAAACAATTAAAACAAGAAAATTGTAATATGTAGGACATATTACACGTGGAGAGAAATACACCTTGCTCCAATTGATTGTGCAGGGAAAGATCCAAGGAAAGAGAAGCATAGGGAGGCGTAGAATGTCATGGCTGCGCAACCTGTGAGAGTGGTACGGATGTACATCAAATGAACTTTTCAGAGCAGCCGTCTCAAAAGTCCGAATACCCACGGAGATGGCACTTGAAGAATAAGATTAATAACATTTCCTCAGATGTTAACAACCTCGAATTGTAACGACTATTTTGCTTACCACAGGGTAAGAATATGGGGGACAAGATTGGGCAAACAAAATAATCGAAACAAGTGCATACGGCACTCAGTTGGTTGTTGGAGAGCTGGGTCGTGGATAAGTTAAAGATGTTGGGGTTTGGATTGGGGCAACTACAACAAAAAGAAATAAAGGGGTACTTATACAAATCTCTTGGGACAAACAGAATGAAAATAAACGGAAACACCTCAAGAAATTTAATATAGGGCGCCACTTGAGGTGCCTAATTATATCTATTACAACCACTAGTTGGAACTAGGAAAATAATTATAGAACATCAAAAATATAGAAAAATAATATCTTTTTCAAATAAAACTCAAAATATAGATCAGAGAAACAAATTAAACATTTATTTTTATCTCAAACAAACAGTTATCAAAAATACAGATTATAAAAGAAAATATCATATAACATAATACAAATAACAAAAACTTACATGTTCTTTGTTTACATAAAAGATTGCTACAAATATTTTGAAATAGTTCCTAGGTTATATTATGGCCAATAATTTAGATTATTAAAATTTTATGGATATCCTTTTTATGAAGATATTATTGAATTTAACGTCTACGACAAAAATAATATAAAACTTTAATTATTACAAATCCTTTTATTTTAATGAAAGCAATTATTAAAAATGTCTTTATAACTTGGAAAAAAATTAATATATTAAAAGTTACCTTAATGTTTTTATTATTACTTAAATTTGAAACTTATTACATCTCGGGTGAAGCTTACTTAAACAAACTCTGGAAAACTGGAAAACAGCAACTATCAGGAACTATTTCTGCTCTACAGGACGAACAATCGAACTAACTCAGGGTTGAGGAATCAAGCCAAAAAAAATCGGGACACCTTATTCAACACTTTGCAAAAAATTCCGGTGACTACCATACCATAGGTAAATAATACAACATGAAGTACTCTGTTTCAAAGACGGCAATTAAAAACCCAAGAATATCTTAATTTTTTACTGGTATTAAAACATTACCAAGAAAATTAACGATTGAATCAAACCAATCGATTCAAATCGATACGTGTGTCCCGTACAATTGGTTAAGCTCGACTTTTCATCCGCGTTACATTTTACAAATTTAAAGCCAAAAAATTTCCCTTCCGTCTTACAGCTAGCCTGTCGTCCACAAACTTAAAACAAACAATCTTCCCCTTGTTATTCGTTCCTAACGATGAAAGACAAATAAAACCTTTTTTTTATCAGGAGGCATCATAAATTATAATCCCTTTATATACAAACAAAACTTCGTCTAAATAGATATACATAATACAAATTAACAAAATAGCTTGTATTTTAAACCGGAGTTCTACCTGACTTTGTAACAAAAGGTTCGATATTTGAATCTAAACACAGACAAAAACATCTATATTTACTTTTGAATCGGTAGAAATATACGTATTATTGATTATTCCAACCGGAATATTAGGGGGACTTCATGTAACATAATACCTCTTTGGCGACAAAAAACTTGTTGTTTCACCTAACATTGCAACACAGAGATAAAAACATATTTCCAGCGTTAATACGCATTTAAAAATCTCGTCAAAAAAAACTTGAAATATTATTTCGATTGTTTTCTTTGGTAAAAACAACAGGAGCGTACTACAGAAATCTTTTATATACACATTAAATAAAAAAACGCCACAGAATAATAAACAAACAAGGGTTTGATTATTGTAAATCCCCTAAGTTATAAACTAGTTTTTAATCAGAAACGCTTTCACTGCCTATGACTTTGCCAGATTATTAAATTTTCTGAAAATAAAAGTTTAGGTGTATGAAAAATCAATGTAATTTTTTTTGTCAAAGGTTAAGTTTAGAAAAAAATGCTACAAGACTTTTTTGTTTTCAATTGTGTATTATATCCATACCTTAAAGGGGATATTAAAGTCATATTTTTTGGGGACACCTTGTATAATATATTAAAGGCAATCATTTTTCACTAATCATAATTTCTATTTAAATTAAGTACAATATCGAATATTTCTGCTTTATTTTTATATTTAGAGCTAAATATTTCATTCCACCATGAAATGTGCAATATATGTTATAATTATATAACCTAACAATAAAAAACAACACTTTTATTGAAGGTACTTTCCATGGCTATTATTGCAGCAAAGAATGATATATTTCTTTAAAAAAAACTTAACCCAAAACACTATTCTAAGTAATTATTGCGGTATTTACCTTCACCTGTTTATATTAAATTACAAAAAAAAAATGACAAATGGACTATATGCATTTATTTTACGTTTCATTGTTGTTTTATGTAAGTGGATATAAAAGGACGGAGCAATTTAAAAAATTACTAGAATAATAGTTTTTTTTAAGACGTGGGATAGTAATGAGAAAAAGTGAATAAACCCATTAGGACTACAAAAAATACAAACGGACAACAATTTAAATAACAATATTTAAAAGAACTATGGTCTGTTTTTAAACCAGGAGGAGTAAACTAAAAAGTTCATAGCCAAGAAAGTCGCTAGAAAAATCAACAAATATATTATATCTTCTTTTTGGGTTGATCATGACGGCCTTCGACGGTAATCCATAAATATGTATTATAGCATTATAAAATTATTATAATATATATATTATAATATTAAAGGTAAAAAAAATAAAAGGTAAATTTGAATTACTCCTCCTGGTTTAAAAACAAGTCATAGCATATTTAGATGTTTTCTCTGAGAGATCAAAACAAAGTGGAAAATATATAAAAATTGCGCAAATGGTATTGACTTATAGTCCATAACCGATTTCATTGAAATTTAGATTTTTTTTTTATTTACAAACTCGAATCAGCCTGTAAGGCTAGTAGCGAAAGAAGAAAAAGTATTAACAATAATTGAACAGCGTAACAATTAAATTTTGTATCAATAGGATATTGCTTTTAGATATTGGATAATCAGTTTGACACCGCACTTTACGAATCGTTCTCTCAAATTTTCCGCGATTCCGAATTTACATCTTTCCGCACTGTGGAACGGGCACTCCACTAGAAGGTGTTTTACTGTTAACGGCGTCTCGCAAGCATAACACTACGGTTGGGGATCCATTGTCATTAGATGTCTATGCATTAAAGGTCTATTCTCATTAGACGTGCCAGGCTTATGCTCGTCACCTGACCGGCAAATGCCATGCTTGTCATTTTTTTTTTATTTTATGATTAAATTATAAACAATGAATTTTACTAAATACTACTACTACTGAACAATATTACTTTGTGAACAAATAAATTATATTGTTTACAAATCGATCAATATAATAAAATGTACTCAGTTGACGAAAAATCGCATAATGTTGTATTCAGGCAATAGCGCGAACCTTTTCCTGTCACTACCGGATCTTTATTTAACGTAAGATATTCTAATAACACTAAAATTTAATTCCATGTTAAGTTAAGTTATACAACAATTCAATGAATTCCAATATACTGTTACTGTGGATCTTTGTTCCTAATAATAATATATGATAATTTCTAAACATAAAACTATAACAAATGTTATAATAAAACATGAATAAAACATTTTTATTACTGCTCTTTTCTCCTTAACTGAGTACATTTTTTAATCAACTTAATTTTTCTTTTAAATAATAAGTCACAAAATTTTGGCCATTTAAATCATACATAAATATAATATAGTTGATTTAAATATTGTCAAATATTAGAAACGTCAATATGACAAAACGCAACACGTAATACACATTTTTTTCACGACGTCTGGCCTGACTTTTAGGGGTGGCCTGAAAAATGTATTATATTTTAGCAAAATTTTGGAATACGTTTAAGTCATAGAACAATTTTAACAATTGTTTTCGATACATATTTGAGTCCTCTACAAATAGTTTCCCATGACTTTTGGTGTAAAATAATTAGGGAAGCAGGAATTCAACAATTTAGAATTTTCCATTGAGTTTCCTATGGCCCGTTTGACGATTCACCACCCTGTATATATATATATATATATATATATATATATATATATATATATATACATATTATAGAATGTCAATTGCAGAATTTTATCAGAATTACCAGCAGAATGCGATTTTGAACAAATTGCCAAAAAATTTTGGTTGTAGTGGAATTTTCCCAACGCATTAGGAGCCCTAGATGGAAATCACATCGAAATTATAGCACCAATCAATAGTGGTTCCAACTTTAACTACAAAAAGATTTTTTCTGTAGTTCTACTTGCTTTAGTAGATATGTAGTTCGTCTTGCTCTAGGAAATCACGATAAACCATTTTGCGCTAAAGAAATCTCTCTCCCTCTATTTTCCGAACTTCCGAATTTGTATTTCTGTCATATCATCTTTCTTTTCCAACGAGTTTCATCCTGCTTCTACTTTTTTTGTTTCAAATATTATCGGCAGTGGTCTATTACTACCTAGATAAAATATAGTGTGTTACTTACCTAATTTAATTTTTTCTACAATATTTCACCATACCTGATATTTTTTGCCATCTGCTATTTCATATGTCAACTATTTTACTGTGGATATATGATTTGAGATCTATCGCTGAAGTTTTTGGATAGAACTTAATAGTAGTGTCCTCTAAGGCTTTTCGTGCATATTTATCCGCCAGATCGTTTCACGTGATTCCAATATGAGATGGCACCCACAGAAAAGCAATGTTTTTGTGAATTAGGTTGTGCAATTCTTGTCAACTGTCAGTAAGTTGAGTAGTTAATAATTTGGGCTATCCAGCAAGCGCAGAATGTAATAAACATGAGATTGGACACAAATTGTACATTCTGCGCTTGCTGGATAGCCCAAATTTGACGAAGTAAGTCTAAAACGTTAATCACAAAAAAATTTTATCATCCATTAACTTCGAGTTTTTATCGAAGTTAATTAACTTTCTTCATTAAAAAAAAACGTTTCTTGGCTTATTTCAGATGCCCCTGATGATGCTGTAGAAAGAGAAAGTACTTGGGCAAGATTTGATTATTAAATTTGTGCTCGATATTTGCCTTAATTTTTCAAAGTTCATTTATTCGAGCATTCAACCTCATATCAATTAAACTATATTGGTTTAGATATCATATAAAATATAGGCATATCTCTAACAAAATCTAAGCGCCGAAAAATTTTAAGGGTGGTGTGTAGCCCTAAATCCCCAAACTTTTGAGTACGTTCAAAACAAATGAATTTTGTGGCATCCTTAGTTTAACACATTATTTTTAAAACTTTTTTGCCCCTTTTTCAAAAAACTAGTTTTTTTCTAGTTGGCCATAAAATTACAATTAGTTTCTACGGATACAATAATTACAAATAGTTCCATCAATAATAATAGTCAATAATTTGAAGCTATCATTTATTGTGTGAATAGGATTAATATTAAAAAATTTTGATATTACAATGGCCTACACATTTTAGGAAATGGCAGATATGCATTTAACTTTGGGTAAGTTGGATCAGATTAAATTATAATTTCAATAAACTATCGGAAATATCGTAGGTGAATGTCAAGAAAATAGTGCAGCAGCCGCAAGGCGTTATGCAGTAAAATGCCCCAATCGAAATACCCCGATAGACGATTATTTCTGACCATTGATCGTCATTTACGAGAAACGGATACATTCCAACCGCAAGTTGCTGGCAATGTTGGTCGTCCAATAATGGATGCAACTGATGGAGACATTTTAGAAATCATTGAAGAAGTCCCTGGAACAAGTATAAGGGTGATTGCTGCTTAACTAAATGTTCCTCACGTAAGGGTTTGGAGGCGTTTGAAGGATCAGCTGCTTAAAACCTATCACTTAACAACGGTTCAAGAGTTATTGGTTGAAGATTATCCTAAAGGGATTGTATTTTACGATTGGTTGTTAATGGAAAACACTCGAAATGTTAGTTTTATTAGAAATATTTTGTTTACCTACGAGGCTACCTTTAGTAGAAATGGAATAACAAACCATCATAACGAGCACATTTGGGCCGACGAAAATCCTCACGCCAAAAAAACGACTCATCACCAAAGACTTTCAAAGTTAATGTTCGGGCAGGAATTGTTGATAACAATCTAATAGGCCCAGTATTTCTTCCCAACAATTTAAATGGTGATCATTATTTGTAGTTCTTGGCAAACGATTTACAAGAGTATTTGGAAGAAGTGAATATTGCAATAAGGCAAAATATGTGGTTTCTACAAGATGGCGCTCCACCGCATTACAGTAATGAAGTCCGGGAATACCTTTGCAGGCAATATCCTAGTGGATTGGAAGGGTCGTGGCGCACCTATTTCTTGGCCACCCAGAAGTCCAGGTCTTAACCCCATGGACTTTTGCTTTTGGGGGTTTATGAAAGAGAAAGTGTATTCTGTAACAATAGAGGACGAACAACAATTGAGGGTTAGAATAATTGAAGCTGCAAATCAATTTCGTTTAAAAAATATGATTTTTCAGCGCATTCGGTTTTTCTTATTAAAACGATACTATATGTGTATTGAAGAAAATGGGGATCATTTTGAACATTTATTGTAGTATCATATTTATAGAGGTTATAGACATTTTTTGTACTTGTTAATTCATTTAAGCAATTTATTTAGTTGCACGTAATTTTTTAAAGGATAATGAAAAGGGTTGTAACTTAATAAAAACTGTTTTTTGAAAAAAGTGATAGAAGGCAAAAATTTTTTAAAAATACTGTGTTAAACTAATGATGCCACAAAATTCATTTGATTTGAACGTACTCAAAAGTTTGGGGATTAAGGGCTGCGCACCCCTTAGATTTTATTGTTTCTTTTGTATGAAAAATGATTTCAGAACAAGAAAGTAACGTACCCATTTTTATTACAAAATGTCAAGTAGTTAGGAGATAATGCAAAAAAACAATTTTTATTTTGTAACCTCAAAGGGCTGTAACTTTTTTTATGTACACTTTTGTACTAAGGTAAGTTGAATTCAATCAATTTATTTTTATCTCCGGAATACTTGATTTAATTTATGACATACCTTTTTGAAACACCCTGTATAAACTCAATTTTCAATCACGGATAAATTATGTGTTTTAATGAACATTTATTGAAGAAACTGTATACATTTAAGCCCGTAATCTAATTCTGAAATTTACGATAAGATCCGACACGGCAATTAATAGTTAATTCATTTTGCCAGATGCAAAACATTGTACATTGTACACGCTTCTCCAAATGACGTCTTTAATTATGTGTAGAAGGTGTCGACTGCCCCTGATTTCTACGAATTGATCAGTTACCGCAAAAACCAAATTTCTGTTTTCGGTAGTTAACCATGAATGGAATTGCAATCCGTAGGTATCGATTTTGTGTCTATAACATGTACATGTGGACGTTTTGGTGTTGCTGTAATTAAAACAGGTGTCAAAATATAATTGAATCACTTATAGAATTTGGTCGTAGAAATATCTGTGTTCTCTTGCTTGGGTATGTTTAGGAAATCGTATTCGGCGATACAATAAACTTGAGGTACATTATTTAAGACAACAATTATACATTATACTATATTTGTGTGTAAAATTTCTAATAATAAACATAATATTTTTTATTAGAGGTATTGTATCAACCAAACATCTCGTTATATCTACTTTGTACGTCAATTCTTTAAATAAATCACAATTGAGGACCTTGCTATAAAAAGGGGGCAGCTCCATTTATAGTATCTTTTGGGAAAATAGAAAAAATATTTTATAAAAATTTACTCATGTATTTTTTTAATCATACAGAACCCATATCAACCACCAAGGGGACCATCATTAGTGGGGGACATACACAGTAGTACAGTTTGATAAATTAAAGTTTATTATAAATGTTTATGTCTTTTAGAAACTGCAATAAATCCGAGATATTTGTCGTAAGCGCACTTCTCAGGTTTCCACTAATTCCTCGGCATGTTCTCTGAGGTTGGAACTGCGGACAGTCGACTATCAGATGCTTCACGGTGAGTTGAGTAGAGCAGTAGGTACAAATCGGAGCTGGTTCTTTATTTAGAAGGTGTTGGTGTGTTAGTATTGTGTGTCCGATTTGAAGACGATTTACGATTATTTGATCCCTTCTTTTTCCTTGTTGCGGTAGGCTGGCGTCTACTCGAGGCTTTATTGTTTCAACTTACAGTTTGATGCGTCCCAGGTTGCTTGCCATAAATTTATTATATGATTCATGGACGGTCGTTTATGGTCGGTGTGGGGATATTTAGTAATTTCTGGAACATTTTCATTTCTGATGGATTTTAATGCCAATTAATCAACTTCCTCGTTGCCTTTAATGCCAATGTGTGAAGGTATCCAGACAAATGCAACCTTTTTATTTATATGGTGTAGTGCATTAAGTTCATTTCTTATATTTTGTGCAATAGGATGGCTAGGGTAAAGTTTATTAATTTCATGAATTGCGCTGAGTGAATCTGTGATGATTAAAATATTATTTTCAGTCGTTGAAAAGAAGTTTTTGATAGCTTATAATATCGCTGTGGTTTCCCCGGTGTACATATCACAAATAAAAATTACATATTTGTAATTTTTATTTGTGAAGGCTGCGGCATGGCCATTTTCAGTTTTTGATGCATCTGTGTATATTATGTGGTGATTTGGATACTTCTTCATAATTTCTTTGAATGCATTAATGATAAGGTTAGGATTTGTGGTATTTTTGGGTACTGTGTTAAAGTTAAATCGGTGATAGGTAAGGGGCTAAGCCATGGAGGGAAGTCTAATTTTGTGGTTATGGATAATTTGAATTCATTGCAATTGAATCCTTTTTGATTGATTCTTTCCCTAAAGGGTTTGTCTTTATATTGTTTGTTTCTATACAAATTGGATGTAGATGCGTTAATAATCTCAGAATATAATGGGTGCTTTTTATTGGAAGATATTCTTGCTGCATAATTTAAACTAAGTAGATGTAGAGGGGGTTCTCTTGATATTACTTGTAAGCTGCTTACAGGACTGGTTCTGAAGGCACCGACGGCTAATCTTAGATAGAGCTGTTTTTTAAATTGTGTTAAGGTTTTTTAGGAACGTTTAATTTGTAATCAAACGTTAGGCCCAAAAAATTCGATTCCTCTAAATGAGATATATTTTGACCGTTAAATATTAACAAAACAGGAATAATGTGTCTATTAGTTGAAAAGAGGAAGCCTGTTTTGGAAGACCATTCTTCAATTTTGTTGACTTCTTTAACAGAAGGTTCTGTAGTATTTTAGCCCCAAATGTAATATTTTTGCATTTAATATAGACAACTAAATCATTAACGTACAAGTTTGCTTTTATAGGAGGCTTAATAGTATTTGTTACATCGTTAAATGCAATTAAAAATAAAGCTGGGCTTAAAATAGAACCTAGTGCAATAGAAAAGTTACTGCAAAATCTGTTTATTATAACAAGTAACAGAAAAACGTTTTTCTTTTCTATTCAAACAGAAAATCAGTCCATTCGTCTGCTTGGTCGTCGTCATCCGTGCCTGAAATCTGGAAATCATGGTTATCATTACCAACGTCATCACATTTAAGGGACTGGTAAAACTCCATTTCGTTTTGGCTGGAACGTAGTTGAGCTAACTGCATTACGTCCTTATACTTAGCTTTTTTTGGGGGGTATTGATGACTCGTACACCATCAAGTTAGTTTCAATTGAAAGATCATCTTTATTGTCCCTCAAAATATAGTACTATTTAAAAATAGGAATACCAGTTGTAACAGACACATTAACTGATCCATGTAGTCCTTGCTGTATTCAAAAATCCGGTGTTGAGAAATCTTAAACCTCTGTTTCTCAGAATTCATTAAAACTTTTTTAAAACGGTTCTCAAAATGATTGATAAAGTTGAAGATCATATATTGATAAACGATAATGGATTTGAAATATTTGAAAGAAATCGTGGATGACAAATGAGATTCTAGATATGATGAAAGAGAGGCGAAATTTCAAAGATTAAAACATTAATAACAAATACAGTTTATTAATCAAATCTTGTTCAAATACTTTCGCTTCCTAAAGCATCTTCAGAGGTATCTGAAATAAGTCAAGAAACGTTTTTTTTTAATAAAGAAAATCAATTAACTTTGATAAAAAACTCGAAGTTGAAGGTTGATGAAAGTTTGAATGAGATATAACGTTTCAGACTTACTTCGTCAATTTTGGCCCATCCAACAATTTTCGGAGAATGTAAAAAACATAATATTGTACACACAAATTGTTGGATAGGCCAAAATTGATGAAGTAAGTCTAAAACGTTATATCAAATAAAAACTTTTATCAACCTTCAAGTTCGAGTTTTTTTATCGAAGTTAAATGAGTCTCTTCATTTAAAAAAAAATGTTTCTTGGCTTATTTCAGATGCCCCTGAAGATGCTCCAGAAAGCGAAAGTACTTGGGCAAGATTTGATGAATAAATATCGATTCTCTTTTTACTTCAATATCAGTTGAGATTTTGGAAGTAACCGTGATGGTGTAGTATTTAAAAATTCCCAGATTTGTAGACTACTTAATGAAAATCGATTGAATATTCCTTCGTCACGATCACTTCCTGGGGATAATAGTGGTCCTTTTCTAATGTTTTTCGTTGCAGATGAAGCGTTTGCGTTGAGTCAAAAAATATTGAAGTCATACCCTTAAAGAACCTTAAATCATGAAAGAAGAATTTTTAATTATCGACTCTCAAGAGCGAAAAAAGTGTTGAGTGCGCCTTTGGCATTCTCTGTTCTAAATTTAGAGTGTTTCATACACCAATAACATGCAATGGTAATAAAACTAAAAATATTGTAAAAGCTGCATGTATTGTACACAATTTTATTAGAAAACAAGATGGAGTTTTTAATTTTGTATCATCAGATACTTCTACGCAATTACCCCAAAACCTTATAAATATTCCATCACAATTATGTGGTCGACCAACAACCGCAGCAGTTCAATTAAGGGATAGGTTATGTTCTTTTTTCTATTTACCATGGCAAAATATAGTATGTGTTTAATTTAAAATGTTCGGTCAAAATGTGTTTGCACTAAATAATCAATAAAACATTTTTACGACACTCACCTGTATATTTTACTTTAATTGACAACTTCTGCCATGCTAATTCCTTGACGTTTCTATTAGAATATTTTTCTAATTTGTAATTATTATTATTATTATTATTATTATTATTATTATATAACAAATAAGGGCAGAGGAGCGAGCTCCTATTGTGCCCAAAAAGCAAAAATAAACAAAAATAAAATAGATCCTTATAAAACTAATACTAATTATAAAGTTAAGTAGTTAAACAATTAACGAAAATTGAATTGTGACACAATAAATAAATAAATAATGCTGTCCGAGAAAAAATATCCTATCCTATAAAAAAAATAAAGTGCTGTCAAGTTTATAGTGCTACCTCGAAGACGTCGCTGCTCGAATGTCGTAAGATGAGCCATGAATAGTCTATCTTCATAGTTAGGTCTTACACGGCCGTATGCCAGTCTTGTGGCTTTACGCTGAACGTTTTCAAGTAGGATTTTATCGCGACTAAGATCTGGATTCCACACTGGTCCGGCAAACTCAAGAATAGGTCTAACGTATATTGAGTAAAGTTTACTAACAGAGGTTAGAGATATGCGTGCAAAACACTTACGAATCAAAAACAGTTTCGAGTTAGCACGTTTACACACCGACACTATGTGATCAGACCAATTTAAGTCACTATTAATTATCACTCCGAGATCGTTGTGTGAGGTTACAGAGTTTAAAGGATGTCCATTAATAAAGTACGGAAGTGATGGGTTATTTTTGCCGATATGTAAAACAACGCATTTTTCAATGTTAAGCGGAAGTAACCATTCTGAGGACCATTTGAATATTGCGTCAAGATCTTGTTGAAGAATATGTTGGTTACTAGTTGGATTCACATATAACTTAGTGTCATCAGCGTAAATGGAAACCTTACTGGATACAATGAGCGGAAGATCACTAGTGTAGACACAAAAAAGTAGCGGTCCAAGTACTGATCCTTGTGGAACTCCACTCTTGACTGGCTTATCTAATGAGTGGTCTTTCCCAACACGAACCCTGAAGTATCTGTCGGATAGAAAATCTTGTATCCAAATGTTTAATTTTCCGCGGATACCATAGGGATCCAATTTAGCTAGTAATCGACGTTTTGGAACACGATCGAAAGCTTTGGAGAAGTCTAAGTAAACTACATCGACAGGATTCCGATTGTTTAAAGATAATGACCAATCATTTACACAATGAAGTAAGTTTGTGATCGTTGAACGACCTTTGATAAATCCATGCTGTTGGTGAGGGATGACATTTTCTTGAAGAAGGAACTCGGACATAGCTTCCGAAATAATCGATTCCATGACCTTGCTGACAATAGGAACCAGGCTGATTGGACGATAATTATTGCAATCAAGTTTATTACCTTTCTTGAATACAGGAGTAACTGAAGCCAATTTCCAGGACGAGGGGAGGGAACCTTGATTAAAAGAAGTAGTCATTATGAGAGATATAGGGATGGCTACAGAATCTGCACATTGTTTGAGGAAAAAAGAGGTGAGTCCGTCTAATCCAGGTGATGAATTATTTCGCAGTTTTCTTAAATGATGTTTAATTTCATCCGGTATGAAAGATATATTGTCAAGAGTTTTAGACAAACGAGGGGACATTATTTGAGGAATGGTATCGTTAGATTCATCTGTAAAAACTTGAGAAAAGAATAACGATAAACATTCCGAAGATTCGTTATTCGAAGAACATAAATTATAAAGAACTTCATAATATTTAACCACTTGTACAAACAGCACATTAAATGTATGTTCAAATATGTTTGTTTAAATTATAAAATAATGCGAAATAACCCCAAAAATAACTCGAAATACGAAACAAAATATAGAACAGAAATATTTCATGCAACAAGTTTCAATGATATTTGTTTTTCTATAACATGAGATGAGATGGTTCCTAGACGAGACACGAGTGTCCATGTTTTATTCCTATCCTACCCTTAATAATAATTTTAATGCTTAAAATTTGTAAGGATACTTAAGTTTGAATTTTATATTATCTTTTTATATTGTACTACTCAATCTTTTTTTCTGGGTAGAATATTTTCATGTTGTGACTGGCTGTATGGCACTCTTGCCTATGCCATTAAAAAAAAAACCTATTTTCGAATTCCCATTAAAGACAATGTGTTAAATAATATACCAACAGAAGAAGAAGTTACCAAGGCAATCTTCTTCTTCAAGTGCCGTCTTCGTTCCGAAGTTTGGCTATCATCAAAGCTATGCGTATTTTTGATGCTGCAGATCTAAACAGTTGGTAATTGGTGCAATTGTACCATTCTCTCAAGTTTTTCAACTATGAATGCCTTCTTCTTCCTATAGATCTCTTTCCCATTATCTTTCCCTGTATAATCAATTGCAGCAACTGGTATTTATCTCCCCTCATAACATGTCCCAAATATTGTAGTTTCGGCTTTTTAACACTAAGTATCAGCTCTTTCTCTTTCCGCACTCTTCGCAAAACCTCCACATTTGTTACTTTCTCTGTCCAGGGTATTCTTAATATTCTACGATACATCCACAACTCAAATGCTTCTATCTTTTTGGTATCGATCTTTTTCAATGTCCATGTTTCCATCGGCATATCTCAAGTTGTTTATTCGGATGCCATTTATCTTAATACCTATATTTTGATCCGAAAGTGCTGTGTTTATAATGTCTTCGAAGTATAGATTGAATAAGGTCGGTGAGAGTATACAACCCTGTCTTACGACTTTCTTGATCTCGATTTCCTCCGTTGTCTTTTGCTCTATTCGGATATTTGCTTTCTGGTTATAGTAAATCTTAGAGATAATTCTAATGTCCCTTTTATCCAAGTTTTTTTCTACTAGCAGTTTCATTAAGTGATCGTGACGAACTTTATCAAACGCTTTGTTGTAATCAATGAAGCACATATATATATATATATATATATATATATATATATATATATATATATATATATATATATATATATCTTGGTTTATATCTAGACATCTTTGGCATATGACGTTAAGTGCAAATAGTGCTTCTCTTGTTCCAAGCCCGTTCCGAAATCCGAATTGAGTATTACTAATATCTGCATCTAGTTTTCTGTTAATTCTTGAGTGGATTACTTTGATGAATACTTTTAATGTATGCCCCATTAAGCTTATAGTGCGGTAGTCCGTGCACTGTTTTGCATTTGCCTTTTTTGGTAAGGTTACAAAAGTTGAAAGTAGCCATTCCTTTGGTATTTCTCCTCTTTTGTAGATGCAGTTAAAAAGGTCGAGTAGAATATTCACTGATTCGCCTTCCACAAGCTTAAGAAGTTCTGATGTGAGCCCGTCTGGACCCGGTGATTTACCATTTTTCATTATTTTTATAGCGTATAATAGTTCTTCTTTAGTTATTTCTGGTCCTTCGTCGCCTTGCAAGTTATCTATATTAGGTTCTTGTCTTTCATCGTCGAACAATTCTTCTACATAGTTCTTCCAGGTCCTAAGCTTTTCTTGTAGATCGGCTATTATTTCACCATTTGCGTTGCATAGGAGATTGGGATGTTTTCGTTTTTGTGTACCTGTCAGTTCCTTTATCTTTTTATGTAAGTTAAAAGTGTCATGTTTGACCAAGGCAATAAAAAGATTAAAAAGCAATAAATCCCCTTGAGAAGATGGTATGCCCCCTGAGCTTTTCAAGTATGGAGCAAACGGACTAAGAAAATACATAATAAAACTTATTGCATTCATTTTCAAAAAGGAAAAATCCCAGATAGTTGGAATGTGGGTATTATAATACCTATTCACAAGAAAGGGGATTCACTAATATATGACAACTATCGAGGCATTACCCTCTTAAATAGGGCTTACAAACTACTGACTTATATACTTTATGATCGTTTACTAGTATATATTGAGAAAAAATAGGCAAATACCAATGTGGATTCCGAAAAGAAAGGTCAACAATTGATCAGATTTTTCTTCTCAGACAAACCTTAGAAAAGGCATATGAATATGGAATTGATACCCACTACCTCTTCATAGATTTTAAAAGCGCTTATGACAGTGTAGGCAGAAGGGCACTTTATAATGTCATGGCAGAACTAGATATGCCGTCGCATCTAAAAACAACAGAGTGTCAAGGTATTTTCAAACACAGGGAGACAGTCTATCGTGCCTATTGTTTAACATCGCGCTAGAAAGAGCCATAGAGAAATCGGGTATAACAACCAGAGGTACGATCATCAATACAAGTGTACAGATATTAGCCTACGCAGATGACATTGACATAATAACACGGACAAAAAGAGACCTGTTACAGGCTTTTGAAACATTAAAAAAACCGCGAAAACAATGGGACTTCAGGTCAAGGTATCCAAAACAAAATACATAAAAAAACACAGAAGTTAAAACACTTCACACATGTGTATTGTGGTATAAAAACAAACAAATATTTAAAACTTTATAAAAGTGTCGTCAACATTTAAATCCTGGCAGAACGTTTTCAATCTGAAAAGATCATCCTCAGTGCTTTATGTATTCGTTGCTAACAGTAAAGTTGTCTGTAAGACCTCCGTGTATGGATTTACACTATTCCAAATTTTACATTTAATAATGTTTTGACTCCAGGTCGTTATATCGTTACAATATCGTTGTATCGCTATATCGTTACAATATTTTTTTTATTATTAAAAACTGTTTTATTGCATTTTATAAGTGTCAGCTTGACATAAACAACTTTTTTAGCCAGGAGTCTGTCAGACTCATGGTCACCATTTATGTAATTAAAAATAAGGTCACCGATTAAGGGTTTAGGTAATTGTTACTTGTTAAGTGTGTCTCTACAACTAGTAAAATATCAATATTTAAACACTTAACTATACTTATTTAAAATCAGCTGGTGTTTGTAAATTTCAGCATCGTCTTAATTATGCTAACAAACTACCAGTTACGCTAACAGTCGTTGATCGGTTTGAAATCTGGCGACACTTTCACAAAAATGCGAGACCTTCGTAAACAAATATTCGTGTTTGCGATAAGTTTTCGCGTCACATCTATTCCATTGCCGGTGGTATCACCAAGTGTATCAGATCATGTTTCGCATTTAGATCACGATTGCCCATGCACTTTTTTACTTTCGTTGCAACATCGTCGTTTGATCATAAAACTGCTAAACTGCAAGCGTGATACACATCGGAGGTGACTTAGATCGTTCATGGGCGGGTCTCTAGAGAACTATCACGCAATAGTACATTATTGAGATTATTTTTATAGACATGGAATACGTATTATAGGTATAAATATTAATATTAAATTAACTAAAATAAACGTAAAATACATTTAATTTTTTTAACTAATGGCTTAATATGACGTTTAGAAAACCAGGAACGATTAATTACAGGGACCCGATCCGTCAACTGCGCATGTGCAATTTTTGAAATGGCATCAAAAGTGACATCTCCAAACTAAAAAAATCTGAGCAAATTTATAAAAACTATTTAGGCATACAAATCGGAAATTTTAAAATATTTATTACTACAGGTACATAGTTGTTACATTCATAACTAAAATATAGAGAATAAATAACTTGAACTCTCAGTAATAAGAAAGAAAATCACATTAATCTAATGTATATTGACGACTTTGATATTAACGGTCCAACATTGTTATTTTGTTGTAGTAACATATGGAGATTGTTAACGTACCAGATAATTTAAATATTTAACGTAATACACGTTTATGAGTGAAAATAGGGATTATAATAAATTATTATATAAGTATTATTATAAACTTAAATTGATTTATTGTTATTGAAAGTAAAGAAATTATTAATGAAGTAAATTTAAATAACATTCTGGTATAAAATAGCTTAATTCTTCAATACTCTTCCATAAAAAACTGGATATTACATCGGCCTAGAAAGTTTACCATGTATATTTTTTATATGTTTATTTAAGTTAAAAACTGATTTGAGAAAATTTTACCACATTCAAAACAGTTCACTGACATATTTACAACTTACGTAAACACGAAACTATTTAAAACAATTTTTATTCGACAGGGCAAGATACCGCTATTACCGCTTAACATTTTCATTTGAAGGTTCGAAATATTTCGAACGCAGTCGTCGCGCACATGCGCAGTTGACGGATCGGGTCCCTGTAATTAATCGCTCCTAGAAAACCCGTCTGAACACGGGTACAGAAAAGTTAAGGTGCGTTCATTACGGAGACCATCGCATGGTATCCTCGCCTAAAGCATAGCACTGACAGTGAACACTCGCATTTAAAATAATGTCGAAATGATCGGGTCATTACTTACAATTTTAACCCAGGATTACCAGACTTGTTTAGCCGCACGTGATTACTGGACTATCATAAATTTTACCACCTATAAAAAATGCCTTGTAATTATAAAACTTATATTCAAAATCCGAATAGGACAGCTATTATCACTATAATAACATATTTTAAATAAATAAAAAATAAAATTGGTTAATGTTTTAAACACTCGGTGCAAATTTTTCCACGATGATCACCGCATATCGCATGCTTGCATACTTGGTAATATGTAGTTTTTTGACTTGGACAATAAAAGCAAATTTTTCTTTTTTTTTTCTTGATATGTGGGAACTTTTTCTGCAGCAGCGTTCGTACAATTTAGCTATCGAACTAAGAAGGCAAATTCGCCGCAATTGCACCTCCTCCTCTTCACTTTTACCTTGCGGGATAAGGACAGCCTTAGCTTCTTTCAACGTTGTTGGAAACTGCTCTTGTTCAAGCAGTTTGTTTAGAAATCTCAGGAAAACCTGCGGGTATCTTAGTGCGCAAGTCTTACTATTCTCCGTCATGACTCCGTCTATGCCAGGAGCTTTTCGGATCTTCATCCATCCAACAGCCTCGCCGAGTTTCAACTCAGTAAAAGGTTCCGAATCTACGAAACCAATAACCCTTTTCACGCCTATCCTCCACCTAAGGAAAGATTTCCCGTATTAAACGGAGTTTTCTCTTCTCAGGCTGGGGGTAGGGTGTCTTTTCCCCTTCAATTCGGTACAGACAATCTTGAAGCCATGCCCCAGATATCCCTTTCGAGATCCTGAAGTAGGTTACTCCACCTTTCTTTCTTAGATCTTCTTATCTCATTACTGTTATCATTCTGCATTCACTTTCTCGCTTCTCAAATCTTCTGCTTGTACTCTTCTTAACCTCTTACACTCTCTTTTTACTCTCATGCAATTTGTCCTCAGATTTTCAAGCTGGTCATTCCACCAGTATAGTTGTTTTCTTTCATACCTCCTATTTGATCTTTCACAAGCCAACTCCTGTGCAATCAAGCCAAAAGCATCTACAAAAACCTCCTTATTTAAACATCTCTTTAGATTGATATCCCCATTTTTACGTTTCTGTCTTTTGCTAGCTATTTCAAAACTCACATACTTGTGTAAGCTGAGCGATTCTTCTTCCAAAACAGTCCAGCTTACGACCCTGTTTAGAAATGTCGTTGAAGCCAGTGTGATGTCCAGAAAGGATTTACTATTACCTCTCACGAATGTAGGTACCTTACCGTCATTTAACACGGTAAGCCTCATGGCGTGGATCCATTCTAATAGGTATTTTCCTCTCCCATCTTGCACTGGAGGTTCAATGGGCGATCCTTCGCATTCAGGTCACCATCTACGACGACCGGTACAGTCTCCATCCTAGCCTCTTGCATAATCGAGTTAATGTACTCTTCATATACTCGAAGCGGGATGTTTGGTGAAACATAGCAATTATACACTACCAGGTTTTCGACATATACCTTAATATAACCATTCTTAACGGAGTGTCTGGTAATGCCAGCTCCTCGATTCACCACGTATACGGCCACGTCAGATTTCCTATCTGTAATGATCCCCTGTCGAGAGATCAACTTTACGTTGGGCTCCTGAAATAGGATCATGTCATAACCTTTCCTTTGTGCAAGTTCCTCTGCAACGTCGTGAGCAGCCTTCGACCATCCCACATTTATTTGTAGAAACTTCGTAATAAATTGTTCTTATCTTTTTAACTTACTTGCCTGTACTCTGTCTTATTCCTTTTCCTCAGTGCGTTCAGCCACTCTTTCCTCCTTCCTTCTGATAGGGTCTCTCTTGAGCTTACGTTTTTCCAGGATTAGATTATATAATATATAAAATACAAGCTATTTTAGATTGTATAAATAAACCAATAAATATAATACTTAATTACTATTTAAATGGGAATAAGCCACAATTAAAGGTTAAAGTACGTTTATTGACGTTTCAATTTCCACTTCGGAAATCGTTCTCAAAATACAAACATTAGTAAATTAAATAAATTTTGTTTTTTTAGCTTTAGAACAATATAATACATAATATAATTATTTTAATATATTACTAACATTTTCTAACTGAAATATTTTTTTTAAAAACACGGCAATAACCGTTGCGCGCTATATTCGAGATCTACAAAAACTGAATTTTTAGAAAAAATTCTCTAAAATTTAATCAAGTATCTAATAAGAAGTGTAAAGTACGAAAACAAAACGCTTGAACGTAAAATAAATAGAGTATAGCGAACGGAAACAGGTT